>CM038792.1:156505997-157105997 GCA_021764765.1 Vicia sativa
TTTTTAAAATTTGATGGAATATGTGATTTTTTTATTTTTATAAATAATAAAAGAGGTCGCACCTTGACATTATATATCAATTTTTCGTTAGTTAAAGTGAATTGTCTTGAAAAATGTTATTTATTGTAGTGACTTGATCCAACCTTAACAAAATCTATTTCAAAATGATTATGAAAATCTTTATTTTTAGAATCAATAAGAGACGCTCCTTTCCACTAAGATGAGACTGTGCGGGATCTTAAGAATTGACCCCTACACAAGGAGGTGACAATAGAGTGATTATACTGAAGAGACAAGATATCAATCCACATCATAAAAACATTCTCTAAGGATGTGTTTGGTTGAAGTGATTTAAAGGAGAGAGAAGTATGAAAGAGAGAAGGAGAAGAGCAACATATAAGTCACCCTGTTTAGAGAAATAAGGAAGAGAGATTTGAAATGGTAGGATCCATGTACTTTTTAAGTAGCGAAGAAAGTGCCAAGAGAGTGTGTTGTTTTTTTCTTCCATTAATTACACTTCTTTTTTTAATGGATTAATACTCATTTTTCTCGTGTCATTTTGGATGAATCCCAAAAGCAGCCCTATAAAAACACAAATTACGTCTTTATCGTTTGTAAATTTTCATGTTTTATCCGCTGAATTTGATCAACATAATAGGTGACATGTGTTATTTATTTAATTATAATATTTTTTCACAAAGTAGCGAAGAAAATGTAAAAAGAGTGTGTTGTTTTTTACTTCCATTAATCACATTTTTTTTAAAGGGTTAATACTCACTTAACTCTGAGGCGAAACGGTAGAAAAAAACATAAATTTTGTCCTTTTCGTTTGAAGATTCAAAACTTGCTCTCAAGTGGACTTGAATTCAAGATACTTGCCTTGGAAAGAAACTGGAGCGTTGAACCACTAAGCTATAAGGGTTTGTTATTATTAGATTACAACAAATGTTTCTAATACAAATACGTTTGCTGTATTGCAAAATAAATTATTTCGATTACAATTTGATTTCAATTTCATATATCTCTCACACTTAAACATTTATTACATTAATTCATATTTCTTTTAATATTATTAATTTTAAAATAATAATAGAGCTATATTATTAAATGTTAATTTATGTAGTAATATGAATAAATATATATAAATTTATACAATAATATGATAATATTAAATGATAATTAATTTATTAATATGTATGAATAAATATATTTATTGATAATATAAATGAATTTATTAGTTAATATAAATTAATAATTGAAAATAAATATATTTAAATATATTAATTAATTGAAAATTATCATATTTTAATAAATATTTTAATATATTATTAACGTTAATTCCTTTACAATTTTTTTAAAAAAGATTTAGCCTCAATTTCTTTAGAATTTTAAATATATTATTGTAAATATAATAGTAAGTTAGTATATGGATAGTGTATTGTTAATATTTACTACATTTACTATATATGATCAATATGATAATATTGTGAATTATTTAGTCGTGCAAAACATATTAAATAATAAACAAAAATTATATTAAAAAGTATCAAGTAAAATTATAAATAATAAATTGAAACTATATTCAAAAATATAAAATGAAATTATAAATAATAAACTGAAACTATATTAAAAAATATAAAGTAAAATTATAAATAATAAACTGAAACTTAAAAATTAAAAGTGAAATTATAAACAATAAAATGACATGTTTTTTAAAAAATAATAACATGTCTTCTATTTTTTTTTTATTTTTCTTCAAAGAATCACTCAAATCTATTTTATTTCTCACTTTTTTTCCGTTCTTTCTCATCTTTTTCTCTCTTTTCAATTTCTTCTCACAATCAAACACAACTAAAACATATCTTCTTCATTTAGTTGAAAATGCAAGATTAACAATCTAAAAATCTCTACCACCTAAACCTCCGACGTTTTAACCTTACAAACATCAAACCATCTCACACAGGAGATCTTAAAATTGCATTTTACACCTCGTCAAAAAAACTTTCTCTTAATCCTAACTAAAAGAAGAATACTTTAATAGCAATAAAAACTGAATCCAAAAAGGGTGACCATCTATTACTACATCACTAATAAGTCACATGCATATCTTTTTTCGTTTCCTTTTATCCCAAGATGTAAAATAAATAAGGAAAAAGTTAACATATTTCTTAAGAATATAAGTTAACAATTATTCGTAAAAATATTTTATTTTAGACAAATGTATTCAATATTTTAATATTTTAAATGTGATTTTATTATAATATTATTAACACTTACTTTTAAAATATTATTTTCTTTTGAAATTTGGTAAAAGACAACGAGGTCAAAATCTGGTCATAGTTTCAATGAGGTGTTCATACTTCATAATCAAGAATAATTTAAATAAAATTAGTAAAATTGAGTAATGAACCATATCCATTAATTTTCTTTTGGCAGACGCTAGATGGTATCCTTATTTTCAAACTTCAACTTCTCTCATTTTCATTTTCGGGGCAGTTGGCAGTTTCATTTATTGTTTTTCTTTTTATATATCTAAGCCATGTTATGTCAAAATTGCATGTACATTTGTTGTAGGCCATGATGATGATGTAAGTTTATAGTATATTGGGGTATGCATGTAGCTGTCATGATCCCAAGGAAAAGACAAGTGGCTCCCGTTTTTGTCATCATTTGACTTAAAAAGGTGAATGAGTAAACCCTAGAAGAAAAAGTTTTCTTCCATGCATGGATTAGGTCAAACCATCAACACAAAAGTTTCCTGGCTTTTGAATTGGCACCGAGTTTGGGTCTTTCTCTCATCGGCGCAATTGAATGTTTCTTTTCTTTCCACGTTACATGGATTACAAAAAAGAAAATTAATACTAATACAAAGGTTAACTTTTATAAAAGTAAGTATAGTTGTTTTTGTGTTAGTTTACTGGTTAAAACTTAATAATTAAGAGATTTTATTAAAGAACTAGTTATTCTCATTTAATTTTCTTAAAGTAATAGTAGTACCAACTATTTGCATTTTCTAAATTATTTGTCGTAATAATAGTTTTTCTTATAGTTTTTTTAATAATTAAGTAGGAAGAAAATACCTGTTTTATAGATTCTCATTTACGGTTATATATGAATCTTATAAAACACTTAAAAAAACTGAGGGAGTGAATATTTTTATTAATTAACGCTAACAAATTGTGTAAATTGTAGTGTATAGAAGAATGTGGCGGTTTTAGCAGTCACAACAAACAAAAATGGTTTTTAAAAGTGTCATAAATTTGACTTCCGCTAAATAAATAAATTCTGTTTGAAAATAAATGTTATGTCAACCGACATGTTAAAGGTCGTAGTAATGATTGATAAAAAACCAAATAATAGTAATTTGGATGATAAATATTATCATGTAATCAATATTAAAAATAACAATAAAGTTTCAGTGGCAATTTTTGGTATGCTCTAGCTTTTTTGGCGTATCTTAGGGTTCAACTCTACATCTTATTGTTGTTTTAGCTCTATTGTTCAGGTTTAAAGTCCCAGTATTCGGGTTTAGAGATTAATTATTTTAATAGGAGTCAAGCAGTCGATGCAGTTGTTGGTGTGATAGTAGTTCATAGACATCACTAAGGTGATTGGAAGTGAGCGGAGGATTTTTATATATGAGTGTGGTATCTTAGGTAGAAGGGTCATTGGGTAGTTTGATTAAGTGAGGAGAGTAAACAGGGAGGTTTGCCTCCGAATTAATACTGTTGATAGTGAACTTCATTTCTGACTTGGTATGCACCCAGATGTAGGTTGGTTAGAACCGAATTGGGTTAACAGTTCCTTGTGTTCTTTATGTTTCTACACTGTTTTGTTTATGTCTGCCTTGTCAGTTTTGTAATATCGGATTAGATGTCACGACATCCCGAGTCTGGCCCCTAACCAGAATTTCAATTGGTATCAGAGTAGGCATTCTGTTTGTTTTTGGATGAGATCCATAGGGGATTCGTTCTGGTTGTATACAAGGTAGAAGAATGTTTGAACAAGGAATATTTAAATTGTATGGTCACGAGAAGTGGAGGATGGACCTATCTGTGGAAAACTAGACCAACCTGACCAAAGAAGATGAAGATGCTGAAATCAGAAAGTTAAATTCAAGACTTCATGCGGGAGTGAATAATTTGGATTGTATTGTTCAGCCTCAGCACAGAGATAAGTTATCAAAATCTTCATGTGGGAGTGAAGACATTGATAAGGTAATAACTGTGCTCATATATTACCACATGGTCAAGATTTTTGGTTGGATCTAGATTGTTGCTTGATGTAGAAGCAAGCTGATTGTAGGGTTGATTCATTCCGCTGCCTAGCCTCTGATGCAACCCCTATAGTGAAATAAGAATCCTAGGGTTATTCTCATTCAACATAATATATGGCAGATTATTACAACTATGGTAAAAGTTTCAAATGCAAGGGTTTCTGATTTAAGTTGCTCAATTTCATACGCAAGACTCTTTTTGAGTTTCTTGTATTTGATTTTGAGTTGATTGTGGTTTTCAAGAAGTTATGATAAAATATCTACAAGTTCAGCTCTAGTAAATTCAGAGAATACCTCTTCAGATTATGATTTAGAGCCAGAGTCATCTGTTGTGGTAGCCATGAAGGCTAAGTTAGCGTGTTTATCTTCTGAGTTTGATTCTGCTTCAGAGGATTCTGAATCATCCCAGGTGGTCATCATACCTTTATTACTTCCAAACTTCTTCTTTGTCCTTTCTCTTTGCAGTTTAGGATAATCACTTTTGTAGTGTCCTGCTTCTTTATATTCATAGCAGAAGATATCTCTTTTGCTATACTTCTTATGTCCAGAAGGTTCTTCTTTATCTTCTGATATCTTGTAGTTTCTGAACTTCTTTTGTCTATGCTTCCACATCTGATTGATCCTTCTGGAAAGAAGAGATAACTCATCTTCTTATGATGCAGAGTCATCAGAGCTTCCTTCTTCAGTCTGAAAAACGTTAGTTTCACATTTTCTAGTAGATTTAAGGGCAACAGACTTACCCTTTTTTTTGGGGCTCACATTCATCAAGTTCTATCTCGTGACTTCTTAGTGCACTGTTAAGTTCTTCTAGAGATACATTATTCAAATCTTTTGAGATTTTGAATGCAGTAACCATTGTTGCCCATCTTCTGGGTAAAATTCTGATGATCTTCTTGACATGGTATGCTTTGGTGTATCATTTGTTCATAAATCTCAGAATAGCAGTCAGAGTTTGAAATATTGAGAACATTGTTTCAACGGACTCATTTTCTTCCATTCTGAAGGCTTCTTACTTTTGGATGAGAGACAAAGATTTTGTCTCTCTTACTTGAGCATTGCCTTCATGAGTCATTTTGAGAGACTCAAAAATGTCATGTGCAGTATCTCTGTTGGTGATTTTCTCATACTCCATTTTTGAGATAACATTTAGCAGGATATTTTTGGCTTTGTCGTGATTTTTGAAATCTGTTTTCTGTTGCTTATTCATGCTCTTTCTATCAATCTTATTTCCTTCTTTGTCTACCGAACGTGTATAGCCATCTAATACCATATCCCATAAGTCAGCATCATAACCTAGAAAGAAACTTTCTAGTCTATCTTTCCAGTAGTCAAAATCTTCTCCATCAAACATATGCGGTTTTGTGTTGTTGTTGCTGTTGTTGTTATTCTGATCAGTTGCCATAGTGTTTTCCTTCTGGACCTTTTTCTGACACAATTAAGTGTATGCACCAGGAACCAAGAGCTCTGATGTCAATTGAAGGTTTAGAAAACACGTAGAAGGGGGGTTGAATAAGTTTCTCTTTTTCTTTTCCTTTAACGTAACAACAATATAAAACAAAGGTATTTTTATCCTGGTTCGTTTGAAACTCAAACTACTCCAGTCCACCCGCCAAGGTGATTTCGCCTCTCTCAACAAGGACTTAATTCATTATAATCAAAAACTGATTTCAAATGCACAACCAACTGTCGCGACTAACAATATAATGCACAAGCCAATTGAAAGTGACTAACACCTCTAAGACTCTCTAGTTCTAGCCCTCTTGAGAAATCTGACCCAACTGGTCTCTCAAGGAGCAATTACAAAAGTGACTTCTAACAATAGTGTATCAGTTTGCTTCTAGTAAGCTTTATCACAACCGTAATTTTTCACTAAGTTTTAAGCTCAATACAATGATAAACTCAATACTCAAGATTTTCTTGTTATCTTAAGTTCAGCGTGATTTTTCTAGTAGGATAGCGCACACTTTATTCTTTGAAAACTTTGATTTTATATATAGATTTAGGAATTTGTCTGTTGCTGTCTTGAACAATGAAAACGCATTTAATGTTTGCTTGTCAGCGTGTACTTTGTGTTTTCAATGAATCTTGAACTTTGTTCCACTTGAGTGCTTCATCCGTTTTAGCTTTAAATGACTAACGGTACTGTAGCAGAACTTGTCTCAGAACTTGAAGACTTGACTCTTCATTTCTCTATATCTTCTATTCAGACTTTGTTAGCTTATCTATTATCAGAGTTTGTTTCAGCATGCTTCTATCAGAGTTTGCTTCAGCGTGCGTATTTAGAAGTTGCTTTCATCTTTAGAACTTCTAATTCTTTATCTGCTCTGTGTAAGTTAATATTTCACTTTCTAGAGTGCTTGAGTCAGAACATCATCTGAAATGAAAAACATACTTATTAGAGTATCAGATGCAAACATACTCGTCAGAGTATCAAATTTACTATACAAAATTTATTTCATTTGTTATCATCAAAACTCTAAGATGTGATTAGAACCAAACTATGTTCTAACATCTAAATCATATAACAATATATAATACATAACATTCATTTATAAAATATACATTCTCACGACTCATATGCTTTATATACATAACATAACCTATTTTATAATACGGTTCACAAGTATTAAGCAGAATTCACAACTACATAAATACAATAATATAATATAGTACACAAAATTCCATATTGCAAACATAGACACAATATGACTAAATTCAACTCAAATGCAATATACTCATGCATGTGGTACCAATCTCTTGTTATCATTTTTCAGATTTTACTTTAAATCGGACCCGTTCTCTAAACCGATAACACACTAAAGCCCATTGTCTAAGCTTTCAAACCCTTCTCTAAATTTGGGAGAAGTCAGTAGCTCCCACATAACTAACAAGCATTGCCTCTTGGCAACAAATGATGCATGTGCAATTACAACAACCATATGCAATTAAGACCATTCTCTAATCTTATCATCCATGCATATCTTCACTAATTCATCCCACTTGAATTACCACACATTTTCACATACATACACATACTCATGAATTATTCACATACAATTTATATTCATAATCAGGGCTGGCCCTGCACCAAGGCAAGCAGGCTCATAACCCAGGGCCTCCAAATAAATAGGTGCCTCATATTTTTGTGGGTTGGCCTTTAAAAATTATAAAAATAAAATATTTATATATACAGGACATGTTGAGTTAATTATCAAATGTTAATAATGCCGCAGCGGTTCTACACATCAAATCTATATTCTAAGGCCTGTGTTCAATTCTCGAAACTACCTATAGTAATTATTTTTGGTATTTTAAGTTAAAAACTCCTATAGTTTTTATTAAGTTACTTATAGTCATTATTTTTGATATTTTAATTTAAAAATTGCCTATAATTATTATTAAGTTTTTTTGATAAAATATAACACACTATTAGATGTATTTCATTTATTATTTTTTATATAGAAAAATATATTATTTAATATTATTTTCTAATGATATTAAATTTTTAGTGATATTTGAATTATTTTTTAGTAAATCATTATAATTAAGTAGATATAAATTAAATAAGTAAAAGAAAAAATTACAATTTTAAAAAGTAAATGCATGCGTTTCAAAAACATTGTTTAGTCCATACATTGAAGTATTTATAGATAATTTATTTTCTTTTCTTTTTTAGTTTTTAATTTTAGTTACAACTAAAATAAAATATAACGCTTTTTAAATATTTTTCATTTCTTTTTATATTATATGGATAAATGACTAATATTGATGTTGAATATTTTTCATTTCTTTTTATATTATATGGATAAATGACTAATATTGAATACTTATTAGAATATTATATCTTTTATATTATACGGATAAATGACTAATATTGATGTTGTTGATATTATTTATAATTTAAATAGATAACATAGTTTAAAAAAATTTGTATTAAGGATCTATTTTTATTATTTGCTCAGGGCCTCTAAAATATCGGGACCAACCATGTTCATAGTATCTCTTGCACCAAAACATCCTCATAACATATAATAAACAATGTACAAAATATCGTTACAATGCAACATCAATCACCAATATACATAACACATATACATATCATTTTACATCACCCTAGAATTATTAGATCAACTACTGCCAACAAAAATATTTTTATTGAAAAGGTTATCGCGCTAGCTTTATAACACTTCAAACGGTACTCAAAACAGAATTACGGTTCAAAAGTTATGAATTTTTAAAGTTATGTCTGTCACTAAGACAGAATGGTGAACGCCATGAGGCTAATGGCGAACACCATGAGGCTAATGGCAAACGCCGTATGGCTAAGACATAAAGGCGAATTCCATAAGTCTAATGACAAACACCATTGGTATACAATGCCTTGTTCTTGCGCCGACAACACTGTTCCAATGTGATTTTCTTCACCCAAGTAATAATTTTTCACCCAAATAAGCCGCGATTTTCATAGTATATCACTCATGCAACACAACAACATAATCGCAAGTATTACAACACAATCATACACCAAAGACGTAAATTCCCAATCAAAACCTAAGTCATTTATAACATGGAAATTAGTGAAATTGATCCTAATATATGTTACTACCCATTACATATCATCGTACAATCTCATTAATTAAGCAAAAACCCACCCTTACCTTGTTCAAGGTTGATTCCACAACTTTTGTGTTCTTTCACTTTTATCCTTTTTCTCGCTCTTCTCTTCTTTTCTCGTGAAACTCTTTTCTCTTCTCTTTTGGTATTCCTGTTACTAACCCTTATTTCTTTTCTTTTTTTATTAAAACCTTACAAAACTAACTATAGTAATCACTATTAGGCTTACTAATGCACACCCCCACATTTACTCATCACATTATCACCAAATAGACTCAATTACTTATTATGCTACTATTTTCTGCAATCCTCGCTAATTAAAATATTCATTCACTAACCGACATTATTAATAATTATAATTCTACGGTTCAACATGCTTAACCCGACTTACCCATCATATAGCACATATCGAATAACTCAAATAAAACCACTTATGCACGAAATCACACATATATATATATATATATATATATATATATATATATATATACACTAAAAATTGTGGTGTTACAAAGGGAGCCAACAATAAAATTAAAAATTGACGATAAAAAGTGAGAAAAGGTAGCTAGATGCCATAATCTCGAATGGTAACATGATATATAGGAAATTAATATAAGGGATAACACCCACATATTTGATCATCAGTACTAGGGAGGATTATTGTCTGTTCCTTATATTTTCCATAGTCGATTTGAGATTCAAAGCGTCAAATGCCTTTAGGACCATAGTAATTGGACCAAAACCCAAGAAAAATATGGTTGACACAACCCTCCAAAAATGTTAGTTGTGCGGGAATAACAAGCCCTTCAAAAGAAGGATATCATTGAAAGTCACCCATAGATTCCTTCTTCTCAAAAGGGAGGCATTAGAAAAAGAGGCTTCCTCACCAAAGTTATACAATTCCCCCAAAGCTTTTCACACCAAGATCACTATAGGAAAAAAAGATGTCAAATGGGAGAACTAACATGCCAAATCCACCTTAAGTGAGGGGAATATCACGATAAATATATCCCAATGCCAACATCATCACAAGTAACGATCAACCCCCATCATGAATGTAAGTAAAAAACATGCAAAAACTATCACCATCTGATAAAATCAAAAGAAACTACCCACGATCTTAAAACATACGTTGAAAAAGAGAATAAATAGAGGAACTCGCATATAAGGTCAACACCAGATCATTGAAACATCAAAATTGGAGAAATCTAACCTAAAAAATCAGATAGGGAATGAGAACACAGAAGAAGCTTGAACCACACACTACAAGATGCAAGAGGAGCGGGATTTTTTAAATAAATGAGCAAAATTTTATTTATAAAAAAACCCATACATAAACCTATCACAAGAAGCCACCACAAATGAGAATCATTACAACTACATTTTCACTCACCATAGTTATCACCCTAGATATAAGCGGTAAATTATTAAATGCGTCTTACCTAGAATTCTTATAAGTAACCCTAAGGAAACACGATACATTGGGAAAATACCAAGAAACAAGAAGGAAATAACACAAAATATCTTTAATTAATGTGGACTTTTCTGCCCAATTAGTCAACATAGATTGACAACACCAAGGTCTTGCAAATCAAGAAGTTGAGAAAAGGCAACGGGTAAAATTCATTCGTCACATGTAGGTGCATCCCTTTTCAAATACTAGTTACTTTGCTAAGCTATTTGTAATAGATCGTACGCTAGTAATGAACATACACTCAACAATAATTTTTTATCGATTAATATTCTCTAAAAATGAAGAGGATCTCAATTCCTTTAAGTGACATTGTTTCAAATTTAGATCGGGATGTATCACGTCATAGAAAAATCCAACTTGTCTACAACCCATAATAATTATGTACGTTCAAGTTTATTGTTTTATATGTATGTGTTTTACAAATTATCTTCTATATCAATTTCACCATTATCGTCTAAATTTGTTTTATATGCATGTATTTGTAAATTATCTTTTATATCAACTTCACCTTTGTCGTCTATTTGTTTTCTTAAAAAATATTAATTTTATGTACAACCTTATTTGACAAAATTTAATTTATTTAAAAATAATTAATATTACTAATAGACGATGAAATAATATATTTAATATAAAATATATATATATATATATATATATATATATATATATATATATATATATATATATATATATATATATATTATATTAGAAGGTAATCATTAATATTAATAATAATTAATTATGTTTGAACCATATGAATAGTACCCAAAACATTAAATTAGATTGTTATTAAATTAATTAAAATTAAAAATTAAATTTAAATTTAAAAATTATAACTGTTAACTTTAAGTGAAATTAATTTTAAAGACAAAATTAGCTAAAACAATAAACATGTTAAAACTAATTTTATACCTCTAAAATCATTTTGATTTTTTCAAAAAGTAGAACCTAACACTGAGTCACATTGGTAAACGATGAATATGGTTGGGCTAACGGTCACACTATAATATCAATAAATTGTTGGACCCACCCACCTTTTTGCTTTCCACCTAGCTGGAGTCTTGTCTTGTTGCCAGATCTTCATTTACTCAACCACACACATTGTTTGACTTTTCTATTTAATGCTTCCTTCTCTGTGGGACAAAATCAAACCTTAACTGAGTCACAAAAAAACAAAATACTTTCATATTAAGAAAACATTTTATTTAATTTTAAAAAAATAAAATAGTAGTGTTCAAAAGAAATGTTTACTTTCATAAGTAAATTGTTTACAGATAAGCCTGTGTTTATATAAAAAGAAATAGACAATTTAAAAACAAATTATGCAGAAAGCAACCAGGGACCACTCCATCCATCCCTCACAAGTCCACCAAACCTAAGCCTACGGTCCCATATCCTTTCACAAACTTCAATGAGAACCTTCCTATTTTATCTTCCACTGTATTTATATAAAAAAGATAATTTACATGCACATATTTTATATGCAAATAATTTAAAAATTTTAGTTTGATTAGATGGAATATATAATTATTATTAGATGAAAATTATTGTCTGTGTGTCATCTCTTTTTCTTAAAGTTACATGTACATATTCTATTTTCAAGAATATTTAAAAAGAAATTACATGCATATTTATTGAAGGTGTGCAAGATAAACATGATTGTAGTAAATGGTGTTTGGGGTTGCAGAGCCAGCTTGTGTGAGTCAGAGAGAGTCATTAAATATATGAAGCTATAATTTGCAGGGAGAGAGCGTGTGCTTTAAATTGGGAAAGCCCCTTCCTTGCATTGGTTTGCCTTAAGAGAGTTAAAGGAATCTTGTAGTAATGAATATGTGTGGCCCTATAGGTAGGAGGAAGTCGAACTCCACTATTCTAATCTAGGGCTATGTTTCGAAAATGAAAAATAAAGTTGTAGCTAAGTACTTTGTAATTGACTTTTTAATAGAAGTACTTACAGTAATATTATTCTTCAAATTCATTTTAGACGTGTAGAAGAATTAAAATTAAAAAGAAATAAATAACTAGTTTTAGTTTAGATTACATGTTAATGAAAAATCATAATATTGAAAAGAACATTGTTTAAAAGATTTGTGAGTTTTATATATGTTTTAAAAAATAATATAAATGAATGTGAAACACGATACTTTTGAAATAAAATAGAAACGGTTTATTTATGATTAAGAAATAATTAGGGTAAAAAAGAATGAAGAACACGAAGAATAATAAGGATTGATTATAATTATTATTTTTTATTTTCTCTTTAAACAAGATTATAAGTACATAAGAATAACAAATAATCTCTTTTGTCCTAAATTAGAATTTGTAGTGTGCAATGATGGGACTATTATGCTATTTATAATAAATCTAACATACGATACTAATGGGTTTTTTTCACAAATACACATTACAAACTAACTTAGGGTATAAGTTAATTTAACAAATTGGACATAACAAACAGTCCTAATTCGACATGCTAACAACCCTAGCATTTTCAACATCTACTTACTAAACACATTTCGACTACATCATGTAGGTCTTCGACAACAACATGTGATCAAACTTTGACGACATGTTAAACTCTGCCGAACTTTTGAAACCAATAAACTACCTTCGATCATATTAGAATTCGATTCCAATATCTCACATAAATCTATAATCTCCCAAATAATTTCACTAATATTTCATTAGCGGTAGTCATTAAGTGATAATTATATCGTGTATTACATTCACTTTTTCTTTAAATAAAATTCATCCTCAAACTGAGAACTTACCAGAACAAATGAGGATAAAGTTCCCGCATCTCCGAATCGAACTCCCACGTAGCTTCATCAAAATGTGAATCTTCCTACAAAACCTTAACAAGAGGCATCTCCTTGTTCCTCAAGGATCTACTAGCATACCCCAAGATGCATTTGGGTTATGGTTGAAAAGAAAGATTTGGTTCTACTTCAATCGTATCCGAAAGAATATGATGAAAAGATTCTGGTAGAAACTTATGGAGCTGAGATGCGTGGAATATATAATGTAATCTCATTAGTCAATTAGGAAATGCCAACTGAAATGCAACCTCACTTATCTATCTCACAATCTGGTAGGTGTCACATCCTAAATTTTACCCCTAAAATTCCACCTATCATATCATTTGCATCTAATACAAGATCACAAGTATGAAATTCTCCTAACTTTTACCCCTTTAACCTTTGTGGGAGATTGCCAAGCACCTTTTTTTTGTATCTATGCTTGTTTACATTTTAACTTTGCTAACCTTATTCAAAATACAAAATATGTGTTGCTTTCTTTTCTTATTGTACAAGGTAGGGACTTGCATCAAATGATCAAGCTTGGTTTCCAAATTAGGATTTCGATTCCCAAGGTCAAAGTTTGGTAAAAAAGTGGTTCACATGAGTTTTTACTTCAAGTCATGACCTAGAATCTTAGTTCATATTCATGTCAAGCTTTATTCAACATTATTTGGTCAAGAGAAGTTCGAGTTTGGTGCGTGATTTCAAAGTTAATTCAAGATTGGTTCATGTGTTTATTTTCATTCCATCTCCATGCAATTCTCAAGAAATTATCAAGATTGTTCCAGGGACAATCTAAATTCCTTCACTTGGTGTTCAAGTGTTCATCATTGGGCCTTTCGATGAAAGAAATAACAAATATCACAAGTTGGTACATGTTTGGTTGACCTAAAATCAAGTATGGCATGCCACTTGTTCCAAACACCATAACTCTCTCATTTCTCAACACTTTTGAAATCTACTTCAAGCCAAATGTCACATTTGAACTCCTCTACAAATTTGTTACAAGGGTAAAACATCAATTTTTCCTTTAAGTGCCTCAATTTTGGAATTGGACAAGATGCCCATATGTGCACAAAAGCTGATCCAAAACCTGGTTCGACCTATTGCCTAGCCTAAAATTCAGGTCATTACCTGAACTTGTTATCTATGTCATTTTCAACTCAAGCATCCTTTTAATGTAATTTGTTGCATTTGATTATCCATTATGAGAAGATTATTTGGCACGAAGAACATTTCAAAATGCACAAGTGAATCTCATTTGACCTAACTTCAAACATGGTACCATGGACCTTGCATTTTACGCTTGACTTATCACTTAAAATATCCAAATATTCACTTGAGACCACCAACACATGTGCAAACTGATTTGTCTGTGTAAAACGCGTAGAGTGGGGGTGCAAAACGACCAGGTTTCATGCAAAGCTCACATATTTCATCGTACCTATCACACAGATTGCAAATTGAGAAATTTATAACTTGGTTCACCCGTTCTAGATCTAAATTCGAACATACCATGACCTTATTGCATTCCTATAAATAGATGACCATTTTTCCTTCATTTGCAAGCTTAAAAAGCCACCGAACCTCTGTCATTTTCACTCACGAAAAGCTTCAAAAACTAGAAACTTTTTTTCAATTTTAAGTTTGTTTGAACATCAAATTCTCATTGATTAGAACCAATCAATAGTTCTAAAGCAAAGAGACATAAATGATGACATGAGTATAAGCTTAACCGTGTGTTGTTTGAGCTTAAAACTCAGAGGTAATGGATTTGCAGAAATCGAAGCAAGGTTGAAGATGATGAAGTTTGCGCGTGTTATGGTGGGAAATTTTGAATTCAAGCCAATAAGATCACGCCACGTAGCTAGCCGTTGATTTTTTTTTTCGTTTTGTTTTAATCCATTTTATTTCCTTTTTCTTTTATGATGATTTTTAAGTATCTCCTCTTAGCTTTTAGACTTCTTTTTTTTTTTCATATATCACAAAAATTATTTTCTACCACATTTTTTTCATAATTTAAAAATCATTTTTACAAATTTTTTGCTATTTTCTTTCTTTTATATTTTTAATTTTTATTCAACAATTAATTTTCACACATTTTGAAATATTTTTCTCTCCAATTTTGAGATACAATTACTTGTAGTATTTAGGGTTAAATATGTTATTGGTCCCTATAAATATGTGACCCTCCAATTTTAGTCCCTCTAAAATTTTTCTTCAATGAATGGTCCTTGCAAACTTTTCTGACTCCAATATTGGTCCCTCCCATTAGTTTCCACTAACGGAGACTGACGTGACATGCCACATGGAAAATTGTTTGGCAAAAATCTGAAAAACATTTGAAATTGAGGGGTTTTTAAACCTCCTCTAAACTAACCCAGGAAAAAAAAGAAAAATATTATTTTTGAACTTTTGTCGAACACCTTGCATGCAAACTTTACAACAAATACTATGACACACATCATTAGGATTTC
The DNA here is from genome assembly GCA_021764765.1 of Vicia sativa. Lineage (NCBI taxonomy): Eukaryota > Viridiplantae > Streptophyta > Magnoliopsida > Fabales > Fabaceae > Vicia > Vicia sativa. Next base: position 156,521,640 of record CM038792.1, read on the forward strand.
CCTTCTAGACTTCTAGTCATCTGCCGCTTATAACACATGATTATAATGTCTTCTTCACCACCTTGAAATCCATCAACAAAACAAACATTCACACAAACATTTCCTTGGATGCATTCTATATTGAACATTAAGCATAAATATGAATATCTCAATGAAAATTAGCTCTCCATGCCTTAATTGAATGAGAAACAGAGACATGAATATCTCAATATCTTGGACATCAATACTAATCTTCAATTTGATGTAAAATTGGGATAGCTAATTTAAAGATAAAGCCAACTTTTAAATAAAAAACCATGAACACGACATTAAATCAAACACGTTAAAAGCAATCTCAAAACTTAATTCAAGTATCAAGTTTCTTGTATGAAAAATATAAATCTTTCAAATAAATATAGTTTCCTATACAAATTCTTCTAATGACAACACAACATCTATATTCACCCTATTCTTATATAACGAATATTGCGCTTCAAGATCCTTGAATAAATTTATCATTGATTCCAAACTATTTTTCCATCGTGTCAATGGCGAAAAATAGTATAACAATGCACCCACTATATTATCCAAAAATAGTATAACAATATAACAAGGTATTACATAGAGGTTGCAGTAATGATGCAGTTGTAAAAAATATAGATGAAGGAGCTGGAGTTTTGAAGTTAGGATAGACATGGGAAAATCTTGTTAGATCATCATGATGTGTGTCATAGTTGTTGTTGCAAAGTTTACTTGTAAGGTGTTCAAAAAAAGTTCAGAACTAATATTTTTCTTTTTTTTTGGGTTAGTTTAGAGGAGGTATAAAACCCCCACAATTTCAAATGTTTTCAGATTTTTTCCAAACAGTCTTCCACGTGGCGTGCCACGTCAGCCTCCGTTAGTGGAAACTAACGGGAGGGACCAATGTTGGGGACAGAAAAATTTACGAGGACCATTCATTGAAGAAAAATTTTAGAGGGACTAAAATTGCAAGGTCGCATATTTATATGGACACCAGACATATTTAACCCTAATATTTATGACTTTCTCAAGTTTTCTTAACAATTTATTTTGGTTGACTTGGATAATGACTTGGTTGATCAATGCTTCATCAATTTCAATTGGTCTTTGAATGATGCTTTGGTTATATGAACTTTCATCATTTTAAACTATCATTTAAAATGATCATTTTGGTACTTTAGATTAATGATAAGTTTATCTCTTTGATTGTGAGCTTGAATGATTAAAATTAATGATATATGATCCCTAGTTACATTTCAAATATGGTTGATCATCTCATATTCTCCATCTTCCTCTCTTTTCTTTTGTGTTGATCACCGTGCTACATTATTTTAGGAGGATTATTTTGTATCATTCCTCTAACATGTATGACTCATAAATTGCTATTGACCAACCTCACATAGGCGTGACTTCTACATAAGTATATTTAAGATTGCTTAACATAGTGTCAAATTGTCCCGACTCGATTGATTCCTCATTAACACTAACATTGACATATTAATTGTGCTAACATCTAATTCTTACTTTTATTCTCTTTACTTTTATTGTCATTTAATTTCATGCCATTTACATTCATGTAATTTATATTTTTGCTATTTTTTTCCTTTTATCTTTTCTTACTTTGTTGCTTCAAAAAGAACAAAAACATTAATAAAAATAGATAAAAGTTCTCCATATCAAGAAGATACAAATGCTCAGTTTCTCATACCGGTGGATAGTAAGTTGTGTTTTGCACTCAAATACGTCGAAATGTCTTTTCAATTTAAAATCAATCAACAAACTTCAATGGTAATTTTTACCACGAAATCGAGGCTCTGGATTTCTTATTGCACTATAAGGATACGTAGGCACAAGACTCTTGAATTCTTGGCTAAAAAATAAATAAATACTTCTTTTCTCATCACCCTAATATTTTTCCAAACAACCCGGTTTTATCATAAAACAAATATTCAAGAGGTTCCTTTGGAGTACCATATAAGTGAGGGGTGCTAATATCTTCCTCTTGCATAACCAACACCCATATCCAAATCTCTCTTTTGTTTTATTTTCATGTTGGATTTTCTCGATATTTTCCCTTTCCTTTGGAAAAAATAAAGTTCGGTGACGACTCTTGTTTTTTTGAGTTAAGTTAATCAATACCTTAATCTTATTTTTTCCTGCCGCGATAGACTATGACTTTGTTGGAGATAATTCCTATCCTAAGAGGGTTAAGCCTATCTTTTTAATTTGTGTTTATGATATTGCTTTTTGTTTGTTACTTTGCTTGTTTGTGGGTGATTGGTGATCTTTGTATGGTGAGACAAGTCCACTACCCGAACTTGAGTGCACTTAAGTTAGGATGGTGGTGTAGTTATTTGGATATTCTTAGAGTTAGGCATCTTTAGTTTAGCATGAGAACCCCACTCATATGAGACCTCTTTGAAGGTACTAATGTCTTGCGAGTAAGTCATAATTTTGTTGTTGCTTTTGACCTTGGAGCCCATGATTCTAAGAGACATTTAGAATATTGGAACCCCTCATGGCCTTTTAGGATGTTGTTATGGTGATCTTCCGGGCGTAAGCTTGTTCTGCTTGATACAAGATGCTACAATCAGATGACGTTCTCTTGAGAATATTATTGGTCTGAGAATATTATTTGAAAGATAGATTTATGATTTTGGGAAATTTCTTCGAACTTAATTACTGTTCAAGACATCCAAAGCTATAAAACATACCAAGTGGAATGGTTGTTACATTGTCCACCTAGATTCATGCTTGTGATGTTAAACCTTTGAATGTCCCATGTTTGTGATTATGACATAATCATGCATTCATAATTATCTTTTTCACATGATTTTCAAGGAATTTAGGAGCTTTATTTGTAAACATCGTAGGTAATTTGAGCATAAACTCTGGAAGGAGAAACACTTACATATTCGTTTCAAGCGTCCTGAGCTGGAAGAGTTGAGGATCCTAAGATATTTAATGGCTTGTCCTTATGATTTCAAATATCAGTATGAAAGACTTCTGACTGTGTGGAATACCGATGTAGAAGACGAAGTTTTGAATATATTGGTCAAGTTCTATGATTCAACATATAGGTGTTTCACTTTCCTTAATTATCAGCTTGAACCTACTTTGGAGGAGTATTCTTATCACATTGGATTGCTTGTATCAGATCAAATACCATTCAGCAGTTTAGAGGAGATCCCAAAGTCTCACGTCATTGAAGAGGTTGTGAGCTTGAGAAGAGGGAAGATTGATGTTAATCTTGTGACCAAAGGAGGTATCTTGGTCTACCTTTCAAATTCATGATAGAGAAGGCTGCTACTTTTGCTAATATAGGGGGTATGGTTGCTTTCGAAGCTGTTCTTGCATTACTTATCTAAGGCATATTTATGTTCCCTAACATTGACAACTTTATGGATATCAATTCCATTCGTATGTTTGTGATTCGGAATCTAGTTCCTACTTTGCTCGCATATACCTATTATTCTATCCATTACAAAAGTGATAATAAATGAGGGAATGTAATGTGTCGTGCACCTTTATTGTACAAGTGGTTTATTTCTCACTTCCCGCAATCCAATTTATTCATAGATAAAAAGAATAATCTGAGGTGGTCTAAGAAGATTATGTCTCTCATGAATGCATATTTGATTTGGTATTCTAGAGTCTTTGATGACGTGAAGATTATTTACAATTATGGTGAATTCCCTAATGTACCTCTTCTTGGAACAAAATGAGGTATCAACTACAATCTATTTTTGACTCGATGTCAACTTGGGTATGCTATGAAGGATAAACCAAGCAACATTATTTTGGAAGGTTTCTTCATTCAAGAAGTTGTTGATAACAATAGGTTGAAGGAGAAGATAGGCCGCACCTGACATAAGATTCACAGAATAAGAAAGGATGAATTGGGAAAGAATGATTGCTTTGCCTTGATTCCTTACATCCGCTGGGTGCAAGCAATAACTACTAAGTTCAATATGCCTTTTCCTCCTAAAGAACCTATGTTCCCTAAAATCATAGGACCCATTATTGTTCCAATTGAAGCTATGGAAGGACTCCAAGTTGCTTTGGCTCGGATGAAGCAAGAAAGAGATGCTTGGGAGAACAAGTTTTATGTTTCAAATGCAGAGAAGTTATAGCTCCAAAGGTAATTTAAGGAGAAAGATGTTCTGCTTTTTCAGAAGGATGATTTGCTTGAACAACATGGAAAGAAAAGAAAGAGAGTTCAAGAGGATCAACCTACTGTCTCAACATAACAAAGAGCTTTATGATACCCAAGCTAGGTCTGATGCTTGGTGTAATACCCCAAAAATATAGATTAATTATTTAAATAGGTATTTAATTGAGTTGGTGCGCATATTGGTGATTATTGGTGAATATATGGATATTGTGAATTATATGAGGCATGGTGATGTTTTGGTGATATTGTATTGTGGTGTTGGAATGAGAGAAATCTGAGGATTGTTTTAATAATGTAGATAATTAGTTTATAATTCTTTAAAATTTAAATAATTAGTTAGGATTAATTAGATTTAATAATAATTAGTTTGATTTATTCTATTAAAATAATTAGGATATTGTGTGTAGAGATATCAATGGTAAGATGGTAATGTTGCATGGAGTAAGTGAGGACAAGAGTGGAACAACATATTAAGGGCCCCAGGGATAAGATTGACAAAAGGGAAGATTGGGGTTTTTGTGTGTGCATTTTGTGCGATCGAGTTTTGGGAGAAACAGTGAAAGAGTGAAGCATTGAAGAACCAAAGGATTTTGGTAGAGAACACTAAGAGAAAGATCAAATCTAGGAATCTAAGATAAGGGGGTTATCCTTATTATTATTATTATTATTGATATGAGGTTTAGTTATGTGTAGGGTTGTGCTTTGGGGTTTATGTCGATGGATAATAATATGATAAATTTGTGATGAATGTGATAATTTTGATGTTTAATTCCTGTGATTTGATACCCGTAAAATGTATGACAATGTGTTGTTAGTGTCGTATAGTATTGGGACGATTTTTGGTGTATTTGGAATTATACTGGTGTGGAAATTGCAAGGATTTGGGACTGAACTGATGCAGGATCGCAACGTCGGGCAAGTGTTTGGCGATGGGACTTGTAAAATAACACACTCTTGGAAATTAAGTGAAGCACCTCAACATCAATGGGCGAGCACGGGGCGATAAAGCAGTGTCAGGCAAGCCTTTTGTATCGTCAGGCGAGACTCAATTATGAATTTGCTTCGCCAAGAGATCCTCGGGCGAGTAGACTAGGACATATTTATTTTTAAAACTTTGAAAATTCATAACTCGAGATGTGAGCGTATGATTGATGTGTTGTTCCGATTGTTGGAATGCTGGTTTAACATACTTTCTCTTAAAAATATTTTTAGCAACATAATTTCAATTATTTGATGCATGAACGGTTATTTCGTACTATCGAGTTATGTCATTTTGTAAAATGTATGCAAATGCTTTATGTAATTGATAATTGGTGATATTATATGATTAATGATACCAATGATGTTGTTGTGAAATTAGTTATGAGGATTTTGATGTTGACGTGATGTGATATATGTCACTTGCAGTATGATAAATATTACTTGATGATGTGCATGATAACTATATGTATACATGCCATGTGATGATAACTATGTGATGATGAATATGTGGTGTGATGAATGAAGTTGACATGTAAGTATATTTTATGTGCATACATGCTATGTGAAGGATGTTCTTATGATGATGGAAGAGAAGTGAAATATTTAGGAAAAATTTCAGGAAACTCGCACACAACTAGAATTTCTGACACACTCTACCTATCTTCAGAGTCTATGGTGAGAACCAAAAGAAGTTATTCCTCTTGTGCAAACATATAATTGAACATATTAGCCATACCTTCAATCAATTTTCCAATCGCGTCAAAAAGTTAGTCTCCTCAGCAAGAATGAAGATAACCTTTTCCTTACAACAGATGTATACTAAATTAAAAAATAAGCAATCCTTCCTTAATATCACATCGATATTTTTGAGCGATAGACAAATAAGATAAATAAAGAAATTAAAACCATTAAAAGAAACAAAACAATCTCTACAAACTCTCCAAGCTTCCACAGTGTCATCCATAGCAGAAGAAATAATCATAGGATGAGAGAGAAAAATGACGTCAAACTCGAGTCGTCGCACACACTATTAGAAATAAAAGAATGTGTCTCTCCATAATAAACTAACACAATTAAAGGTTGATTATTAATATAACATGCACCAGAAAGTAGTTTGGTGTGCCCCTTGGCCTTTCTAGCATCCAAGGTGTAAACTCAACCTTTTGTCTTTTTAGGAGCATACTAAACGGGACAATCCATTGCATGATGGCATGTAGCATCACACTTGTAGAAATTTAACTGACTTATCTTGCAATCCCTATAGTGCCTCCATTTACACTTGTCGCACCGAGGATGATGGGCTGACTAATCTCCATAAGGTTGCTTCCTCTTGGATGGAGAGTTTCAAAGCTTTAGATACTGACCAAATTTCCTTTTCTCCTTGTATCTTGAATTTTTCTACTCTCTTTCATCACGGATCCTCTTCAAACTATTTTCGACAACATAACATTGCCTTAAACAATCACCATAGGTACTAAAATAGCTATGGGATACACTATGAGCAATGTTTTCCCTAAGCCCAAATAAGAAATTATCAATGTTCCAAAGTTCATTGGGCGCCTAAACCGTTTTTCTAAAATAGAAATCCAAATCTTCAAACTTCTCAGCATATCATGACATGGACATGTTACCTTGCTTAAATAATTGGAACTTACGGTCCTTCTATGAACACAACCTATTAGGGTAGTATTTTTCCAAGAAGGTTGTATTAAAGTGTTTTCAATACTTTAGGGTTATCTCGAATGTGAAGTAAGTAGATGTAGTATCTCACCATTTATAGACCAGTCATTTCAGCATCTGAGCAACAAAAATCACTTTCACCTCCTCATTAAAATGGGTAGCTTGGAACACTTTCTCCATACCATATAACCAATCATGAGTTGCCACAGGGTCAAGGCCACCCCAGATCTCTAGGGGTTTCATTCTTAAGAAAACACGAAAGTCAGGCCCAATTTCATTTTGTGGAGAATGAAGGGGTTGTTGTGGCCCTTGCGTACCCTACATCATCAACTAATTTTGTTGTTGAATTTGTTGCAGTGTTTGTGACCAAGACACATTTGCATCCTCAGTTCCAAACTCGGGATCCTCATTCATAGGAGGATATAATTTTCTTATTAATTTCTTATACAAGGTTTTGGATGTTGTTTTCTTTGATGAGTATGGAAGTTCTAAAGATGTATTTTCTTTCAAAGCATCTGGGTACAGAAGATGATGTTCCTTCTTAGAATTGATAGTTTCCAGAGATACTCTTGCGTTCTTGTCCTATTACCTATATGGTATGTATCATTGAGTCTATAAAGGTTTTGATTCGTGATAAAAATAGTTAACTTCTGGATCTTGATTAATTTGAAACTCCAGGAATTTCCTTAATTGTTGCATAGATCTCTTTTCAAATCCCCCTTTTTTTATGACTGTAACCTTGGGCAATCACTAGAGCCTTGATTCTGAAAATTTTATCTTTCTGATTCAGCTTTTTTTTAGACCCTATTTAGTGCCTATAATGTGAACTCCTCTGGGCTTGGGTACCAGATCCCAATCATTGTTTCTGGGGAAAAATTGGTTGAGTTCTTCTTGCATTGCTATAATCCACTCATTATCTTGAAGAGCTTCTATATAGTAAGTTGGTTCAATTAGAGAGACCAATCCTAAAATATTTTTCTTCAGTTTTCTAGAATGTGGATCTTGTTATGACAGGTTCCGTCTTGTCTCACAGAATGAGTTCTTTGGAGTGATTCTGGTGAGTCATTTTTCTTGGTTTCTGTATCTGGACCATCATAGTCTTTGTGTTTTTTTTTCTTTTTTTGGATCTCTCTATATTGTTAAGGGTTTGATTTGAAAATTAATAACAGAGCCTAAGATTTGATACCAATTGAAGGTAGAGAAAAACACAAGAAATGGGGTTTGAATCGTGTTTTCAAAAAAAACATTTGATTTTTGCTTGATTTTAAAGTTTATTGCAGAAGACTTTAAGTGAATAAGGTAAGCTAGAAAGCAAAGAACACATTCATTTTATACAAGTTCACCTTCTCAATAAGGCTACATCTTGTCCACTCTCCTCGGGTGATTTTTCCTTAGAAAATGACTTAATCCACTAATCCTGGAAGATTACAAACAACCTCTAAGAGTATAGAAAGACACCTTAACCCTCTCAAGTATTCAGACTATAAAGTCGCTTGAGGAGAGACCAATTCTAAATAGAATTATTTTTATGGAGATTACATGAGTGCTCTTGATTAAGTAGATCTCTCCTACTTTAAGTATATATTGTTTTGACACACTCTGAGCAACAACTCTTATGTGTAAAATAATTTACAACACTATGACTTAATAGTATAGTTTTTGTGTTTACAATATATTACTTCTAAAAATATGATGACTCACTAATATAGCCTTGTAAAATGTTACACTATCGAGCAACATCTCAGTGTAAATATTTTATATCTAAGTGACTCTTTGATACTGTGTGTGTATGAAGTTTTGGTGCTTTTGGTGCAACTAGTGCCACACAGTTCCCTCACTGAATAATTCTCTTTATATAGGCTTGAGAGAATAATGTTGTTGGAGCATATTTGAAATGGAATTTAATAAATTGTAACGTTTACGTTAAGTAAACATGTTTTCAATGCAAATCCCTCTTTTTCAATGTAATGATTACTTCGTTGGAGCATGTTTGCTTCTTTTCATTTATCCAAGATATTGTTGAGATATACCATCATTGCTTTCCTAAAAAATTGTGATTGTTATCTAATTCTAATTTAGAACATGTCTAGTGATATATTTGGACATTTTTTTAATCTTTTATCAGCTTCGATCATATGACATTTATGAGGTATTAAGCTTGAAAAAGATCAATCACTTATCTTTGTTCTTTCGATGGTTAACTAATGAGTAGTTTAAAAACTACTAGTTTGTTGTAGTGCAGAAACCCATTTTGTTGACACCAAGTCTTATCTCAAGAATTATGAGCATCGGCCTATCTGATCCATAAGGCTTCTCTTCTGATCCTGGATTACTTCTTCCAGGAAACTTTTATCTTTTTCTTATTAGCGATTGTTGAGATATTGAATTTTAATCTTCTTTCTAGAATGGAGGTGTTAATGATCCAGAATACTTTTCTTTGTTGAAGAGTTATAATCCTTCTAATGTTGGGTCATGTATTCATATGTATAAGCAACAACTTATCTTAGAAACCACTTTGCTGTCGAATGATTTTTGGTTCTGATATCTTTATTTGTGATATCTTAATCTTTGATCGATTCCATTTCTAATGAACATTGCTTTTATTGAGTAAAATGGATTGAGAAGATATCATCATTTGATCCTGTCTTCTGATGGAATACTTCTGATGTTTGAATAAAGGTGCATATTCCATGAATTTTCCGAGTCTTCAGCACCTAGACTTTGTCTACAGAAACGTGAGCAACACTTCTTGTAACGAACTAGTCTTTACTTCTGATCTTTTACGTTGGAAGCTTGTTTCTTGTATTATTTGATTTCTGATCTTGAAGCAACAACTTATCAAAAACTCTTTCTTCTTGGTTGCTCATTTGAGATTCTTTTCTTGTCGATCATTTAGTATTCCGTAGAACAACTGATGTTATGTTAGAAACATAATTGAATGGTTTTTCCTTTCTAAGTAAAGAAGTAATTTTGATGATATCTTGAATGACGATAATCCATAATTCTGACATAATGTCTGCACACTTAATAAAAACATCAATACTAAAACTGTTACTCACAAAATATATGTTTGTTACCATAAAAACACAAAGATAAGACATATATCTGAATCTTGTTCTAACACTACACATATGCGGTATAATTGAACTGACTTATGATGTTTCATGGCAAAGCCGAGAATCAACTTTATCTGATACCAAATGTAACACCTCATACATATACGTCTAGAATAATATACATATGGTATTATAATATTGTACAAGGAGTCATACATAAGAAGAAAAATATGATAAGGTATTAGTACAATATACAAAAGTTAAATACAGTATGGCCAGAATGATACAATGCTGTAGGTACTAATACATAATCCATAAGGTACATAATCTAAAAGCTCAAAACATGATAAAGATCTATCCAAGAAACATATTCAAGTGAACTAGGTCATCCTAACTTTACCTTTGTACTGCCTCAAACAATCTGAAAATATATATAATAGGATTCCTCACTGTCAAGTATAGAAAAATACACCATTAATCTGAGGTTTCCTCACTGTCAAGTATAGGAAAATACAAACATCACAATTGGGAGTCCCTTGACTATCCAATGAAAATCATCATACACATAAACAAATTAAAATAACCAATTAGTCAGACCCGTACCCACTACGAGGAATCTAAAAGTAGTATCTACCTGAATACTTAGGCCACACAAGCACACTCTTGATGAGTAGTCCAAGTTCCTATCATCAAGAGACTCGCACAAGATCATAACATATGAGTCAATTAATTATCGTTAGGAGCTACTTGGCTAAAAGTGATTTATTTCTAATTGACTACACAACCCCATATGTGACGACTAACATCAGAGGTTATCTGCCTCGAAGTAACATTGCCTACATATCATCACGACCCCATCATTCATCTATACACAAATGAGTATCATAAGTGCAAAAACACCTACATGAATGCACGAGCCCACTGGGAAAAAGCACTAGCGAGTAACCAAGTAATTTACACACACGTGGCTACACTAGCTCGCTATAGGTGAGTTACAAAGTGTCGCCGCCAATATGGAGATACAACCTCACTATACTGATATCAAGGTGAGTACCCAAGTGAGTAATTGACTCATCAGGTCCCACAAGTACACTCTATCGATAGCTCAAGTATGTACGTCCAAACCCGGTCTGGTATCTCCAAGTGAGTTACCACCTAGTAGCTTAGGTCTACTTCAATTCAAGCATACAACGCAACCACATCCAAGTGTTCAACCAAAATAAATGGAAGAAAATGATCAACATCATATCCATCATATATCATAATGCATCATATATCATAATGCATCATATTAGGCATACACATAGTGAAAACGATAATCAAGTGATCATAGCATATAGTTCATCATCATAATGCAATACATTAAGCACACGTATAAAAGAGGCATAGAATAATAAACATATCATGTCATACATGTTAGTATATCACTAATACCCCTAAACCATTGGAATAAAAATATTGTCCCACTTCACTACACAATAGAGTATTGAAATATATTTCCAACACATCTGACCGCTCTTAAATCGGACTTACGGTTCTCGCTTTATGGTGGAAATAAGAACCACAATTTTTCTGCATTTTGTCAAGCTCGCCAGGCGAGGATGGAGCGATCGCTGCCGGGCGAGGTCGGGTTAAGAACCACCACGCGAGGCTAGGGAAAGCGCCTCGAGGAAAGGATAGGGCGAGATCCAAACATAAAGGAACTAGAGAAAAAAGTTGTCATGCTCACCAGACGAGGTCGGGGCGAGATGCGCGAAACTTAGAAAAATAAAAGCTTCGAAATACAAACTCAGAACGGAAAAATATTTTATTCATTAGGAGATAGTAATTATACCTGGTAGTACACTCCCCTTCCCCTCCCCTTCTTCTTTACCATTATTTATCTATATTCACCAACTAAGATGATTTCGAAGTAGAAGTTCACAATCGGTCAATTTGGCTGAGAAGCTTCGATCAAAGTGGATTATCCCCTTTATTATTACTAATATTTTGCTCACCATGTAGTAGAAATAAGAAGCAAAAGGTCTGGAAAGTATTCAAATTCAATAAACAACACCTCAAGCTTTTTCTTGAAAACTCATCACCACTTAACAAGTAACAATAGAAAAGTTTTCCTTGGAAAAATCTACTTCCCATGTAGTTTATATTTGTATTAGTTTATAAATAAAATTTTTTTTCTTTAAGAACCATGTGTGATTAAAGTGCGGGGGTGGGGATCGTTTAGTTTTTATTCATAAAGCTCAGTTTTCATTGAAAGAATAAATAAGATTGCAATTATTGTTGGTTTTGTTCTACGATTGTAGAGTTTTTTGGCATGGGTTAAATATATTTATTTATTTTTATATATTTTTAGTATGATAAGTAGAAACTTATACTAAATTTTGTATCATTTGCGATAAATCACTATTCATGTGAGAATTTAAGTCTTATGGATGAAAAAAATAATTGTCATTCTATTTTCTTTTTTTATGTGATTTCACTCATCTTTGTTAATTATTCTAAAACTTTACTTGATTTTGGTTGACTTTTTTTGCATGTGCACACGGATATGATCAAGACATTTTAATTTTGATTTTAATTTTAATTTAACCACAAGACAAATAAGGCATCCTTGATTTGTTCATTGAATGAGGAGATTGAATTGCTAATATATCATAAAAGAAGCTAGGCTCTCAATTTTATCAAGTTTGCTGCAAAGCCTAATTGTACTAAATTTTATTAGTTTGTTGTATATTATTCACTAAGTGTGTGGTGATTTTTTCTATAAGAAAGTGGTTGTTCTTTCTTTAAGTGTTTGAAAATAGGAAGGATTGTCTTTCCATTTGTTGGAAAGGTCATTTCAATCGAGGTGTTTCAAAATCTATCATTGTTGTTGGTATTTTTTGGAAATCCAGGAACTTTGTTGTTGTTAGAAGATTGTAAGAGAAGTTTTAGTGGTAGATTTGTAAAAAGATCTAGTAATAATTTAAATATCTCACTGGTATGGGGAATGAAGTACTCTTGTTTGGAAATAAGAATCGGGAAAATTTTATAACATCTAATTCATCCACCTATTAGGTGCATTATATGTTTCCAGTTGGTATTAGGGCATGTCAAACAAAATTGATGGTAGTATCAGAAAAGAAGAGTCTATCCAAAACAACTTTCACAACATTATTCGAAAAACTCTAAGAACATGATATAACACTTGAAAGGCTGGAGAAGCATGAAGATCAAGAAAAGAATTAAAAATATATTGCCTTAAAGATTATAGTAAAAAATTATGAAAGTAAGCAAAATGATTAATCTTAGTGTGCTAGTGAGGAAGATGTTGCTCCAGTCAAGAAATTTGAAATGTTTTTAAACAAGGAAATGACAAAATAAATGGATCACAGAGAAGCACTAAGAAAGAATGTTACTTGTTTTGAATGTGGAGAAATAGTACATGTAAAAAGTGAAAATCCTACACTTCATAAAAAGAGAGATTAAATATACGACACCCCTGCAATGTGAACGAGATTCGCTTTACACTTTTGTAAAAGACCCCCTCATAATACGACGATTCCTTATCTGTGGACTCTATGCGCACTATTTTAATCTAAATTCTATTTTTTAGTGATTTGGTAATCCATATGGATTTTTATTTTATTTTTTGTTTTTTATTTAAAATTCATGTGAATTTTTTTTTGTAATTTATTATTATTATTATTATTTTAATTATATATTATATTTTATTAAATATATATTTTATTAAATATATATTTTATTAAATATATATATTATTAAATATAAATTATTATATACTTTTTTATAAAAAAAATAAGCAATAAAAATTTTAAAGTTTTGTTAAACAAAACTTCTATGACAAATGAATCATACCCTTGCTTTAATGGATATAGAAGCATACTAATTTCCACTATATCCAGGACAGTCTCAAGTTTTTGGAGACCCTGTGTAGAATAGTCATAATTTAGAAAGGACAAAATAAATAGAGGTTCTATATAATTATAATTTAAATTGAAAAATATTTTATGAGGCCCTATTTAACCATAAATTAACCTTAAAAATTTTGAAGCCCTGTGCGGTAGGACGTGTTGCACGCCCTCAAAGACGACACTGACTAAATCACCATTTACTTATTTGAAATATTGTTGCCACAACTATATATAATCTTTATTGGAACAATAAAAAGAGCATGAAATTTAGTTCTTAATCTTTAGCACTTCAATAGTGCACTTAAGATGATTTGAGTAAATTATGAATTCAATACCGTTAGGGGGCAATTTTGAGGAGGAACCATACATGTAGGGGTGGAGTTATAGTCTAAAGAGCCCAGACGCAATCTCTATTTTCTTTGTATTTCTTCTAATTTAATAGTCGATTTTTAGATAAAATCAGTGACAAAATTAGTAAGAATAGGGACAAAATTAATAAAAACAAAGGCAAAATTAGTAAAAATATGGAAAATTATATATTATGTCATATGTAATTCACACTTTTGTGAGTATACATGAGACACATCTTTGTGAGAGGTACGCCATATATCCACCTAAAACCTTAAGATTATGTTTGAGAGTTTGAAGGGGAAGGGAGGGGAGGGCTTTGAAAAATAGGAAGAATTAGGTGAAAAGAATAGAAAGATTTTGGTTTTGAGGGTTTGATTTTCTTCATAACGTCAAAAACCCCCTAATTTAGAGGAACTCAAAATTTGTATTGGATGAGGATTTTGAAGGGTTTTGGAGGGCTTAGACATACTATTCAAAATTTTTTTTTTGTTGTTATAGTATTTTAAAAAGAAATAATATTAATGATAAACTTTATTATATCATTCTAAACAAAATCTTTTTTTTAAAAAAAATGTTAAAAATTTCTCCATATTTAAAAAAAAAAATCATTTTTTGAAGCCCTCCCTTCCCTTCCCCTCCCCTCCAAACTCCAACGTATCCTAAGGTGATAGGTGTGTAAGTTCTCTCAATAATGTTTAATTTTCTCTTTTCTAATCAATGTGGAACTTCTTTCTTACATTTGATTCTCAATAAATACTAAATAACAGTGCTTTTTCTTTTTCATATTTGCACCTTTGCACTCTTTCAAGCGTGTTATTTATTTACTTAATCTTACTCTTGGCTTCAGGTATGTGATTGGAAGTCTTAGAGACTAGTTGAAGAACTAATTGACAAACATCAACTTAATATTACTTAATTTTAATTTTCCACGTATGATAAATATCAACTTAATTTTCCGGGTAACTAATAATGTAAGTAGTGAACACCATGAGAAATTGATGAAAAATGAGGGGTAGTTTCACTTAAATCTGGAAGAATATGTCATAATAGTGCAGACTTTTAGGAGTGTCGTTGGGTTATAGTTTTGAAACTAGAGGTATTGTAGTCACCCAAGAGCTGAGTGCCAAGCGTAAAGCTCGCCTAGAGTTGTTGATTCAGATGAAACCTATGGAAGTCGTGGCATGGCTGATCCACTTTCTTCGAGTGTTGCAATAGTCCGGGATTGAATTTAAGTGATGAGTCTTTTTAAAATATTTTGTAGTAAGTTATTTTATGCAATTTCATGTATCGATTAACAAGAGATCACTTGATGTAAAAGAGATGTTATTTTATGCCGGTTTTTGATATGGTTTGAGTTTTGATGAAAGATAGTTCAATATTAATTTGTGAGGTAAAGCATTGTAATAATTAAAATAAATGGCATACGGTAATAGTAATCAATACACATAATATAATAGAATAAGACGGGAAATAAATAAAGTATGTTTATTCAATTCGAACAAACGATTTATTTTAGGGGAGAGATCAATTCTTCAATTCACTGTATTCAAAAAATTGTTACAAAAGATTATAGACGAGTTATAAAAAATATTTCAAAAACAACTTTAAAGGAGATAACTATAGTTTATATCAAGTGCTCTCTCAAACTTTCAATATATAAATAATTCAAACTCAAAGTGTAACCGGTGTTTTTCATTAACCTTAAACAACTCCAAAGATTTTCCTAAATCTTTGCCTTAGAACTTTGATAAGACCATAAATCATTTGCTCTACCCTTTTAGCGTAAACTCTAAGATTGTTCTCTTTTAAACACAACAAATATATATATATATATATATATATATATATATATATATATATATATATATATATATATATATATATATATATATATATATATATATATATATATATATATATATATATATATATATATATAATATTTTCATTAAATAATGAATCCACAAATCGAATCGGTCAAATTCGAAATCTGCAAACCGTCCAAATCAAACATGCATTCTTGTTACTTTTTGACTTATTCATTTTTGGTAATCTCGAAACATGTTACTTTTTTTTTTTTCATCAACAAAGGTTTTGAGGCACACTTCAACAATCTTCACCTTGACTTAAAACCAATTTCCCTTTATGCTTAGTTAATTTAACAAGCCCATAAATATGATTTTTAACCAACCTTGACTCCACCTGCTTTCAAATGCCCTATGAAAGTTTTTTTTTTTTTTTGGATTTTGCAATCCTTCAATCACATTCAAAACATAATACCAAGGCTAGCATAATCATCCCTTTGAGATGCTACAATAAGCCTCCTTAATTTATCATCAGTCAAATGATAATCAAAGATCTCAGTAACTGTTCACTCACTTTTGCTACCATATTAGGAAACTCCACCTTAAACTAAGTTTTTTCCATTATAGTTTCTGACATGTTTTTCTCTTGGTTTTCATTATTCTCCTCTAAAGAAATTCTCTACCAACCAAGTAAGTTGTCTTAACCTCAGCTCTTCCTCAAAAACTCAATAACAACTCAGCGGTAACATGCATTTTTATCCCTTGATTCTGCAAAATTCAATATACACTTCTGAAACAGCCTCAAAACATTCATAATGCCTTAACCTCAAATCTCATAATTCTTCCTTGTCATGAAAGCATCTAATAGTTACTAACGAAGGAATAAAAATATTTGAACCTTCTAAAATATATAGATCACATATTTTAGACCCTTTAACAATAATCAATTCATCACATGAAATTTTCAACACTCGATGTTCAACTCTAGTGTAATAGCCTAAATTTTCAAACATACTTATAGATAAATTTCACTCCAGTTCTGGAATACCTCACATTTTGAATAAGAAATTCACGATCATCAAACATTTTAAATTTGATCGTACCATTACCATGAACCTTGCAAGCCTTATTATCACCAAGGCGAACTACTCCACCTTATACCATCTTCAAAGTTTCAAAGTAATATATTCTTGGACACATGTGATAAGAGAAACCTTAGTTAATAACCTAACTATCTTAAGTTCCCAAACTCGATACTACTAGTGTACCAACATCCCCATAACCTTCCTCATCTAAGGCAACTGCAACTTGAACATAATATTTATTGAATTTTATCTCAGAATAATTCTTTTTAAAGTGACCGATTTTCTAATAATTAAAAGATTTTACCTTTGACTTGTCAATCCTCTTTGATTTGAACATCCCTTTACGCTCATCTCATCCTCTTGGCACACTTAAGCCTGCACCATTATATTCAATCTTCAAATCTGTTGATTTTGAAAATTCTTTGGATTTCACCGCCGTCTAAACTTCATCCAAATTAATAGTATATTCCTTACCATAAAGATAAAGTGCTCAGAGGATCTGAGTAATGAACTTAACAAGATAAATGTTTGTCTTCATCTTCAATCTTCACTTCAATATTCTCAAGATCGTCAATAATCAATTGAAACTTAGTAAGCTGCTCAACTATGGATTTGTTATCCACCATTTAGAATAAATAAAGTTGTTGTTTCAGACACAACCAATGAGCCAGAAACTTGGTCATATACAATTATTCAAGTTTTTCCCACATAGCAATCGTAGTTTGCTCTCTAGCGACTTCTCTTAGAATTTTATCCCTAAGGTACATACATGATAATGACACTTTTGGCCTTATCCATCATCTCAGTCTATTGAACCTGTGTATCCCCTGCAAGCATCAATACTTCATTCTTCAAAGTATCGGTACACTTCTCTTGAATTAAAACTACTTCCATCTTAATTTCCCATAACCCGAAGTCATTGTTACTGGAAAATTTCTCGATCTCCCATTTGCCCATGATGCTCACTTAAACGATACCCTTTTCCCCACGGTGGGTGCCACTTTTTATGATTTATGAAAATATTAAACATCAATTTGTTAGGCAAAGAAAAATAGAAACCAAAATAAATGGCCTTACAACAATAATAATCAACACACATATAATAAAACAGAATAAGGCAAGAAAAATACAAAAGGTTGTTTATCCAATTCGATCAAAGGTCTACTTTTGAGGAGAGAGCAGTTCTCCAATTCACTATACTCAGAAAGTTGTTACATGAGATTATAAACGAGTTACAAATTAATAGTCTTCTCCTTCAGGTTCTCAAGAACAACCCTCAAGGCACCCAAGAATAACCATATTTTCTACCCAAGTGTTTTCCACTTCTCCAACTCTCAATATATGAATAAATCAAACCCAATGAGTAACAGTGTTTTCCAATAACCTTAAATAACTCCAAAAATTTCCCTAAACCTTTTTCTTTCTAAGGTTTCCTTGAGAAGACCCAAACCTTTTTCTCTATATTTTTACTGTAAACTCTAAGATTGTCCCCTTTAAACACAACAAAGAGATAAATATTTATAATAGAAATATCCCAAGTCCAAAGATCACAACCCATTAATTATTAGAATAATATATTATAAATATCTTATAATATTATTTTATGTTAATTTAGAATATATATATATATATATATATATATATATATATATATATATATATATATATATATATATATATATATATATATATATATTCTAACATTAAATAATAAATCCACAAATCAAACCGATCAAACTCGAAATCCGTAAACTGTCCAAACCAGACATTCTTATTGATTTTTGACTTTGTTTTGTTTGACAATCTCAAAATATGTTGTTTTTTTCTTTATCAACAAAGGTTTAAGGCACACTTCAACATAAATCTTATTTTATTTTCATGTGCATTTGCTCCAAACAATCAAATCAATATGTCATGCAAGCATATATGATGATGGTTCATGAAAATTGATGTTGTATATAATCCTAAGTTATAACAATTAAATTAATTGTGTATACTTCCCATATTAACAAGTCAAGAAAGTGTTGTTGAAACCATAATAATCATATATATTCCTATGTATATAATTATATGCTGAAACATTGATATTACAATATCTATTGAAATCATGGATTGAATTAAAAAGAAACTTGAAGAACATTAAATTCTTAACTTCATTGGTTGATATAAGTTTCAAGAACAACTTTGTGAGAATCTAGCTTCGCTAACGCTCGATTAAGTCTTGAACCTTCTCATACTTAATAGAAAAGTGTTTTTCTTTGCATGTAATGTATAAATTTCGCGGGGAAAATTATTAAAACAATGAGCATGTCCGAGTGGTAAATTGGGGAGCTATTGAGAGATAGGACTTGGGTTTTATCTTTATTTGGTGCAAAATTTTGGATTATTTGTTTTTTTAATTAATGAAAAAATATATTAACTCAAAAATAGTCCAAAGTTATGCCATCATCTTGGCTATGAGGGCTCTAAGACACTTAGAGCACCTGCCTCTATTTTTTGGATTATTTTGCTTTTAAAAATTCAAGGCCTAAATAATGAAAGAATAATAGTCATGTGACGCAAAATTTTATGAAAATTAATGAAACATTAAAAAATGAAAATAAAAATAAAAATAAATAAATAAAACAAAATTTTAAAAAATAAAAAATAAAACCCACGTAGAATTTGTAAAAATTAATTAAATGACACATAGGCAAACCATGTCGGCAAATATTAACCAAAGGTCCAAAGACATTAAATCTTAATATTACAAGGGAGGATCCAAAAAATTTCTTTTACAGTGATAATGTGAATCGCCTATATTGTAGGGGATATCATATATTTAATTCAAAGAAGAATAAATTCAAAATTAATAAGGTCAAAAGGCCAAAGAAAATTTATGTAATATGAGATGACAATGAAATAAGTTCATACTCAAATCAAATGAAGATCATGCAAGCAAGACATTAATGTCATCACATCATTCAAGTGATGAATAACATAAGGTTGATTCTGAAATTGATTATAGTCATTCATATGATAAATTACAAAATACTTTTTATGAATTACATGAAGAATTTTCGAAACTTTCTAGGCAATGTTCAAATCAAAAGAAAATTATTTTAAAATTAGAAAGTATGGCTAATGACGCAAAAGTGGAATTAAAAGAAGTAAAAAAGTCTTCATGAAATAAATGTCAAGATCATAAATTTTAAATTGTTGAGCTTACCAAGTGATAAGAAATATGAAAACGTGAAATTGGTTTAGAAAATGTGTTCAGTAGTCAATGATATTCAAGTTATAAATGTGGAATTTTGATTTTTAAATTTTGATAAACCTAGTACTAGTCAAATTATATTTGTAAATACTTCTAACAAATTCAACAATAAGAAATCAAAGAAAGCACATGTTGTAATTCATCATAAAAGGTTTTATGATAGATATACATTTTATGTCAATAAAAGAAATCATATTTTAGACCTACTTATTTTTATTGTAATTAAAAAGATCATACTTATAATGCTTACTACATAAGAAATTAAGATATTCCTCATGGTGAGTATGTATGGGTGAAGAAGGGATCTAACCAAAGGACTCAAAGAATATTGGGTATCTAAGCACTATCAATTGTGTTGTAGGTACTTGAAGATCATATTTTAGTATTGTCTATTCAAGTTTGATATTTCAAGATACAAGACCATGTGATAATACGTTTTGAAGAAGCATCAACATTGATATCAACCTTCACTTCATAAGCTAGTATTTTGAAGAAGATAAATTTCTTATACCTTTATATTATTTCCCCCATATTATTATACTACTTTGAATTTTACTCTTTTTCTTTTTGATAATGTCAAAAAAGGGAGGATAGCTGGTTAATTTTGTTGTTTTTCAGAACATCAAATGCATAATAGAATAAATTTCAAAAGAAAGGGGGAAATATGTAAGATAGGGGAGATATAAAAGATATGGGGATAAATAGAGTGTCAATAAAATATTCCATCAATATTTTTTGACATCATATAAAAGCGAGGATTGTGAAGAAGATATTCACCATCAATCATAACTTGGTTTTGATGAAGACAAAATTCTATCTAAGAATAAATATTGAAGTAGAAAAATATTGTAATCAAAGTATTAGGTTTTCATAAGTTTTGGTTTCAATAAAATTGGATCACAAACTAAGGTACAATGAGCAATTTAGTTGTTATAAGGTATATGTGTTGAAGAATTAAGCACACACTTTTAAGTATAGATTATTTTCATAACGGAATTGGGCCTTTTAAACTTAGAAAATTTTCTAAGTATTTAACAAGTAAATCAATTAACCTCTCTTGTTCAATCGATTAACCATGTCTTTGTTTGAAGCAAAATTTATTTTTTTCACATAAGATAATTGATTACCCTCATAGGTCATTTGATTGACCATTCCAAATTTCGAAAGTTTTTGAACGTTATGGGAAGGATAATAAATTACCCCATATAGATTAATCGATTACCCTGAGTA
Source organism: Vicia sativa (assembly GCA_021764765.1). Lineage (NCBI taxonomy): Eukaryota > Viridiplantae > Streptophyta > Magnoliopsida > Fabales > Fabaceae > Vicia > Vicia sativa. Next base: position 156,543,172 of record CM038792.1, read on the forward strand.
TCATGTTGAAAAATCCTAAACCAGTGCAACACCTCTTTATCTCTAATGATCATAAAACATTTATAAAACATTGCAAATGATCATGATTATTTTTCAACCATTGCTTCTGATTTTCTAAGAGGCATTTGGTTCATTATAAAAAGAATAATTTTTCAAATTCAAAATCACCTTCTTCATGAATAATTTTATGTTGTTTAAGTGTCTGTAATTTTTAATTGGAGTGATTCAAAGTGCATCATTGTTGTTGGTGTTTTTGGAAATCAAGGAAGTAACATGTTTCTTTGTTGTTGTTAGAAAATTGTAAGAGAAGTGCAATTTGTAGGCTTGTACAAAGATGTAACAATAGCGGAAATCTCTTACGAGGTGTGAGGGAATTGGTGTGCTCTTGTTTAGAAAGAAGATCCATTATATATATATATATATATATATATATATATATATATATATATATATATATATATATATATATATATATATATATATATATATATATATATATATATATATATATATATATATATATATATATATATATATATATATATATATATATATATATATTTACACTCGCCAAAACGCCACTTGATTAATATTTTTTAAAATTGACCGTTGGATTGAAACATACTATCATACAGATCATACCTATAAAGTTTGAGACTAATCAATAATGGTTTATTATGTCATTGAACTACATCAAAATTAACGTTATATGTAAGTTCATTTTGACGTTAATTTTTGGATATCTTGAGCGTATAGTAAACCATCATAGATTAATCTGAAATTTTATAGGTATGATCTATATGATGGTATTTTTCAATCCAACGGTCGATTTTAAAAAATATTAATCCGAAATAATATTTTTGAGCGAGTGTAACTCATGGTGTAACTCTTCGGGTGTAATTTGATCTCTCTCTCTCTCTCTCTCTCTCTCTCTCTCTCTCTCTCTCTCTCTCTATATATATATATATATATATATATATATATATATATATATATATATATATATATATATATATATATATATATATTGTTTTCGCACTTTATTTTTCTGCATTTCTTCCATTGTTAAAATTGAAAAATAAAAGATATATTCATATGCAAAAATAACCAAATAATTTCATAGTTCCTAATTCATCCATCTCCTCTTAGGTGCACTCTATACTTACAAAAGAAGTGGTATCATAAGAACCAGAAGTATTGAATCATATTTTAACCATAAAAGTAAGATATAAATTGCATAACCCTCGAAAAACGTTGATTAATTTATGTTTTTTCTAATATAACTTAAATTTTAATATTATTATTTTCTAATTTAATTAGAATGTTATATATTTAGTGAAGGATTGGTAAAATACTCAAATCACATACGATATAATAAACGCATCTTTTATTACATATGGAAGTAATGAAATGATCCACTACAATAAAATATACATTTCAAAGTGCACTTTCACCCCACCCATAGTGTCCACCCATCAGCCATAGTGTCTATTATGGTTAAATATATTCATTTAGGCGCTTTTCTTTCATATTCAATTTTAAGCCATATTTTACCACAACCAAAGTTGCCTATTGTGGTGAAAAGTGGCTCCTAGTTATGGGTCAAAATCCCAACATCATCAATTTTGTTAGTTATTTATTTTTCAGTCACTTTCAACCACTGTTGGAATTGCCAATCGTTATGAAAAGTGGCGTCTGATCATGGGTTCGAATCCTAGCAGTTGTAGTTTTATTTTTTATTTGTTTTTAAGTCACTTTTCACCATGGTTAGAATTCCAACCATGGTGAAAAGTGGTACTTTTTTTTAAAATTAAAAATAATGATATTTCCAAGACATATAATGCTCCATGTTCATTCACTTTTTCCCTAGACTAACTTAGACAAGTTTCATCTTCTACCTCCAAAATTCATCATCCATTAATGAAATTTTCTTTTTCCACTAAACTATAGAAAATATCACTTCTTCCATATACGAAACTCGAAAACATCATTTATTTCATTAGCAAGTTTCAGAACTCCATCATCTCTTATCCAATTTGAATGAGGAAAGGATGACATGGATTCAAGTTAGCCCTTTTTTATAACGAAAAATATGAAAAAATAGTGGTGCTGGAATTTGAAGCGCATAACCATTTACCTATCACCACGGTTCATAGTCTAGAGGGTGGTGAAAAATGTTTTAATAAATGAAGGCGCCTAAATAAGAGTTATTACTTTGATTGATTATGTGTCCAAGATAACAAGATGTTTTATAATGTATATTTTACAGTAGTGTTATAACTTAAATAAAGACATTTAAGTGAGGGTATTAAAGTCTTGACACCTAGAATTTTGCTCAGAGAGCAAAAGTTTAAGTGTGAGAAAATATGATCAATACATTTTGACACTTTTTCTTTCAACTTTGTAGTTCAACATTTTGATAACTTCTTAAGTTAATTTTAGTGTTTTATATGTTTTGAAACTTAGGTCATAAATAAGTTTTAATTTATTATTTATTTATTTTTAAAATAAATTTTCATTTTGATACTTGTTCACTATGCAAATAATAACTTGGATTATATGCGTAAGATTGACACGTACGAGTAGACACTGAAAAGCTAGAAGAAAAAAAATACAAAATTTATGTTAAATGGAAAAATCTAATTCCAAGTGTTGATCAATCATTTCTTTCTTCATACAAGACTTGGTGCAAAGTTATAAAATTATAATTTGATATTTGGTGCTCTTAAAGTTCAAAACATATGACTGTTTAGTTTTCGCTTTTGGAAAAAAATAAACAATCACAAATTGCATAATTTAATTTATGAAATTTGTACTACTACAAAAAACACAATTAATATCGATTGGAAAGATGTATAACAACGCTTGCCCACACGTTTTTATGTAGAGCGCGTTTAATAAATGGAACTTACAATCATGGCCCAATAACCATTGTAATAAACTGGAAAACATGCGTTGTGATCAAATTAATGGTCCTAGGTTCGATTCCCAACTTCGCCGTTTTGATATTTATTTTTTTCTGCACAACGCGCGAGATATTATAACGGTTATAATATATAATCGTTGTTACATTTTCTGCAAAATTAACAAATATTATCCTGCTTTTATAATTAATCTCATTTTTTAAACTTGTATTATTGTTCACCATATCACAACAGAAAATACAACTCACATTTGTGATAAAGTTATATGAATAATATTAATTGTATAATATTCATAATGTCACATAATTGTATCATATTCAATTGCACCATAACAAACATCCTACAATTTATCACAACAAACAACCTACAGTTTACACATTACATAACATCACATAATTGAAACTTGGTTTTTTGGTTTCTTGTCTCTTGGTGTCTTGACTCTATAGGCCTATAATTTCAAATAGTTATACTTGTAAGTAAAAATACTTGGAAACTATTAGATACATGAATATATTATGAATAAGAAATAAATTATGTACTTGTTAATTTTCTCAAAGGCCTTATTCATGATCAATTTGAATAACATGGACAACATCTCCATCAACTTCATCATAAGAGGTAGGAACTTGTTTTGTGTAAGAAGGTGCGGACGAAATATCAAGACTTTCATCACTAAGAAGAATTCATTTTTCTTGGAGAACGATTGTCTATTTCCCTGATATGTGTGATAGGTCGGTAACATAGAAAACTTATTTTGCTTGAGTAGCCATGATGAATGGTTTGGCCATAAAAGATGCCTTTTCAAGGTCGACCCGGGTGAATCCTAAGTTATCAATGTGTGCACCATTACTATTATTGGGAACCCACTTGCACTTAAATAAAGCCATTTTGAAAATAACACAATCAATCTCCCAAATCTCATTAATGACACCATAAAACGCAGTAGTTGCCAATATAGGACTCTTATCTTTCGAACTAGAGAAAAACATCAATTCGGCTTCAACCATAACCCCATTATTTTGAATTGTACTATGACCATCTTTTGATTTTTTATAAAAGGTATTATGACCAATGTCGTATGCAGTCCAATTAATGACACAAAATTTTGGTATAACCAATGTCGTATGACATTGAAGAATAAGCACAATCTCGTTATAGTTACTCTCACATTCTTTGGTAGGGTTCAACAGATAACCACTGGTAGAAGTTGTTGCATCAATACATAACAATCATGAGATTTTAGATTTTAAATCAATTAACTTGAGATCTTTCATTAATACAAGTTTCTTGATGTTTGATGAGTAACGTTGCGGAACTTTAATACCTTGCAAATACTCGCAAAAAAATTTCTTTTTCTTTTTAGATACAGTGTGACATGCTAGTGGCAGATAAGTTCTTTTTCCTTTCTCTATTGGTGCCAACTATTTTCGTATACCCATTGCCTCTATATCAAGACGAGAAGTCTTACTATCTTTAGTATTTCCTAGAATATTTAGAAGTGTGCCAATCAAACTATCACCCATTTATTTCTCCCCGTGCATAACATCTAGATAATGTCTAACATTAAGACTTGATCAATATGGAAGATCTAAGAAGATGAACCTCTTTTTCCATATACTTTTCGCAACTTCCCCTTTTCTTTTTCTCTTTTCTCGAAGACAACATTAATGTGTTCCTTTCGTTGATAAACTTCCCACCCGATTATAGGTTCATAAGCCTCATTAAACTCTTGCTCTCCATTAAAAGCCTTCTGCAATCTACGATAAGGATGATCGGGTTTTAGAAATTTTTGATGCCCAAGGTAAACGGTCTTTTTCCAAACTCAAGTTGGTGATAACAAGTATTATCTTCACAAATAGGACATGCTTTATATTCTTTGACACTATATCCAACCAAGTTAGCGTAAGCATGAAAGTATTTGATTGTGCAAAATAACATTGCACGCATATTAAACATTTCCCCAAAATTTGCATCATCAACTTCAACGCCTTCCTCCCACAAGATTCCTAAATCATCAATTAATTGACTTAGATAAGCATTTATATCGTTACCAAGATGTCATGTTCCAGAAATCATCATACTTAACAGTATATACTTGCGTTTCAAGCACAACTAATGAGATAAGTTGTAACTAGTGAGAAGAACAAGCCACAAAGAATGATTAGTACTTAGACTATCAAAGGGGTTCATTCCATTGGTGGCAAGTCAAGCCTAAGGCGCTGGAATATTTCTTCCTTTGTACCCTTACTGATATTCGCACAAACAACACAAGGACAATAAAAGATACCAATCATTGTCGGGAAGATGTTTGCCAGCGTATTCAAGGAATTCAAGAACTCTTTTCTCATAAATTGGACCTAATATATTGGATTTCATCCAACTATGAACCATAAAAACTTTTGGAATTTAGACATGTATAATAATGTGAATGGCACACCAAAATCTAATCCAAAAAATGACTTGAGCATATGCAAATCTAAACCTAAAGCATATGAAAAATGTACTCTCATACTGATTTGAGCATATATACAACATAAATAAAGAAAAAGGGAATGAAGATGTTGAAGAGTACCGTACTTCAAAGCTGAAGAATCTTATGCACGTAAGGAATGAAGACGTTGAAGAGTACCATACTTCGAAGATGAAGAATCAAATGACGAAGAGGGTGAATATTTGAGCATATACAACATAAACCAAGAAAAAACGAATGAATATGTTGAAGTGTACCGTGCTTCAAAGCTGAAGAATCAAATAAATGAAGTGAATATTTGAGCTCCAAATGAATGGATATGAAGAGGGTAAAGATTACACCACTGCAGTCCTCTCTGGCTCGCTTGTTCACCTAGGGCGTCCAATGAAAGAAATTTGAAATATGTTTTATTTTAATTTATCAATAAACCCTTTAGTCGCGGTTGGACAAAGCAACTGTAGTGGAAACTTAAGTCATCTAACAACGATTAGCGTATCCACCGTTGTTAAATCATTTACAATTTATTTTTTAAATAATGGAAATAGGTGGCACACACTTAATATACTTTAAAAAATTTAGTTGCAAAGAATCGAAGCGTGTTACACATCATTTTTTACTACGGTGTTTAAACTCAATCGTCATTAAATTACTATTTATAAATCCAGCAACTCACTTGGCGCAACAATTTTAACCTATTACTACGGTGTATATGAATACGTTGTAAATATGGCGTTATTGTTTGCATGTTTTGTAATAATGTTGTAAGAAAAATATAATCGAATTTCATGGTCGGCTAAATGTTTTCTTCAATTAATTGTTTCCTTAATTCATCAAATCTCAATACTTATATGTTATTTCTTTAATTTCATCACTATTATTCTTTTCCTATATTATTCAAGTTGTATTCTAATGTTTAATTCAAAAGTCAATAGAATTGATAGGATTTAGTTTCAAAGAATTTGATTCCTTAGAACATAATCAATATGTTGCAATATTACAACACTCTTGATTGTTCAACTATTGTTCAACATTAGTACTTGTGATACTTTATCGGGTAATAAGAATTCAAATTCGAATATTGTTGATTGCCGCTTGTTTAATTTACTCTATGTCCAAACATGAATAAGATTGAAATTAGAGATTGACCTCTAAAAACGATAGGTCTGAATTGTCAATTCAATGAATCGATCGATTTTTACTCATACACATTTTCTATCGAAATTCCTAAAATCGTTCTAACTCAAAAAACTTAAATTCTAAATTTTAAATAATTGAATTAGTAATCTCTATAATTCAATTCGAGTGTCACCTTTTTAAACTAAACTTTTAATGATTCATTTTTTATTTGTGTGGGACATAACATCATCTCAATAATAATATCATATACTCATCAAGCATACACCAAGTATATTCTCAACAACCATCATTCTTTTTTTAATAATTATTTTTAGCTTGTGTGAAATACTAGTAGTAAAAAACAACAAATATTATGGAGCAAAGAGCATAATTAAGTTTCATATAATTTTAAAAACGGGATATTATTTTTCTTTATATTTGTGTCTATTACAACGTTTATGCTATAGCCCCTCTAGTGTTCCTATTTTTACCAATATTGTCTCCTCTTATACTATCTTATATGGAAACCTTCTTCATATCTAATAAATGCAGTATCCATATGAACGTGTCAGCAATTAAGCAAGTGCTACTAAATACACCCTTGAAATACGTCTCATCTTTCCTTATTATCGACAACGATATTGCATCTTGGTAATTTAATAGTATTAAAAACATTATTAATGATCAAAATCAAACAATGTTAGGTTCATTTATTTCGCCAAATATTTTGGTTTTAATGCACATTCTGTGTGCTAAAATAAATACACTCTATATGTATTATGCATACGAAACATAAGTATACTGTACTTTTAGGTTCTAATCATCAGATTCCATTCCGATCATTAGTTGCAATTATTTATTACTTCTACATTACAACAATGATAATAATAAATAAGAGTGCAAGAACGTTGTATTTACATTAAAAACTACAGATTTGTGTCAATTTTGCATTTAAATGAAAATTGATGATCACAACATGAAGAAATCATTTTTCTTTCTATCTTGAAAAACCAAATCCGTGACGAATTATGTGTAACATAACATTTCCACGTATAGTTGAAATGGGGTATAAGCGTCACTATCCCACTCGTCTATAAACAAACTTATTTTTATGGTAATTCAAAAAGTTTGTTAAGCTTAATCAATTTTTTATATTTTTTACTCCTTATGTTTCGGTCATTGAACGATAGACAGATCAAATGAAGGGGGAGAATTCTTCCTGTACGGTGGCGAGAAATTTCAATGCATAGAGCAGGCTAAACCTCTAAAATTAACATTTTAATGTCTAAACCAGGGAATTAATAGTTGAGTATTTTGTTAGGGCGGGAATAAGATAATACATGTTATAGTGTGTTACATAACTTATATATGGCAGGCGTTTGATAATATATGACGGTGTTTAATGCATTGGTAGCCTTGATTTGGTGTTTGGCTTTCTAGCCTTCTGTGACGATGCTTTGGGATTGAACCTTATAATTGCACATGTGTTATTAGGTTTTTGGACGACCCAAAACATTTTCTTCAAGTCCATTACTATAAAACATCAAAACATGCACACGACCAAGGTAATCAGACTCGCGAGTCTACTCAAACTCGTAAAAGATTTGTAAACTCGATTCATAAACTCATATGAGTATGAAAAATTAAAAAATGACTCTAAAAAATCAATAACTGAGATATATAACACACACATATATTTATAAATCTGGAAATACCTCATACATGACACAAATATTTATAAGCGAACAACAATTAACATTAAAAAAAAATCAAACTCCATAACAAACTTCTTAACAAAAAAATTGTTAATAGAACAAATAAAATAGCAAAGTACGTAGTTAAAGAGTTAAACTATTAATTCGTTCTTAATTGGATACTACATAGGCTTAAATTTACTTTTGGTTCCCCTGTATTAATTTTTTAAATATTTTAGTCACTCTATAAAAAAACCAACTATTAGGTCCCTCAATATCGTATTTTATGTTTTTTTTGAGGTCCACCATAACAAAATAGTCTAATTTGCATATGTGGCAATGAAATTATGAGTTGACATTTTTTAATTGTTGTCACGTCATTAAAAATAAAACCAAAAATATATATTTTAGAATTAAAATTTATAATATATAATTTCTAAATAAATATTTATAAACAAAACTAACTAAAATAATTAAAAACGTTTAATTATTATAAAGAAAACTAAAATAATAATAATAATAATAAATTTTTAAATATTTATAATGACGTGACATCAATTAAAAAAATTGTCACTTCATAATTTCAATGTCACCTATGCAAATTAGACTATTTTATCATGGGGGACCACTAAAAAAACATGAAATATGATATTGGGGGACCTAATAGTTGATTTTTTTTATAGAGGGACTAAAATGTTAAAAAAATTAATATAGGGGAACCAAAAGTGCATTTAAGCCTACTACATAAAGAAAAAAAAATATAAAACATATATGCTAATGTCTTCAAACATCCTTACAACACTTGTAAGCGCAGGTTCTTTATAATTATTATTAATAATTAAATAATTAGTAAAAATTGTAAAAAAGTAATTCATGTGAGCAATGCATTATTACAAGATAGACAAAAAATTGTTGTGCCATAAACCATAAATATTCTAAACCATTTTATCATATGCAAATTAATACACGGGGATTAGCGATCAGTGGATATGACACAGGCGGATACACCGTACGGCCAGCTTGGGCAAATGCCCAGGCTCAACCTGGCCCAATTTTTTTTTAGTACCTAGCCCAATTTTTTTTTAGTATTAAATAAAATTAAAAGAAAAAAAAATAGTGAAAGTTAGAATTGGTAAAACCTAAAATTAGGAAAACCTACAGAGAAAAAAAACTGTCTGCCGCTGCTCACTTTTCTTCATCCTGTTCAATCTGTGTTCTTCTATCTGTTTAATCCTTGTGCAATCTATCATCATTCCTATAGGCTATATTATTTCTACAGGCTATATAGCAGGTAATATAAATTTGGTTATTAAATAGTAGATGCAATGTGTGTTCTCTTTCTTTCTATATAATATAATATAAATAATTTGTCTTGTTTAATTTCATGTTTGATTCTAATTTATTTATTAGAGTTTAGGTTGATTGATTAATCATGTACTGATTTATTTATTTATTAGAGTTTAGGTTGTTTGATTAACCATATACAATTACAAATACTAATTTATTTATTAGAATTTAGATTGTTTGATTTTATTATTTTAAATTTTATTTTATTTATTTGAAGAACATTGTTAATTCTTATTTGTTTTATTTGATTATTATTCTTTTAAATTTTGAAACTACAATTTTGTAATTATTTTATCTTTTGTTTAGAGATGAGGAAATTTTTGGTTGCTAGAGAAAATATTGAGAATGTGAATGTTGTGCAATCGGAAGTCGAATTAGAACCACCATCTAATGTGGTTAATGAGTTTAATCCAAATGAGATTGTGCGAGATCCAGGTCATAGGAAACAAATTAATGAGTATGCTCCGGATATTCAAGACCAAGTGAGGAGGGCATATATATTGAAGGGTCCAATGCAACCAGATTTGCCAAGCTTTCCTCGTACTACATTTGGGAGTGTTAAAAGATCATTTAGTAAATCATGGTATAAGAATTATACATGATTAGAATACAGTGAGATAAGGATGCAGCTTATTGTTTTTATTGTTTTCTCTTTAAGAAACCCGGAAGGGCCGAGCACTTTGGTTTTGAAGTCTTCACTAAAAGTGGATATAGAGATTGGAAGCATGCATCTCAAGGCTTGAAAGGCCACGTTGGTAGTCATAATAGTTTGCATAACTCATGTGTCAAGCACTATGATGATTATGATAATCAAAGACAAAGTGTGACAAGTAAGTTTGCTAAAGCAACCAAGGAATCAGAAGAATTATATAAGATTCGTTTGACTTGTTCTTTAGATTGTTCAAGATATCTCATAGCACAAGGCATGGCTTTTCGTGGCCATGATGAATCCTCTACTTCTCTAAATAAGGGTAATTTTAGAGAGATGGTAGATTGGGTAAAATCTCAAAATGAACAAGTGAGGGACGCCTTTGACCGTGGTGGAAAAAATTGCACAATGACTTGCGGTGACATTCAAAAGGAGCTTGCAACATGTTGTGCACATGAAGTTACCAAGGTGATTATGGAAGAGCTTGGTGATAGACAATTCTCCGTGCTTATTGACGAGTCACGTGATATATCCGTCAAAGAGCAAATGGCGGTGATGTTGAGGTTAGTAGTTGTATTTTTTAATTTTCATGACCTATTATTTTTTATGCCGCCAAGTAAACTTGTTGAATTTATTTTAGGTTTTTGAATGACAAAGGAAATGTTGTGGAACGATTTATTTCTCTACATCATGTCAAAGATACTACATCTGAGTCATTAAAGAATGCTCTTTATGGTATTCTTGATAAGTACACGTTATCGATTTCAAGGATACGAGGGCAAGGATATGATGGAGCTTCAAATATGAGAGGTGAATTTAATGGTTTGCAAAGAAAATTCTAGATGAAAATCCTTATGCTTTCTATGTTCATTGTTATGCTCACCGTTTGCAATTAGTTGTTGTGTCTGTTACTAGTAGTTGCTCATCTATTCATGATTTCTTTGAGTACATCTCCTTGATTGTGACCACAACAAGTGCATCTTGTAAGAGGAGGGATGCTTTGATAGAGGCACAACACCAAGATATTTTAAATAAACTTGAGAGTGGTGAGATATCTAGAGGAAAGGGCTTGCACCAATCATCTAATCTCACAAGACCCGGGGATACTAGATGGGGTTCACATCATACTACATTGCTTCGTTTGGATCAAATGTGGCCCTCTGTGTTAAAGGTGCTTAGTATGGTTGATGAAGATGGACGTGGACCATCTCAAGCAGCGGGTTTGATAGAAAAAATGGAGAGCTTTAAATTTGCTTTCATTTTGAAATTAATGTTAAAGTTGTTTGGTATCACAAACGAGCTTTCAAATGTCTTGCAAAGAAAAGATCTTAATATTGTGATTGCCATGGAATTAGTTGATGATGTCAAAGCTCGATTGGCCACAACGAGAGAGAGTGGTTGGGATAATTTATTTTCTGATGTCCAAGATTTTTGTGTTGCTAAAGGTATTCCAGTTCCAAATATGGATGATGAAATACCGGTTCGGGGTCGTTCAAGGGTAGAAGGGAGGACTGTCACTAATCTTCATCATTACTGCGCAGAGATTTTTTATGTTGCTATTGACAAAATATGTGTGGAGATGGATCATCGCTTTAGTGAAGAAAGTAACATTATCCTTAATTGTTTTTCATGTCTTGATCCCAAGAACTCTTTCTCCAAGTTTAATGTTGATAAGCTTGCTCGTCTTGCGGATATTTATCGTGTAGACTTTTCTGATGATGACCGAGGAATAATAAGGGATCAACTTGAGACTTATGTTCTTCAAGTGAGAAGAAATGCTTCATTTTCCACTTGTGAAGATGTTCAAAGTTTGGCTATGAAGATGGTTCAAACTGAGAAACATTTAGTATTTCCATTGGTTTATAAACTTATTGAGTTAGCTTTGATATTGCCGGTGTCGACAGCATCCGTTGAAAGAGCTTTTTCAGCAATGAAGATTATCAAGTCTAAATTGCGCAATAAGATCAATGATGTGTGGTTCAATGACTTGATGGTATGTTACACTGAGCGGGAGATATTCAAGTCACTTAATGATATTGATATTATTCGAACATTCACCGCAAAAAAGTCTCGGAAAGGACATTTGCCTCGTAATTTTATTTAACCCGCTATTGTAAGGTTATATTTGTCTCTTTTATTTTAAACAATATTTTTGTGGACAAAATGGCGAGTCTCTGTTATTTTGATTGATGAGTATTTATATATTATATACAATGTGAATTTGCGATCTTTAATTTTTCGCCCAGGCTTTATAATATTTCTGGCTCCGCCACTGGGATATGATTATTATGAAATGATGCATCATACTTACACATGAAAACATAACACAAAAAACATACAAGAGAACATAAAAGAGAATCTTCCAAGTGGAACATATAAGAGAACACTTATACAAAGAAATATTTATATACGACAACGAACATGAACACAATAAGAGATGGGCAAATGTGACCACACTGTCGATTAAGGAAGGAAGAAATTTTTCCATAAGAAGAGACTAGGAGAGAGGTGTTTCTAGTTATCATACAAACAATAAAATAAGTTTTTTTCGTTTAAAAAATAATAATAATCTCTTTTAGGTATTTGGGCCTTTTTGGGTTTTTTTTTTTTATAAAAAAGGAAAATTTAGAGAAACTTATAAACTCGTCATAGTCTCCCGAATCTATACGAGTTTATGTGAGCTTCCCCGAGTCTATCTAAAAAAGATTCTATGTGCGAGTCAACTCATTTTTGCTTCCTAGACTCATAAACTCGTACGAGTTTACGAGTCTACCCGCGAGTTTGACAACCATGCATACAACAACACACAAGTCACCACGGTTCTTCCAAACACCGTGGAGACATCTCTAAATCCAGTCGCTAACATTTTTTTTATATTTTTTTATTAGAAATTATTAAGATATAATAATGGTTGATGACCTCACCGTGGTGATACAACCAAACTTTCATGGGTTCAAACCTCAACGCCTCAATTATTTTATTCCTTTAACGTTAAGACACGCTTTTTCATTTTTATTTATTTTTAAAGAAAACATAAAAGAGATATCACTACGGTTGTCTTGTACAACCGTTGTGATATATTTTGATTTTTTATTTAAATTTTTTAAATGGTTAAATAGTGACGCTTATGAAATTTCATTATGTATCATCACGGTTTACAGTATTAACCGTGGTGGTATCTTTATAAATACTTTACACTTCTATCTAACTTATCTCTTCTGTATTCATTTTCCACTAAAAAAGAAACATGGTGAAACAACCCTAACATTCGATATTGCTAAACGATACACGATTTTAACCCTAACACCATCGTTCACTATTAATGGATCATGCAGATAAAATGACACACTCTTAACGAATCCCTTCGATAACGACTCTGCTATCACTCATTCTGACTTTGATAATCCGATCAACTAAGTCGAAGAAGAAGGTGAGGAAGATTGTGAACTCCCTGAAGAGCTAGAAAGAATGTTAAAGCAAGAGGAAAAGATTATCCAACCGCATTAGAAAGAGATTGAGAGGGTGAATTTGGGAAACTCTAATGTGATTAGAGAGGTTAAGGCTGTGGTTGCTTTAGAAGACAGCGTGAAGCAAAGACTGATTGAATTACTCTGAGAGTATTCAGATATCTTCGCCTGGCCTTACGAAGACATGCCTGGGTTGGATATCGATATTGTTGTGCACAAGCTACCTTTGAAAGAAGAATGTCCTCCTGTTAAGCAAAAACTTTGAAGAACTCATCCTGAGATGTCTAAGAAGATCAAAGAGGAAGTCCAGAAACAGCTTGATGCAGGCTTTTTGAAAGTCATATCTTATCCTACATGGGTTGCCAACATCGTTCATGTGCCCAAGAAAGACGACAAGGTGCGCACGTGTGTGGATTATAGGGATCTGAATAGAGCCAGTTCGAAAGACGACTTTTCACTTCCCCATTTTGACATATTGGTGGACAATACAACTCATGCAAAAGTGTTTTCATTCATGGATGGCTTCTCCGGGTACAATCAAATCAAGATGGCACCGGAAGACATGGCTAAAACAACTTTTATCACCCCGTGGGGGACCTTCTGCTATAAGGTGATGCCTTTCGGATTTAAAAATGTTTGGGCAATGTACCAGCCCGTAATGGTAACTATTTTTCATAATATGATTCATAAGGAGATTGAAGTATATGTCGACGACATGATTGCTAAATCTCAAGATGAAGAAGAGCATCTGGTACACCTACAAAAGTTGTTTGACAGGCTGAGGAAATTCAGATTGAGGCTGAATCCGAACAAGTGTATGTTTGGCGTACGATCTGGAAAGTTGTTCGACTTTGTTGTAAGTGAAAGAGGAATTGAGGTTGACCCTGCTAAATTAAAAGCGATTCAAGAAATGCCTGAACCAAGAACTGAGAAAGAGTTTTGTGGCTTTCTAGGGAGGTTAAACTACATCTCTAGATTCATCTCTCACATGACTGCCACATGCGAACCTATTTTCAAATTACTGAGAAAGGATCAAATGGTCAGGTGGAATGACGATTGTCAAGTCACATTCGACAAGATAAAAGAGTATCTGTAGGAATCTCTGATTCTCATGCCTCCCGTGGAAGGCAGACCGTTGATCATGTATTTGATAATGCTCGAAGGCTCAATGGGATGCGTGTTGGGGCAACATGACGAGTCTGGTCGAAAAGAGCATGCAATATACTACCTAAGCAAAAAGTTTACCGACGGTGAAACAAAATACTCACTGCTCGAGAAAACTTGTTGTGCTTTAGCGTGGGCTGCTCGCTGACTAAGACAGTATATGTTGACTCACACAACCTTATTTATATCCAAGATGGATCTGATCAAATACATATTTGAGAAGCCAACTTTGATAGGCCGGATCGCTAGATGGTAAATGATTTTAACAGAGTATGACATCCAGTATACTACTCAAAAAGCTATCAGGAGTAGTGTATTGGCAGATTATGTTGCTCACCAGCCTGTAGACGATTATCAGCCTATGAGATTTGAATTTCCTGATGAAGATATCATGTACATCCGGGATTGTAACATCCCAGGTCCAGACGAGGGACCCGAACCAGGATCCAAGTGGTCTTTGGTTTTTGATGGATCCTCCAATGCGTTGGGAAATGGTGTTGGTGCGGTAATTACTACTCTAGACGGTCACCATATCCCGTTCACAGTCTGAATCTTCTTTGATTGCACCAATAACATGGCTGAGTACGAGGCTTGCATATTTGGTATTGAGGAGGCGATTGACTTGAGAATTAAGCGTCTGAAAGTGTACGGAGTCTCTGCGCTTGTGATTTTCCAGATTAACGGCGATTGGGAGACTCGTCACCCGAATTTGATTCCTTACCATGAACACGTGATGAAATTGATTCCTTACTTCGAGGAGATCACATTTGAGCATATCTCACGAGAAGAGAACAACCTGGTTGATGCTTTGGCCACCTTAGCATCCATGTTTAAAGTCAAATGGGCTAATGAAGCGCCTTCGATAACCATACAGAGACTGGATGAGCCATCCTTTTGTTTTGAGATTGAAGTAGAGAAAGATGGCAATCCTTGGTTTTATGACGTCAAGCGGTATCTTGAAACTCAAGAGTATCCAGAGGAAGCTTATGTGATGGATAAGAAGTTCTTGAGAAGATTCTCGGTGAAGTTCTTCCTCAACAACGGTGAGCTATACCGAAGACATCATGACGGGTTGTTGCTCAGATGTGTTGGTAAAGATAAAGCTGCAAAGATCATCGAAGAGATGTACGAGGGCTCATTTGGAAGTCATTCCAGTGGGCACAATATGGCTAAAAAGATCTTGCGAGCTGGGTGTTACTGGTCTACCATGGAGGTCGATTATTTTAATCATGTTCAGGTTTGTTACAAATGCCAAGTATATGCTGGCAAGGTGCATGTGCCGCCATCACCTTTGAATGTTTTAACTTCTCCTTGGCCATTTGCTATGTGGGGCATTGATATGATCGAAAAGATTGAGCCGACAGCATCCAACAGACATCGCTTCATTTTGGTTGCCATAGACTACTTCACCAAGTGGGTTGAAGAAGCATCTTATGCAAGCGTCACCAAACAGGTTGTTGCCCGGTTTATTAAGCATAATATCATCTGACGGTACGGGATTCCTGACAAGATTATCACGGATAATGGGTCAAATCTTAACAACAAGATGATGAATGAGCTTTGTGAGTCCTTCAAAATTAAGCATCATAATTCGTCCCCATATCGCCCAAAGATGAATGGTGCCATTGAAGCGACGAATAAGAACATTAAGAAGATTGTGCAAAAGATGGTAGTAATCTATCGAGATTGGCATGAGATGTTGCATTTTTCTATGCACGGTTACAGGACTACCGCTCGCACGTCAACTAGGGCAACCCCATTTTCTCTCGTTTATAGCATGAAAGCAGTGCTTCCAATCGAAGTTCAGATCTCTTCATTGAGAATTATGAAAGACACAAAGCTTGATGAAGATGAGTGGGTGCAGAATCGTTTAGACCAGTTATGCCTCATTAACGAGAAACAATTGGCATTTGTCGGACACAGACAAGTTTATCAACAACGGATGAAGAAAGCATATGACAAGACGGTGCGACCTCAAAATTACAAGCTTGGTGATCTCGTCCTAAAGAGGATAATTCTGCCTCAGGGTGATCTTTGGGGTAAGTGGATGCCGAATTACGAAGGGCCATTTGTTGTAAAGAAAGTTTTCTCAGGTGGTGCCATGATGCTCGCAACAATGGATGGAGAAGATTTTCCACTACCCGTGAATGCAGACGTAGTCAAGAAATATTATGCATAGACTTGCTTAGTTGAGAAAGGAATAAAGGCCAGCGACTATGTCCCGCATGGGATCAACGGTCGCACCTTGTGGCAACATCTCAAGCTACTCCGAAGGGCAGTTATCAATTCAATCACCTTTTTTGGGAAAAGCCAAGTGATGAGATAGTTGGAGTTATGAAAGTGTTAGCAGGGTTGAATCCCGATGAGGATCCATTGTCGCATTGCCATACATTTTAGTTTTCCTCTTATTTTGCTTTTGCAATTGCCTCATTTCAGGAATTGCCTTCAATTGTACTTGCATATTTACAAGCCTACTTCCAATTAATGAAATGAGTTTTTGCTTGTCAATTAATTTCTTACGTTTACTGATTTGTTTGCGAAAGACGTTCAAAGTTTTGCGGTAAAATTTTGTGCATATAAACATTGTTGGTTTTACCATGATCAGAAACTTTTGAATATTATTCCGAAACTTAATTGACCTGGATGGCAAGCAGATTTGTCGCATCATGTCAGGGGCACTCCACTAACACTGTGTTGCAGGAATCCTTCCGCGTTTGCAGATGTCCAGATGCACTAAGAGGGAGATCATATGGAGTCATCCCTAGTGAGCCTATTCCTAGACAAAAATGGTTTCCAGAAGTTATCATGTATTCTCCCTTGGATCAACAAAGTCAACCAGTTCTTTGAGCCGAGTGTCATTGATGGATGTCTTTTCATCATCCCCAACGGTGTTTCTTTTGTCCTCCCCAGTGTTGTCTTTGGTGGATATTATTACTACAGTGCATTGCACAGATCCCCAGTGCAGGTCATCGGTGTCCATTTTCAGCAAGAGTTCCCAAGTGGATGTTCATCAGAGTCTCAAATGTGCTTTGATAGAAGATTGCATTCTTTTATCCCCTGTGGAGACGGTATCTGAACCATTGATCGCGGATGTTCTTTCCCAGTGGGTTCGCATTTCCTGATACCCCCAGTGTGTGAGCGCCAGTCTACTCTGGTTCTTCCCCAGTTGGAGTGGAAGTACATCTCTCCTGACATCCCCAGTAAGTCGACACATCGTTGTCTTCCCCAGCCAGAGTCTGTTACCTAGGGTCGCCGGTTACTTTTTATCTTTTTACAAACATGCATCATCGCATCTGCATTATTTTTTAGGAAATTCATGCATCTCATAGAGTTATAAGCCAAGAATAATAAACTTTTGTCCCCAGTGGTATTCTTGTGTCTCTCTGAAATCCAAACAAGGATAATTTCTTCGGTGTGTGGCATCTCCTTTTGGAATCTGTTGTGTCCCAGTTTTTCCTGGCGCAATATGTCCATTATCTCCTTTTGGTGTTGAGACTGCCATCTCTTATCCTGGTGCAACACGTCTTCAGCATTGAAAGCAAGCCCTAAACTTGTTCTCTCCTTTCCACACAAGAGTTGATTCGCTACTAATTCTTGAACAGGTCTGAGTATTACGCTCTCTCCTATACGCATGATACATATTACTCTATGTTGTATGTGGAGTATGGTCAGCATTTCCAGCCTTCATCTTCATTGAAACTTCCTGTACATCTCCTGGTGCAATGCTTCTTAGGACAAGTTCTTCCCCTGTACCTTTTTAGGAACAAGAATACACTTGTTTCTCTCCTCAGAGTATAGCATTCTGAGTCAGCAAAGCCTAATCGGCACTTTCTAGCCTTCGCATCGCAAACCCGTCCGGTTATTCCCTGGCATAATGTGGTTAGTCTAGTTAGTGTATCTAGTCTTTGCTTCCACTAGTATGTCATCTCTCCACTGGAATTATGAGTCATCTTTTGATAACAAGAATACACTTGTTTCTCTCCTTCGTAAAGCCTAATCGGCGTTTTCTGGTCTTTGCATCACAATCGTCCAGTTATTTTCTGGCGTACTGTGATTAGTCTGGTTAACGTATCTAGTCTTTGCTTCCACTCGCATGTCAGCTCTTCCTTGACATTGTGGATTAAATTGGGTATAAGAAAATTATGTTTAGGTCAGGATTACACCCTTCCATCCGTAGTTATCTACGGTCTCTTAGTTGCTTAGCTCACTTTGAAAATTTGCTTTCTGTGTTTGCGTAGTTTGAAAATGTTTGAAAAAGGAATTTCGCTTTGACTTCGTAACGATTCTCGTTGGAATATATACGAAGTGTTTGGAAATTTTGGTTTGAAATATGTTTATTGTAATGATTCACGCTGGAATGTATACAAAGTGTTTGAATTTTTTTTGAAAAGTGTGAGGTGTGAAAAGTGTTTTGATTGGAGCAAGAAATAGAATCTTATTACCTACTCAGAATGGTCATTTCCATGTTATTTTTCCTTATCCTTTAGAATAAGGCTATCCATACCATTAGTTGGTAGGTAACTTTATTCGTTTGGATGTGAAGGGACAATTAAAAGGTCATCATATGGTCATACAAGGCAACATTTAAGGATACCTTTATCAATTCGTAAGGACGATCTTCACTTTTTCGTAGGCAACAATCGCGGGACGAGATCATGTATTTGTAGGCAACATCGAGAGACTATGATCTTTGTATCGAAGGGACTATGATGATATTATTCGTAAGCATCTTTGCTAATGGTATCCCTACGTTCGAGGGACATGACCATGTTATTCGTAAAGGCAACAAGAGAGGATACCCTAAGGGGTGTGCAAGTGTGAAGAGTGTGTTGTATTCAGATATTTATCTTGAGATTAG
The DNA here is from genome assembly GCA_021764765.1 of Vicia sativa. Lineage (NCBI taxonomy): Eukaryota > Viridiplantae > Streptophyta > Magnoliopsida > Fabales > Fabaceae > Vicia > Vicia sativa. The sequence goes on from CM038792.1 coordinate 156,562,861, forward strand.
AAGTGATCTAGGTTTGATTTTAGTCTTTAGCATGTAAACCCTAATTAACTAGCAGTTAATATGTGTAGAAAGTAAAGTGCGGAAATGTAAATTCTACGCTATTACATGACTTTAGGGCAGATACATACTAGGAGTGCGGAAAATAAAGGCAGAAATGTAAATCTACGCTATTACAGAGTAAAAACTGTGCGACCTATACATCTTTTCTAGAATTGTAAATGCAGAATAGCAAATAAATAATCAGGATAAGAGGAAATACGTTAGTGAAAATGTTTTGGAAATTAGTAAAAAAAAGGTTTTAGGTTAGTAACCCTAATTACTAGAAAAGAAATTATTTTTTTGTGATTTTTGAAAAGGTTATAATTAATTTTGAAAAGAAAATTAAGTTAAATTAAGGAAAATAGGAAAAATAAGGAAATTAGAAAAGTTAGAAAAATGAGAAAAAGGGTCAGCAGGGATCGAGCCCCAGAAGTTGCGCTTGCATGCTTCTATCAGAAGTTACTTCTGTCAGAAGTTGCGCTTGCATGCTTCTAACAGAAGATGCTTCCATCAGAAGTTACTTCTATCAGAAGTTGTACTTGTATGCTTCTGTCAGAGGTTATGTTCCAGAAGTTCTTTCTCAGAACTTCTAAGTTCATCTTCTGCTCAACATGGTGTAGCGTTTCATTCTAACACCTGGGTCAGAACATCTGATGAAAAACAATAAATAGGTCAGAGTATCGTTATCAGCGCATCGTAGGATCAGAAGATCATATTATCAAAGGATCATATTAAAACACGCGTGGACTCCAGGGGGTTTGAATAGACCAATCAGAAGGCAAGGTTTTGCCACGCGAGAGTCAGAGTTTCCCTCTGAAAACCCTTGACCACTGTGGATGGTGTTTTCCACCTTCTCCGATGAAAGGTTTTCTAAAACCTGCAATAATCCATAAAAAAGGAAAACAAATAGTCCAGATCGATTAATTAGAATGCTACGAGTTCGATGATGGTGTTATCTTGGCCTGAAACTGCCTGTAAATAGAAATACTAAGCTTAACTGTTCTATGCCCTAACTATGGCAAACCACGATTTGGCTATGAGAAGCTTGTAACGATGGCCCAGACCTGCTCTAATAAACCTCAGGAAACGATTAGCATGGTTAGTTAAATCAAAACATCATAAAAATAGAAATACGAATTTAAGAAAAAACATGTAATCGGAGCTTCATGATGCATACAATTCAGGATGTTTTGGTCATGGATTTTGATCCATACTTACCCTATGTTACCTCAGGAGCGCGATGGAGTGCTTGGAATTGCTTGAGGACGGCTGGAACTAGGGTTTCGATGGTGCAACTTTCTCTTAAGAATTTGAACAAGAACCCTAGTTTTTCTGGCTGCCAAACTCATCCTCCTTGATGTCTGAATGTGCTATGTATATACAAGGCCAGAGGTTAGGTCAAGACTTGAATGAAAAATATATCAACTTGAATGCAAAATATTTGAGTGAAATATTTTATCAAATTCTTCCATATTTGGCTCAATCTTGTATTAATGCATGGTACACAAAATTTCCAGCTAGCATGGGTTATCTTGGACCTCAAGACAAGTAGAAATCAAGCCCAACTCATCTTAACTCTTACCTTTGTATTTTATTTAATTAAAATTGAATTTAAATCATTAAATTCAAAAATAAAACAAGTAAATACAAGATGGGCATGCACTTGAGTTTTCAGGCCATGGATAATGTCAAGATTAAGTTTGGATCATGAAAACATAGGTCCATTTGGAAAATATTTGCATTTGCTAAGTATTTCTCCTCATGCACCTCCTTAAAAATGTCAAACTTGCACAACTTGTATCTTGCTCAATTTTCAACATTTTCAACATTTTGAAGTGTTCTTGGACTTTTTAGAAAGCTCAAGATGTCCTCTAAACCCTCTTTTTGGTTTCATCTTCATTGAATTTTTCGTGTTCTGTTGTACCCAAAAATTTACCCTTTTCTTTCCCGTATTTTTGGCTTATAATTCGATTGCATAAACATACATGTAGTCGCATGCATAACATTGATCATGAGGTTACCAGACTTTATGTATACCAAGTAGTGGAAGAAATGGCGCATTTTGGTTATCTCAGATCATTTTGGAGGTTGTTTTTCCAAACAAAAATAATTTATTCGCTTATTTCTCAATAAAGTGAGTTTTGGGTTTTCGGCGTGTTTTAGGCACTCCAGAAGGCGTATCTCTCAGATCTTCAGGTATTTTCAGATGATTTTCGATCGGAGATTCCCTCTCATTATTATCCACAACTTTCATTTGAAAGTTGGAAGCAAATTGTGTGAAGAAGGTCCTCAAAGAAATTGATTTCTCGAGTGGATTAAATTGAATTTTAATGCTGAACCGTGCGTTTTGCCCACTAAATAGTCTCTATCTCTTAGATGGAAATTCGAAACTGAACGGGTTCGATTTGTAAAATTCCGTATCGGAGCCCTTTACAACTTTCATTTGAAACTCAAGAGCTGATTCCTCACCAATCAATACCAGAATTGTATTCTTTGGAGTTGGTGTTGAGCTGAACTGAGCAATTTTTATCTGATATGCGAAGTTCGAAAAATCATATCTCACTTGATTTTTATTGAAATAATGTGGGACCAGTGCCAAAAGTTCACAAATTTCATTAGCTTCGATTGTCTCAAAAATACTCATTTGCAAATTTTAATCATAAGACCCTCGTTCGAGGCATTTTCTCCGAAGAGCGCAAATAAAATTATGTATGTGTCAGTAGCCTGAAAATTATGCTGAAACTTTAAAATTTCATATCACCTTGACCGTTCACCCGATCAAGTCGAAATTTTGATTCTTGCAAGTAAAATTTCACTCCAGACACTTTTCGTTTACATTCCGACTTAAAATTCTGCACGGATTTGGCTGTTTTGGACTAATTACGAAATTTATTCGGATAATCATGATTTAGGCTTGATTATGGATCCAAGATACTCTTAGGCCCAATTACTAAAACTATAAATAGATATTTACCTTCAAAAATCACAACAACACAATCATTTGCTTAATTTTCACCATCAATCACTCTCTAGTTCTTTCTCAAATCAAAAGCAAAACTCAAGAACAAAGTTCAAACTTCAACTTTCCCTCCAAGCAACCACCACAGGCCTCCACCGGACCTCTTCCTGACAACTGTCACCACCGTAGACCGCGATAAGCGCGCTTAACCACGCTAAGCGCGCCCTGAGATTTCTCATCTTCTTATCCCAGCCTTCTCTCCATAGGATCTTGATCCTATTCTCCTTCTTCTGCTCGAATCTGACATAGAAGGAACTATTTCCTCTTGATTTCTCTTCAATTTCAAGAATTAAGAAATTCTCCTTCATCTTCTTCGATTCTCCATTGAAGGCTTCAAGCTTCTTCAAGAATTCAAGGTTGATTTCAAGGAATTCTCCTTCATCTTCTTCGATTTGGTATTTTCTTTGAAGAGCACAAGGAACTCCTCTTCAATTTGATTCAAACTTCAAGTTCAAGTAAGTGTTTAGTTCAATTAAGCACTTATATTAAGCTATTATTGACTTTTAGCTTTTCTTGAAATTGAATACTGAAATTACTTGCAAATTCCATGTAGATTCTGATTTTTGAACTTTCATTCTTGAATTCTTTGATTTGAATTGGATTTTGTAACGTTATATGTGTCGGTGTGAGGATTTTTGTACATAACACACACTTACACTTGTGCATTTTTGTTTTCCTTGCATATAAGCCACAAATTTGTGCATCTTACATCATCTATCACATGCTCATGCATTAGAGAACATTTAGATTGATTAAATTGCTTTGATTTATGATGATTTGAGGTATAATTTGCATTCGAAAGTGTGTCAACATGTAGATTCAGAGGCACTGTGATCATTAGGTACATTGTATATTATACATAATTCATGCATATGCCTTTCAAGTGTTTGTGTTAATGTACAACTTAGACTTGACATGAGCTTTCAATACTTCTTTGTAGCATGACTTGCTTGCATTGATTCTTGGCAAATGAGCATTAGAATTGTTGATTCAACTTGCATTCTTAGCATGTTCATGCATTGATCTTCATCATGTGAACATTAGAATTGTTGTTTCAACTTGCATTCTTATCATGTTCATACATTGATTCTTAGCACATGAGCATTAGGATTGTTGATTCAACTTGCATCCTTAACATGTTCATGCATTGGTCCTTGACATATGAGCATTAGAATTGTTGTTTCAACTTGCATTCTTAACATGTTCATACATAATTTTGCTTGCATGTGAACATTAGAATTGTTGATTCAATTTGCATTCTTAGCATGTTCATGCATTGATTTCATCATATGAATGTAAGAATTGTTGATCTAACTTGCATTCTTAACATGTTCACACATTGTTACTTGACATATGAGCATTAGAATTGTTGATACAACTTGAATTCTTAACATGTTTATGCATAACTTTGATTCTTGACAAATGAATATTAGAATTATTGATCCAACTTGCATTCTTAACATGCTCATACATATTTTTGCTTGCATATGAACATTAGAATTGTTGATTCAACTTGCATTCTTAGCATGTTCATACATTGATTCCTAGCATATGAACATTAGAATTATTGATTCAACTTGCATTCTTAGCATGTTCATACATTGATTCTTAGCACATGAGCATTAGGATTGTTGATTCAACTTGCATCCTTAATATTTTCATGCCTTGGTTTTTGACATATGGAACATTGGAATTGTTGCTTTAACTTGCATTCCTCACATGTTCATGCATTGATCTTCATCATGTAAACATTAGAATTGTTGCTTTAACTTGCATTCTCCACATGTTCATGCATTTGATTTTCATCTATGAACATTAGAACTATTGCTTAATTTCATGGATTGACTTTTGGCATTGAGAATGTCATGGACAGGTGATTTAGATCAAAACAGGGAAATTCTGCAGGTTACAGACCGCGCTTAGCGCCACCAGAAGCGCACTAAGCGCCAAAATTACTGACTTTTGTGTTGCAGGTCGCGCTTAGCGCCACTAGGAGCAGGCTTAGCGCCAAACTTTCTATTTGGGTCGCGCTTAGCGCCAGATACCAGGCTTAGCGCGATCTGGAACTGAATTTTCTTTTCTTTCTTAATTCCAAATCCAAACAACATGTGTTCTAACATTCCTAACCATTGTTTGAGATGTATTTGATGCAGGAGCTTGTGTTGTAAATACATATGACACAATTCTTCGATGTGGCACGTTTGTATACCCACGTATACATTCTTTTGCTTACTTTTCGGGTCTAACTTCCTTCTTGCAGGTGTACATTGAGTGGAATGTGTATACACATGTTCCTTTGCTTTTACGCATACGCGTATATTCTATTGTATGCTTGCTTAGTTCTCTTGCAGGTGTTATTACTTCGGAAGCACATGAACGTGTATTCCGCTTGTTTTTGATGCCTTTAGTTCTTCTCACCGTTTTACTCTTATTGCGTGGTTGCAGTACTTGAATTTTTCCAGAGTATTTCATTAGCTTGCAGTGCACTTTGGATTCTATATTCGTTTGGTAGTTTCTACACCATTTATCGCATTCTCTTACAGCTTTCCTAGATATCATGAGAAGTAGGGCTTTACAAATTTCTCTTGCCATGAGAAGTAGGAATAGAGATGCATGATGGGGGTTATGTAGTTAGAGCATGTTCAAGAACCCCTCTGGTTTATTTAAAGACCCGTTTGGGGCGTTTCTGTTTGCTAATTGTCTTTGGTTTGTTTAAAGTCCTCATCCGTGCATAGGGAGGCGCTTTTCATTGTGTTTACAATTGTGCTTGAATAGGTCAGAAGTAGTTAGGACACCCGACGTGGAACCACCAAGCAAAGTCCCACTTTTTATATTTCCTGCTATCGATTAATTGATATATGGGCAAGGGGAAAGGGTCAGCAGTCGTCCCCCGCAGTTCTAGTTCGTGTCTTGTATGGTGCACGCGAATCGTGTTACTATTCCTATCGAGTCGATTACAAAAGTGGCCATATTTCCCTATTCTGACTCCACTCATTCCTGGGGTTCACATTTACTGCAGAACTCGCATCATGTGCTCCGTAGGCTATGCCTGCAATTGTTTGACATTTGTTTGCGCATTGTATTACTTGTGTGCTTCTGCCAAAACACTTGATTGCTTCCTTCCCTTGCATCCCTTGGTTCTACAACCAAGACGGACATAGGATAGCTTTCCCTTAGGACCGCTCGGTTAGGATAGCCCTCGAGCCTAGACATTAGGATTCATATCCTTTGCATGTTGACATAGGTAGAGATTCCCTTACATCCTCAATCATAGATCCAATCTTTGCATGACAACATTAAGGCTAGTAATAGTTAGTCTCCATTTTGTTTTTCTAGTTCTTTTTTCATCCTTGCTTGTAATTAAAACTAAAACTTGCTTTCTTTTTCTTTTGAAAACAAAACACTTAATAATGGTTTGAACTCGTTTTTCAAGGTAAAAACAATCAACCAAGACAAACTCTTTTTGCCTACGGGCGCAATTTCTTTCATGTTTAAAACCTTTTTCACAAGTAAAAAACACAAAACCCACCAAAACAAGTGAGCCGAACTACGACGCTCTGACTTTCCCATTGCACGCGGGAATACGTAGGCATCTTGTCATGGGGCTCGATCGAGCACAACTTGTAAATACTTCCTTCTTTTCCCCGTGGTTTCTTTATTTTCCTTTTCTTTTGCATGCTTCGTAGCGTTTCAGCATAGATTAATATAAACACACCCTTTAGCTAGAAAATAGAAGTGGATACCCTAGATTACTACGAGCGTGTGGGGTGCTAATCCCTTCCCCTCGCATAACTGACTCCCTTACCTAGATTCTCTCGATCTCTCGGTCGAAGGACCGCGACTTCTCCCCTTCAGGTTTACTCGATATTTTCCTTTCTCCTTCGTGAGATAAAAGATGTTCAATGGAGACTCTATTGATACACCCCTATCAGTCAGAAGTTTAGCCGGGTGGTTTCATGTTCATGTACACTTCTTTGCAAAAAGATGACTTTTTGTTGACTTTTAGAAGTACCTCTAATGTTTTGATCCATAACTCTCAAATGAAGAATTTTTGGCCAAAGCTTGTGAGACATGAAGTTGTATAGAATTGAATTCCCTTCAAAATGAGCTTTGGTGGAAAACTTTCTGAGAAAGTATGTGAAAGTTATACCTGGTCAAAGTTCTGTTGAGTTTTAGTTCAAAAACCCTAACTTGGAAACTTTGACTTTTGATCAAATCTTGAGTTTTCTTGATGATTCATGGTCAACCCTTGATTATATGATGAATATGACTTCAAAATATTGATGTTGACCAAAAATTATGAAGTTTGACTGTATGTTGACCGTAGTTGACTTTTTGTCCAATACAACTGATTTTCAACCATCTGAGCAATTGATTGAACAAATTTGAGCTATGAGGCTTGAAACTTGACATGGTGATCCCTTGAGACATGTGAGGAGGTATGATGACCACTTGAGAAATTATAACTTGATTTTATTTTGAGAGAAGCAAAACCCTAGTTGTGGGTTGATTGCTTAAGAGAGGGTTCATTTGGTCAATCCTTGAGAAATTCTTGAGTATGGAGATGTGGATTGTCTTGAGAAATAGGAGGGAAAATTTTGGGGTATAACAGTTTCCCCTGTTCAATCTTCTTGTACCTAAAGGGTTAGATTGGTATGCTTGTCTTTCGTGACCTGAAGGTAGAAGATGATTGAACACTCGAGTACACCTGAAAATTTGTACTCACCTGTATATGGAATAAGATCGTCAGTTGACGATGCATTGGAATGGGCTTATAGATTCCATTTGGAGAAGTGGATGCTGGAGAGTGAGTCGTACTTTAGACTATGTGCTCGTCTTTGAATGAAGATGATTGATATGTCTTGATTTTAACCATATATGCAACATTCTGAAGGTGGAGAGATTTCGGCGTGTAGTCGGAGATGGGCCTAAAGATGCCATATAAATAGATGATATGATAAGAATTAGAATAAACCTTCGTCTTGGCTATTTCTGAAATGAATAATTCGTCAAGATGTAGATATCTTCCCCATCTTGTTTCGGGTATTAATTTGTATCTTGCTGTCTGTTGATAACTTGCATGGTCGTTCAGATAGCTTTCCCGTCTTGTTTCGGGTATTAATCTTTTGACCTTCCGCCTGGAAAATAACTTTCACCTGTTGGGAAATTTAGCTTGAAAGGGTATGGTTAATTATATGCAGATTATGATGCATGTTATATAATGAAAATGCTCATGAAGGAGATATGCACATGTTATAATTTTTTTATGAATAATGTATGAATGTAGATGTCGTGGTATTTCAAAACATATCCATCTTGAAGGAGATAAGAATGTTCTGCTGAGTATCTTTGATTTCGGCTTGGGGATGTAGTTGTTGGAGACCCTGTCTGGGGAATAAGAGGGGTGTGAATTCCTCCGATGCACTATCTGACCAAGTTTTGAGACTGGATATTACTGCTGTCGGGGAATGATAATCATTAGGATATACTCCGCTGGGGATGAATATCTTTGTGTATAAAACTTGCTGGGGAATGATGTGATACTGAATAACCTATTATTGCTCGGAGACTGACATAATAAGCTGATTGATGATTGGTTACTGCTCAGGGACCAATGTAACGTGATAACTTGAGAAGGTAGATAAGTTTGATAGGATCACAGCTCAGGGACTCACGTGATGAAATTGATAGGATCACTGCTCGGGGACTCACGTGATGAAGTTGATAAGATCACTTCTTAGGGACTTACGTGATGATGTTGATATGATCACTGCTCAGGGACTCACATGATGAAGTTGATAGGATCACTGCTCGGGGACTCACATGATGAAGTTGATAGGATCACTGCTTAGGAACTTACATGATGAAGTTGATAGGATCACTGCTCGGGGACTAACATGATGAAGTTGATAGGATCCCTGCTCGGGGACTCACGTGATGAAGTTGATAGGATCACTTCCCGGGGACTCACGTGATGAAGTTGATGTAGATGATTCTGATTAGAGTAGTAGATTTGTTGGAGAGATCTGTTTGTGTCAGGGGAGCGAGGGTTCTGTGGGGATTGAAATGACTTTGTGGGGATGTACGGGTGACTTTAGGTGTCATCCCAATTCCTATATTCTCTAGTAATTGCGGTTTCTATTCGCTTTTCATATGTTTGTGAATAGATACTTATGGTCAGATGCATATAATCATTCAAAGCAACCATTGGACTTTATGCAAACAAAACAGATAAAAGTAAAAATGGAACTGGAAAAGGGAAATTGTATTGACTTTGAAAAAGGAAACCTATAGATAGGCAGTTCTTGTACAAAGAGACAAATATCCTAGTAAGAGGAAATTGTAGGAGAAGTTTAGAAAGCAGTAAAAACTATGTGGAAACAATCTCATTGGGTTCCAACTCTGCTATTGCTCATATATTTTCAACTATCTCATCTCCTTGCTGCCAGAAGAAAGTGATTAAACTGATCTGCGCCATTTGAAGCTTGAATCTTGATAGTGATGTAGTCTGTAAGTAGATGATCGGGAAGAGACATAGTCGTACGCTTGAATCCCTAAATTTTGCCTAGACCGCCCTTTCGGGTTTTCAGTCTATCGGGATACCCTTTTTTTCCCTAGCCGCCTTTGCAGGTTTTCGACTTGCTGGGTGTACATTTTTTGTATATATGTCCTTAACGTTTGCCCAAACCCTTTTGGTTCGCCAAAATGCCCTTATTTTTGCCTAGGCCAGTCGACCTAGCGGATCTCGTTTATGTGTAGTATTTTTGACTATGTCTATGTTCACAGGGTGTGGGAAGTCTTCTCCGTCCATAGTGCTTAGGATCAAGGCTCCGCCGGAAAATACTATCTTGACTACAAATGGTCTCTCATAGGTGGGAGTCCATTTTCCCATAGGATTACCTTGTGGTAAGATGATGCACTTGACTACTAGGTTTCCCACTTGGTATGCTCGGAGCTTGACTTTCCTATTGAAGACTTTGATCATGCATTTCTGATATGCTTGTCCATGGAAGATGGCTGCGAGCCGTTTCTCACCGATCAAGTTAATCTGGTCAAGTCAAGTCTGGACCCATTCGTCTTTGTGTAACTCTACGTCCTTGAGTACTATGAGAGAGGGTATTTGAACCTCGATAGGTAGAACTGCTTCCATCCCATATACGAGAGAGAAAGGGGTTGCCCCTGTGGATGTTCGTACTGAGGTGCGATAACTGTGGAGAGAAAATGACAACATTTCATGCCAATCCTTATAAGTCATTATCATCTTCTGTATGATATTCTTAAGATTCTTATTGGCGGCTTCCACTGCTCCATTCATCTTTGGCCGATATGGATAAGAGTTGTGATGCTTAATCTTGAACTGTGTGGAGAGTTTCGTGATCATCTTGTTATTAAGGTTGGTACCATTGTCTATGATAATCCTTTCGGGGATGTCGTACCGACATATGGGATTATGTTTGATGAATCGAGCCATGACATTCTTAGTAACAGATGCGAACGCAGTTGCTTCTACCCATTTGGTAAAGTAATCGATGGCGACGAGGATGAATCGGTGTCCATTAGATGTGGTAGGTTTGATTTATCCGATCATGTCAATGCCCCACATTGCGAAAGGCCACGGGGCGATGAGAACATTCAATGGAATTGGAGGTATGTGTATTTTGTCTGTGTAATACGGTGAACTGACTTTGAGATTTTTGTATCGCAAATGTTGCGGATAGCAAGAGTCGCCACCGACTTTTCTTTTATCCAATTAAGGGAAGGTGAAAAGAACAGGAAAAGACCTTCGTTAGATTATGAGTAAGGGAGAAGGTTATGAAAAGGGAAGGTATTAGCACCCCTTTCCATCCGTAGTTATCTACGGGCTCTTAGTTGCTTCTAGCTCATTTTTAAAATTGTGCTTTCTGTGTGTTTGACAAAAATGTTTTTCGAAAAGGCATTTCGCTTTGACTTTGTAATGATTCATGTAGGAATGTATACAAAGTGTTTGGAAATGTTTTGTTTTGAAAAGAGTTTGAACTTTGAAAAAAGTGTGAGGTGTGAAAAGTATTTGATTTGAGCAAGCAACTAAAAGTCTTATTACCTACTCAGAATGGTCGTTTTCGTGTTATTTTACTTTCCTTTAGAATAGTGCTATCCATACCATTAGTTGGTAGGTAACCCTATTCGTTGGATGTAAGCGGGACATTCGAAGGGACATCGGATGGTCATAGAAGGAAACTTGTAGGAGGTATCCTAGCACATTCGAAGGGACTATCATCATTTTTCATAGGCGACAATCAAGGGTCAAGATCATGTATTCGTAGGCGACATCGTGGGTCTATGATCTTTGTATCGAAGGGACTATGATGATTTGTTTTGAAGGCAACGATGCTAGGATACCTCTACGTTCGAGGGACTTGACCATTTGTATTCATAAAAGCAACGAGAGAGAATTACCCTAAGGGGTGCATGTGTGAAAGGAGTGTGTCAAATTCAGGTATATGTTATCTTGGAATTATGAGTGATCTATGTCCAATTTTATCTTGCCATACACGCCTAATTACTAGCAGTTTATAGGGTGCGGAAACTAAATTGCGGAAAGTAAAGTGCGGAAAGATAAATGTCCTACGCTATTACATGGCTTTGGGGCAGATACATAATAAGAGTGCGGAAAATAAAAGTCCTAATTAAACTATTACATCCCATAGGTAGTTACATAATTGTAAAAGAAAAGTAAGAAAAATTGTCCGAAACGTTACAACCTGTGAACAGATACGTAATTGGAAAACGGAAGAAAATTGAATGAGGAAAAATATTTTATGTTAATAATGACATTAATATGATAAGATAAATTTTTGGTAATTTTTGGAATTGATTTGATAATTAAAAAACAATTAAAAGTCAAATTAATGATTAATTAGTAATTAAATTAAATATGCATGCAAAAATAATAATTTTTATATTAAAAAATAAATAAGTATTTTTCTGATGATTATGCAAAAAATAAATATTTTTGGAGTTTATGCATGATAAAAATATTAGAAGATAAATTAAAATGCATGAAAAAATATTAAAGAAAATATAAAATAGAAAAAAAAAATAGAGTTAGTTTTCAAACTTGTAAAAAACATATGGCATGGCTGGGAATCGAATCGGTGACCTCCTAGCAACACGTCACGCTCCCTCTACCTTAACCACTGGGCCAACGCGCGTTTGGTGTTTAGAAAATGAAACGAATTCGTTTTAAGCAAAAACGCTTCCTGGGAACCAAGAACACGCGCGAAGATCTTCATCTTCTTCGTTTGAAATTTTGAAAAGTTAGCGTCGGCTGAGCTCGACGCTAAGGCCCCTGCAAACATCAAAAATCCAATACAAGCAATATAAATGCAATTCAAGACCATGGTTCGATTCCTTTTTGTCCACTGATCATCCTGGTAGCCTTGGTTTGGTCCAATTTTACCTGTTTCGTGAGATCCCAATTCGAACCATGGAACCCTAGCTATGGTGGATTTCGATTCAGGCCACTAAAATGCAATTAAACTATGCAGAAAGTTTCCAAACTTCGTTCTAAACACAAAACAAACATCAAAACATGTTAAAAATGCATGAGAATTCAAAATTGATTTTGGAAAAAGTTTGACAAATCGAAATCGGGATTGCTTGATTCTTGATGTTTTTGAGTGTTGTAAAGGTCTGGATCGACTCCAGGGACTCTAAGGAATGCAAAGGAATGCTTAAAACCAATTGAATCGAGCTGGAACTATGGCTGCAAGTTGCTTGAAAGGCACGATTTTTTTTACTTAGGTTAGGGTTCCTCCAAGCAATTTTTTTGTTCTTCCTCATGTTGTATGCATTGTATATTTATAATGGATGGATTTTGGGCTGAATTGAAGAACAAATAATGATCAATCAATGCAAAAATTATTTGATTTTGTACAAAATCAAATCTTCCTTTTTTGATCCAATTTCAATCAAATTCTTGCCAAATCAATGCAAATTTCGAAATTTGCTAGCTTGTATGAGTTACTTGGATCTCAAGTATGAGAGAAAAATCAACTTTGCATTTAATTTTGATTTTATACCCTATTTTTTAATTTAATTTGTTTTTAAATGAATAAAATCCAAATTAAATAGAAAAATAAAGACAAAATTCGTGGCATTGGGCTTGAAGGTTCCAAATAAGATAAGGAACAAGTTTAAACCAAGAAAAACTAGGCCCATTTGCAAAATTTTGGATTTTTACAAGTATTTTTCTTTGTGCACTTCCTCAAAAATGCCCAACTTGTGCAAGGTGTATTTTGCTCAATTTTCCATATTTTTGAGTGTTCTTGGACTTTTTAGAAAGCTCTAAGTGTCCTCTAAATAACCTCTTTGGTTTCATCTCAATTGGAGTTTCCATGCTCAATAAAACTTCAAAACAAAAAGTTGACTTTTTGTTGACTTTGAAAAGGACCTGTAATGTTTTGATCCATACCTTCCAAATGAAGAATTTTTTTTTAACATTCTTGCGAGACATGAAGTTGTAGAAAATTGAATTTCCTTCAAAATGAGAGGTGGTGGAAAAATTTCTGAGAAAGTATGAAGAAGTTATGCTCAGTCAAAGTTTAGTTGACTTTTCAATGAAAAAACCCTAATTTGGAAAGTTTGACTTTTGTGCAAATCTTGAGTTTTCTTGATGAATCATGACCAACCCTTGATCAAATTATGAATGTGACTTCAAAATGAGGATGTTGACCAAAAATCATGAAGTTTGACTGTATGTTGACCACAGTTGACTTTTTGTCCAATACAACTAATTTTCAACCATCTGAGCAATTGTCTGAGGAAACTTGACTTGTGAGGCTTGAAATTTGTCATGGAGAATATTTGAAGCATATGAGGAGGCATGATGACCTTTGGAGATGTTGGAAGTCCCTCTGGATCTAAGAATTACCAAACCCTTGTTTGGGTTGATTGTATAGGAGAGGGTTTGTCTGATCAACCCTTGAGGAATCCTTGAGTATGGATGTATGAAATATCTTGAGAAGTAAGAGGGCAAATTTTGGGGTATGACAGTCTGCGTATATCTGGCATTTGTGACAAGATCGAGCATAGCGATAATAATCAGCTTCCATGGTGGACCAATAGTAACCTGCTCTCAGAATCTTCTTTGCCATTGTATGTCCACTAGAGTGGGTACCAAATGCGCCTTCATATAACTCTTCCATAATTTGTTCAGATGTTTTCTGATCTACACATCGGAGTAAGGCCAGGTCATGATTGCGTTTGTATAAGACGTCATTACTGAGAAAGAAATTGGCGGCAAATCTTAATAGGAGCTTCTTATCATTGACAGATGCCCCTTCAGGGTATTCTTGAGCCTCGACGTACCTCTTCACTTCGCAGAACCAAGGTTTCTCCTCTACGCCTTCGGTATCAAGTTCACAACAGTATGCTCGTTCGTCTAGTCTTTCAATAGTGATCTGAGGAGCTTCGTTGTCCCATCTGACTTTGAACATAGATGACATGGTAGCTAGTGTGTCTGTCAACTGATTCTCTTCTCGTGGGATATGCTCGAAGTGATTTCTTCGAAGTAGGGGATCAGATTCAACACATGTTCTTGATACAGAATGAGATTTGGATGTTTCGTGTCCCATTCGCCTTTGATCTGACTAATCACCAAAGCTGAGTCTCCATATACTTGTAGGAACTTGATCCTCAAGTCAATAGAAGCTTTGATACCCATGATGCACGCTTTGTATTCACCCATATTGTTGGTGCAGTTGAAACATAGTCTGGCGGTGAAAGGTGTATGACCGCCTTTAGGATATGTAATTAAGGCACCAATACCGTTACCAAGTGCGTTAGAAAAACCATCAAAGGCCATGGTCCATCGGGATCTTGGCTCAGGTCCTTCATCTGGTCCATGCTTTTCGTAATCAGTGATTAACATAATATCCTCGTATGGGAACTCGAAATGCATAGACTGATAGTCATCTATGGCTTGATGAGCTAAATGATCAGCTACTACGCTTCCTTTGATTGCCTTTTGGGTAGTATACTGGATGTCGTATTTGGTCAAGATCTTTTGCCATCTTGCTATTCTTTTGGAGAGAGCAGGTTTCTCGAAGATGTATTTTGTCGGATCCATTTTAGAGATTAATAAGGTAGTGTGAGTCAGCATTTACTGTCTTAGTCGGTGAGCAACCCAAGCCAAAGAGCTGCAAGTTTTCTTGAGCTGTGAGTATCTTGTTTCACAGTCGGTAAACTTTTTGCTAAGGTAGTATATTGCATACTCTTTTCGACTAGACTCGTCATGTTGGCCCAACACACACCCCATTGAGTTCTCTAATACTGTTAAGTACATGATCAAAGGTCTTCCTTTGACTGGTGGTATCAGGATAAGAGGTGCTTGTAGGGACTCCTTGATTTTGTCAAAAGCTGTCTGGAAATCGTCGTTCCATTTTACCACTTGATCTTTCTTCAATAACTTGAGGATTGTCTCACAAGTAGTAGTTAGATGTGAAATGAACCTGGAAATGTAGTTCAATCGTCCTAGGAAACCTCTGACTTCCTTCTTGATACGAGGATCTGTCATTTATCGAATAGCTTTGACCTTGGCGGGATCAAATTCAATACCTTCACCACTAACGACGAAACCCAGGAGTTTTCCGGACCTGACCCCAAAGGTGCATTTGCTCGGAGTAAGTCTCAACCTATATTTCTTTAGTCTATCAAACAGCATTCGCAAATGATTAAGATGTTCTTCTTCAATATGTGATCGAGCTATCATGTCGTCAACGTAGACCTCTATCTCGTAATGTATCATGTCATTAAATAAAGCCACCATAGCACGCTAATATGTGGCGCCAACATTTTTTATACCAAATGGAATGACTTTGTAGCAGACCCCAAGGTCATGATCCATCTTGATCTGATTTTAGCTGGAGAAACCATCCATGAAGGAGAAAATCTTATGCTGAGCAGTATTGTCAACTAGGACATCAATATGTGGGAGCGGAAAATCATCTTTCAGGCTCGCTTTATTCAAGTCTCTATAATCTACACACATGCACACTTTTCCATTCTTCTTAGGTACGGGTACCACGTTTGCAACCCACTATGGATAAGAAGTAACGGCTAAAAAAATGGCATTGAACTATTTCATAACTTCGACTTTAATTTTCTCGTACATTTTAGGACACATACGACGGACCTTCTGTTTTACAGGGAGAAAACCTTCTTTCGTTGGTAGTCAGTGTACCACAATGTCAATGTATAGACCTGGCATGTCCTCGTAGGGCCAAGCAAAAATCTCGATGTAGTCTCGCAACATCTGAATTAATCTTCCTTTAACACTATTCTCAAGACCCGCTCCTATCTTGATTTCTTTTCTGTCTTTGTCGGTACCTAGATTCACAACCTCGAGTGGTTCTTCGTGTGGCTGTATGGCCCTTTCTTCTTGCTGTAGTAGTCTGGAAAGTTCTCCTGGCACTTCACAATCTTACTCACCTTCGTCTTCGGCTTGGTAGATCGGATTATCGAAGTCATATTTAGCAATAGCATAGTCGTTATCGACGAGATTCAAAATGAATGTGGATCTGCAGTGTATTATGTGGGTGTGTGTAAGAACACATAGTTTTTGATGGGGTGATAAAGTAAAAGAAAGATAGAGAGCATAATATTTGAATGCAAAATTCCAATGATTTATTGAATGAAAATATACGAATGATAGATAATAACCCTCACAAACGAGCCGTGGTACCCCGGGCAAGGCACTAGGCAAAGCGTAAAAAGCATAAAACAGAAAAAGAAATTACTCCTGTCTAAAGGAGATTGGTATAACATCTTTCAGTCCTCCAGTTGTTGAGTTCATCTCCAGGAGTCGGGAAGATCCAATGGTTGATGTTGAAGTTAACATCGTCGTCTTCTTCTATAGCATGAATTTCGTTCTTGTTGATGCGGAACGGGGGTCCGCCGACACGCTCGCGGCATATCATCTTTTGACCTTTGGAGGTGAAGCCCAAACCATTATTGTGAGATTTGAATGGAAATTCGGGTAGCTGACCCCAAATAGTACAACCTCCTTCTTCAACTAAAGCTCTGGCATCTTTTAGTGAGGCCATCTTCGGCGGAACTCTAGTAACTTCAGGAGTGATAGGAGAGTCGACAGGTATGAATCGTGAAACTACTTCGAAAGCTTGATAGGGAGTTTCGAAAAATTCACCTTCCATTTCGATGTATCGGAATGACTGCAGATGGCTTACCATGTATTCTTCTTCTCCGTATACTGTGACAATTTTCCCCTTCGTTGGGTATTTCAACTTCTGATGCAGGGTAGAGAAAACAGCGCCTGCCCCATGTATCCAAGGGCGTCTAAGTAGGAAAGAGTAGGCTGGACGAATGACCATCACAAAGAAAGTAGATTCAAAAGTCTGGGAACCTACTTTGATTGACAGGGTAAGCTTTCCAAGTACTATTCTTTTCGAGCCATCAAAAGCTCTTACGATTATATCACTGAGCTTCATGACCACTTCTTCAGCATTAAGTCAGTCAAAAGCGCTCTTTGGCAGGAAATTCAGAGTGGAACCAGTATCCACCAATGCGTGAGAAAACGTAGTGCCCTTGCATTCAATAGAGATGTGCACGACTTTGTTGTTCTTTCTCCCGACAGAAGTCAGATCAACATCATAAAAGCCTAAACCATTGTCGGCGGTCAGGCTAGCAATGCAACTTTCGAATTGGTTGGTAGTAGTATCTTGCGGTACATGAGCATTCTTCAGAAGCTTCACCAAGGCATTGGCATGAGCCTCAGAGCACAACAACAGAGCTAGCATGGAGATCTTGGATGGAGTCTGTCCTAACTGTTCCACAACATTGTAGTCGCTCTTTTTAATGATCTTCAGAATTTCCTCCATTTCTTGCTTGGAGGTGTCTACATCAACTTCCTTTGGCACTTCTATCTAAGCAGGTTGAGTCACTTTGTCTTTCCTTCGAGCTTCGGGAGTTTGTTCACTAGCAGGAATGCGAACTGGAGTATTAGTATCCTTTGGAGGAGAGATATTTGGAGAAAATACCCTTCCGGTTCTGGTTACTTTGCTTGATCCAGTGATATTGTCAATGTCAGGATTTATAGCTTCAACTGTATTGTCTTCAATGGTTAACGGCTCTTGCTTGAAGCCATGATATTAGACTTCGACTCCATAATTCTAAAGTATAGATTTGTAAGAGGAATATGGAATTGATCATGGTAAGTTAATAATGAAAGGTTCCTCTCTGGGCGCAGGATCGGCAGAGGTGATCCTTATGGTGTTCACATCGGCGTATTCTTCGGGATAGTCATCTCTCCATCCGGTTGCTTTTGATGTCTTCGATTGGAATCTTGTAGCTATCAGGAATGGTATACTTCACCATGAAATCATACTCCCCACTTGGCTTCCCCAAGGTATCCCAGACTTCTGGTACGGCTTCGCTTATGTCTTCGATCTTCAGACTTTTAGAAACATCTTCACATAGACTCTCTACTGATGGAGCCTTTAGGAATAGAACTTCTCGATTTTCCATCATGCGTTGAACGCGTCTTTTCAACCAAGCACATCCATCAGATTCGGATGCACACCAACAGTAGTCGTCAGAACATCCTGGAAATAAACCGGCTTGTAACAAATCCTTCTTGACAGTCGTAAAGGGAATGGTCATCTAATTCACATCAAATACATAAGAGTTATTGTCAATGGCGTTGGCACTTTTACCATGGTCAGGCATTGGTGCGTTGATCATATTCGGAGTATCGACAAGAGGGTCGAGTTCAATTTCTCGAGCTTCAATAATGTCTTGAGTCTTGTTCTTCAGGGCCCAACAGTTGTTGGTGTCGTGCCCTGTGCCGTTGGAGTGGTATGCACACCTTGAGTTAGAATTGTACTTTGGAGTAGAGGTGTTGACGTGCTGAGGAGGATCCCTCAAAGTAATCAACTATGCTTTTAGAATGTGATGTAGTGCTTGAGATAATGGCATATTGATCTTCATAAACTGTCTTCGTGGCGCGTTCTATATACGTGCGTTGTCTTTTTGAGGTTTCACTAGCGTGGGATTGGAGATCAGGACTGCCCCCACGGATTGATTACGACCAGTTTTGTCACGGCTCTTCTGACCATACACAATGTTGGCTTCTTTCTTTCCACCAAAAGATCTCTTCGCGACATTTGAAGATGTTTCGACTTGAATATTTCCACTCTTGATTCCAGCTTCAATACGTTCTCCTGTCAACATCAGCTCGGTGAATCCGACTGAGGAGTTTCCAATCAGATGGTTGAAGAATGGGTCTGTCAGTGTTCCCATGAACATATCAACCAATTCCCTATTAGACAAGGGTTGTTGAACTCTACCTTCTAGATCTCTCCATTTCTAAGCATACTCTTTGAACTTCTCGTCACGACCCACAGACATGCTCTGTAATTGCATACGGGTTGGTGCTAATTCAGCATTGTACTGGTACTGTTTGTAGAAAGTATCTTCCAGATCATTCCAGGTATGAATGTGGGTATTCTCTAGCTGATAATACCACTCCAACTGTGTTCTGGACAAACTCTCTTGAAATAAATGTACCCATAGCTTCCTATCTTCAGTATGAGGATGAATTTTCTGAACATAGGACTTCAGATGCAACTTCGGGTAAGAAATGTCATCGTACTTAGAAAAGGTAGGGACCTTGAGCTTGCGGGAAATTACCACTCCAGGAACCAAACTCAGGTCATCAAAGTTCAACCCTGACATTTTCAGATTTTCTACAGCATTCAAGCGGTCTTCAAGGTTCTTGTACTTTTCGTCGTTAGGATACTGCTCGCTCATATAGTTTTCTTCTTCATTTTCAGACTCATGATGGCTTCCTTCATTGTTTTTGACGTTGCCTTCAGTTTCTCCGCTCTTGTCTGAGAATTTAAGTTGTCTGACTACCTTGACCGGACCTTTGTGTTTTCTTCCCAGGTTAATAAGGCCAACAATCTTCTTCTTTCTGGTTATGAGCTTCTTCAGATCTTTCTGCCCTTGAACTAAGTTGGTGAACATCTCCTGGAATTGAGCATTCTGAGCCTGGAGATCTTTGACCGTCTGTTCGAGAGCCATTTCTGCTCAAATAAACAGCAAGAGAATGAGAAAACCGGTCTTCAGTGTACCTGTTATGAGATGTTATGCTATGATATGCAATGTTATGCAATGCAATGTTTTCAAGGACCTTTAGGAATTTAAATTTGTTAAACAAGCAAGAAGCAAACTTTTTATTAGTTGACTTAGTAAGTACAAATGAAAGTTCAAGACAGTAAAATGAAATTCCTAGAGCTTAGGCCTCCCATGGGCGCTTCCTTTTTGTGTTGAGATAAGTATTAATGCCTTTCTCCTTGTGAAGTAGCTTTGTCAACTCCAATACTCTTTTCTTGCTTGCATAACATTGAGCTTCGAATGTATCCCTTTCTTCTTTGAGTTGAATCCAGGATCTCTTTAACTCTTCAAAATCAGTAGGCATGTCTGGATGAAGAATGGTGTAGGGTTCGTCACCTACAGCAACAGGTTCCATAATTATTGGCAGAATAGCAGTATACGGCATCATGAGGTTTTAAGCTCGAGCTCGCACCCATTTGAGGTAAGGTTCCCAAGGAATGGAATTTTTGTGCTCCAAAGTCTTGGTATTAGTTTTCTTTACCATGCCCCAAGCGTGCACGAATCTTCAATGATAACCATGGAGATCGTTGTAGTCAAATACAATGCCTTAGAGAAGCATATCATGAGGACCATCTTTTTGAGCGTAACCAAACTGTCGTAGCGCTAGAGAAGCGTTATAAGTGATACCTCCCCTTATGTCAAGGAATGGTACAGTAGGCTATTCTCTACAATGCTCAATGAAAGTGAATCCCTTTGAAAGTAAAGACACCAACGAATATCTGAATGAGAGAGTGACAGCAACCTTTGAGACCACTTCAACCTTTGTTCGTTCTTTATTGCTGACTGAGGAAGGTGAGAAATAAACCACCTGGATAATAACGGATTGCAACATATGAGAGTTCCTTGTCTTTTCGTAGTACGAGTGTGGAGAGAATGGAGAATATCTCCAAGCAAAGTAGGCACAGGATTGTGAGTGAGGAAAATCTTGATGGCGTTCACGTCTATGAATTGATCTAGATTAGAAAATAGCACCAAACCATAGATTAGCAAGGCCAAAACGTCTATGAAAGCATGCAAACTCATAGCCTTTAGGAATCCTTGAGCTTTCCTTATCAGAAATTTGGCAAGCAAGCCCTTAATTCCACTTCTTATTTCCCAATTGTCTTCAATGTCTGGTCTCTTTAGATGTAACACTGATGCGATGTCTTCGTACTTTGGAACTTTTTATGAACCGGTGAATGGTATTTGATCAAGAATGAGTATCCCTAGTAGCTTAGAGAATTCTTCCATTGTAGGCACCAACTGATAGTCTGGGAAAGTAAAACAGTGATGCTTCAGATCAAAAAATTCGAATATGACGCTCATAAGATCTTCTTCAAAACCGGAGGTAACAAAGTCGAGTAGATAACCATGTCTTTTGATGAACTGAGAGTGATCGGTAATTTTTGAGACTAACTCTTTAAGCTGAGGAGGTATACCCACAAAGTTGATTCAGATAGTCTTCCTGGAAGCCATAACCCCTACAACAAAGAGAAAAGATAAATCCCTAGGTCCTTGAAATGGTTAGAAATGATATGATGTTATGATGTTATTATGTCATGATGTCACGCTTAAATAGCAAGCACAAGAAATCAGACAATAGCCCTAAGTTTAAGGCTTGCATGAGGTAAAAGTGTCTACCCTACCATAGTTGAGTGGGTTCAACCTGTCTTATAATAGTAACCGGGTTCTAGGAATCTCATATCATCGATCTTTCTCGTAGGCTTTATTTTAATACGACTACCAAGTTCTTGACCGAAACATCCCAAAAGTCAAATCTTAATGAGCATAGCATCGAGTATCAACCAACCTCAGTCTGCACCGAAGTCGGCCATCTCACTACCTTCTAATGGCCAAGATGGGTCAATTAGGGTTCTACAGTTGAGTTAGTGCTTGATGCCACCACGCAGATGCCAAATATTTCCTCAACTGAACACGAGGAATATCAAGACATCCAAAGT
Source organism: Vicia sativa (assembly GCA_021764765.1). NCBI lineage: Eukaryota > Viridiplantae > Streptophyta > Magnoliopsida > Fabales > Fabaceae > Vicia > Vicia sativa. Next base: position 156,585,031 of record CM038792.1, read on the forward strand.
GTCACACTAACCGTAGCCATCATTTTGACTGTTTCGGTATACGCCCAACAATCTCGATGATTTATTGCTACTTACCTAAGGAAACCTGGATCCGGTTGTAGGATTCTCCACAGATATAATACCCAAGCAACCCTTAAAAATAAACCAGACAAAGCAAACAGAAAGCAATAAAGTGATCTTAAACCCTAAGGTAGCCTCTCTTTAGGTTGTATCCCCGACAAAGTCGCCAGCTTTTATTTTATCCAATAAATGGATGGTGAAAAGAATAGGAAAAGACCTTCGTTAGATTCTGAGTAAGGGAGGCATTTATGAAAAAGGAAGGTATTAGCACCCTTTCCATATGTAATTATCTACGGGCTCTTAGTTGCTTAGCTCACTTTGAAAATTTGCTTTCTGTGTTTGTGTAGTTTGAAAATGTTTGAAAAAGGAGTTTCGCTTTGACTTCGTAATGATTCTCGTTGGAATATATATGAACTGTTTGGAAATGTTGGTTTGAAAGATGTTTAACTTTGTAATGATTCACGCGGGAATGTATACAAAGTGTTTGAATAGTTTTTGAAAAGTGGTGAGGTGTGAATAAGTGTTTTGATTGGAGCCAGCCACAGAGCCTTATTACCTACTCAGAATGGTCGTTTCCATGTTATTTTTCCTTCTCCTTTAGAATAAGGCTATCCATACCATTAGTTGACAGGTAACTTTATTCGTTTGGATGTGAAGGGACAACGAAGGGTCATTGTATGGTCATAGAAGGCAACATGTAAGGATACATTTAGCAATTCGTAGGGACGATCATCACTTTTCGTAGGAAACAATCGAGGGACGAGATCATGTATTTGTAGGCAACATTGAGGGTCATAGAGAGACTATGATCTTTGTATCATAGGGACTATGATGATATTATTCATAAGTGTCTTTGCTAATGGTATCCCTACGTTTGAGGGACATGACCATGTTATTCGTAAAGGCAACAAGAGTGGATACCCTAAGGGGTATGCAAGTGTGAAGAGTGTGTTGTATTCTGATATTTATCTTGAGATTAGAAGTGATCTAGGGTTGATTTTAGTCTTTTGCATGTAAACCCTAATTAACTAGCAGTTAATATGTGCAGAAAGTAAAGTGCGGAAATGTAAATTCTACGCTATTACATGACTTTAGGGCAGATACATACTAGGAGTGCGGAAAATAAAGGCAGAAATGTAAATCTACGCTATTACAGAGTAAAAACTGTGCGACCTATACATCTTTTCTAGAATTGTAAATGCAGAATAGCAAATAAATAATCAGGATAAGAGGAAATACGTTAGTGAAAATGTTTTGGAAATTAGTAAAAAAAAAGGTTTTAGGTTAGTAACCCTAATTACTAGAAAAGAAATTATTTTTTTGTGATTTTTGAAAAGGTTATACTTAATTTTGAAAAGAAAATTAAGTTAAATTAAGGAAAATAGGAAAAATAAGGAAATAAGAAAAGTTAGAAAAATGAGAAAAAAGGTCAGCAGGGATCGAGCCCTAGAAGTTGCGCTTGCATGCTTCTATCAGAAGTTGAGCTTGCTTGCTTCTAACAGAAGATGCTTCCATCAGAAGTTACTTCTATCAGAAGTTGTACTTGTATGCTTCTGTCAGAGGTTGTGTTCCAGAAGTTCTTTCTCAGAACTTCTAACTTCATCTTCTTCTCAACATCGTGTAGCATTTAATTCTAACACCTGAGTTAGAACATCTGCTGAAAAATAATAAACAGGTCAGAGTATCATGTTTATTAGAGGATCATAGCATCAGAGGATCATATTATTAGAGGATCATAATATCAGAGGATCATATTAAAACACGCGTGGACCCCAGGGGGTTTTAATGGACCAATTAGAAGGTAAGGTTTTGCCACGCGAGAGTCAGAGTTTCCCTTAACCACCGTGGACGGTGGTTTCCACCTTCTCCGATGAAAGGTTTTCTAAAACCTGCAATAATCCATCAAAAAATGAAAACAAATAGTCCAGATTGAATAATTAGGATGCTACGAGTTCGATGGTGGTGTTATCTTGGCAGAAGCGATGCGTAAATAGAAATCTGAACATTCACGGTGATTTACGGTGAAACAACCGCTAGTCTTCCAAACTATTGAATAAGCGTTATAAGCATTATGTTATCAATCCCTCGGTAACTTGGGATCGACTAGATTGATCCTATAGGGTATCGCCGTTGGTATGAACTTAAGATAAAGATCCATATTTGAGACTTGTTTTGGATGTTTTGTATAGGTTCAAATGCGTTTCGATTACTTAGTGATGTGATCAAGTAAATAATGTATATTGGTTCGAACAAACAAGAACATTCAAATTCGAAATGGCAAGAAAGTATATAAATGCAGCGATATTCAAATAAACTCTTAAAGTGTAAAAGATTTTCAAAGTAACTGCGCGAAACGTAAAAGACAGGAATGTAAACAAATGTATAAAAGCTTTACGGGAAATAACGTTAATGTAAAAGTTTTGGAAAAGTAAAGAACTTGACAATGGTAGAAAAACATTTAAATGAAATGACTTTGAAAGTAAAGAAACTTAAAAGGCATTGATGCAAGATAAAGTTAGACTGGAAGGATAAAGATACATTGTTGAATAATAAAGCTTTGGTGCAATCATCGTACATCATTCGTGCATTCGTTTCCCTAGCCATGTGGTATTTTGAATGTGTGAATTTTAGTACAATAGATATGACACACGAAATCCTAACATTAAGACTCCTATTTATACTAATTCGACCATAGCGGTCGACCCATAAGATCTTGCCACGTTTAGAACATGCGACACCATGCTTCTCTTGCTTCACGTTTTCGAACCGTTTCTTTTGAGCGTTTCAACTCCCTTTATCCCGCTCGCGTTTGAATTTCAAATGTATCACTCACTTCGATTTGAACCCATTTCCTCGATACAATTCTATTGCCCGATCGAAGCTTGTTTTACACATATCACCATTATTTCCGTTCGACACTCGGAACTCAATACATCCATTCGAAGAGCTAATTCTTTTCTTTCCAAACTATGACATTCACTATGTTCCCGAATACTTTAACATCATCTCATCTCAAACTCCATGATCCTTCTTGAATCACAAGATATCAAAATCTTGACTAACAAAATGCCCTTTAAAATATGTATTTGAATCCCTTTTAAGAAATACTTATTTTAAATATATCTAAGATTTTGATGTGACCACGAGTAATTATGACCATACAAGATTTCCATTATGTCAATCACGATGACCCAGGTTTCGAACCGCTTTCACCAATAACCACGGTATGGTGCATTTATTAAAAGCAATGATCACCTTTAATCATGCTTATTACCAATCTGACTTCACGCCACCTCACCGTGTATCCAACCCACGTCTCCACGTAACTTGGCATTAGTTGATGAGTGTTTCCACTTCCTCACTATAAAACCAAACAAACTTTAGTCTTTTCACTTTTCCATACTCGAATCTTCTTTTCCTCTCTTTCTCGTAAAGAACCTAATCTCTTTAATCAAAACCCCAACAATGTCTTCATCCAAGTAAAAAGATTTCTAAGAAGAAGAATAAGAACACGGAACAATTTTGGAAAGCAAGGTTGGCACTCACCAAGGTCAATCTGTACTTATACCCTGTGGAATCTCCAAAGAGCAAGAGCTCTTATACTCCTCTCGGTATTAATCCCTACTAACGCTTACGGAAAGAGATTTGCCCTAATGGGTCCTCTTACGGTTTTGAGATTCTTAAGGATACACGAACCATATTTCTGCTTGTTATGATTTCAAACCTTTATTCAATACAATGGAAACCCTAGGGTAGGCCGATAATGTCAATGATCCTGTTGCTCCAAAGGACGTAGAAACTCCTATGACTACCCCAAAAGATCCTTTCATTACGGACTATGTTAAAACAACTTTAAACCATTTCGATCTGTCCAATGCGATGTAGCATATCGAACTGGTTTGCCAAAGTGGAAGTTAAGAAGTCACATCGGTGGGAGGAATTAGGTATCTATAATCTCTGAAATTATCCAAACCGGGTTTCACATACGATCATCCTCGTTATTCGCATCCCATATTTACGGGATAGCACCTATAATACCTTCCACCTCCCGGAGGGATGATCACACCCATATTCTTGACATAAGCGCCATCTTTGGACTAACACTAGGGAAACATATGTTCGATCTTGAGGAACATTCAAGTATTATTGATTTCGATATCAAACTAGCCGACTTCTCCAAATTCATTAGTCATTACCATACGAAGGTGATAGTGTCTCGATGTTGAACACATTGCCTTCCTTACTCTTTGGCTATCAAGATACGTTTTCTGCAGCAGGTCACTTCAGGTAGCTAGTAGGTTCATTCCTCTAGCAAGAGATTTGCATGAGAACAGGAGGATTAACTTAAGTGAACTCCTGCTAGTTGACCTTTACGAGCACGAGATCATTTTCGAGCTTGAAATCTCATACTTCCAAGAACATCTTGTTAGCTGGTCCCTTCGTTGCTCGATTATGGCTAAATGCTATGTTCGAGTCTTCGCTCTCCTGCGGTACTATTAATGAGCAAGATCCGGAGATAGTTGATCGAAACATTGAGGGCACGAGGCTGAGGAGACTGACTCCTAGTGATGACAAGGCCGATTTCCAGGTTTCATTTTCAAAGTACATTATGCTTCTCTCCAAACAACATGAATTTAACGAAACTATGGCGCCTTTTGCTTGAGGACTCATGGACCATCATGGTTCACTATGTCTCTTCGGAGGCTGCTAAATGCAAGGAAATCCAAGATATCGGAAGGCCTTTTATTACCAAGACTAATCTCCTCAAAATTACTCCGACCAAGAACCGATCCTCTTATTTGCCTATCAACCTAACCGTTTCGAGACAATTTAGTGCATGTCAATTAATACCGAACCCTTGTTCCAAACTCAAGCGCCATTACCTCGGTCGAACTTTTAAAGCCGAGATGCCAAGCTTCAACAAGAACAATATCAAGAGTTCGCCAATTCAACTTAATCCCTTTCGAACCGGCTCCCTTATCTTCAAAGAGTTTTCTAGATTGGTGGATTAAATTCTATCAATCTTATATGTTTGACACTCTTACCATTCAAGCTAAACCGACTGCGTTCGATGTGCGGTACATAAAAGAAAGGTATGTTGACCCACGCTCAAGAGATTAAAGCTTTTCGGACTTACTTGAAACTACTTATGATCCCACGCTGCAAACCCTCAGATATCGAGCGGCTCAAACCTTGAGGGAAAAATTTAAAGAAAAATTTCTAAGTTCAACTTCCTTGAGGTTGTCACACGAAGATAGGTATAGGTTGGCACTCGAAATGCATCCACCTAGATTTCCAAAACTACCTACTTGAATTGGCTCGGCTTGGTTTCCTCCATATCCTTGGTGGTTAATTTGCGTGAAATGCTCAAATATAAATCCCACAAGAAACCAAAGCCATCGAGGCTGTGACATGGGCTCGATCGGCTTCATAATTTCCAGGACATCTTCGCTATGACCTTTCCGCCATGTCGATTCTTTCGAATGAGGCGCAGTGCGAATGATTGGGAAATCCCAAATATTATTACTTTCTTTGTTTTAACTTTCGTTTTAATTGCTTGATTTCCACCCTCGGGATCAAGACTACCGCATCGAAGACCAAGGAAGGAAGCAGTTCTCAACAATCCCACGAGACAAATGATGGTGTACCAAGTGACTCCAACAATCAATCCAACTACAACAACGAACACCGTTGCACCCACTCCAACAACTACTCAAATCACACCACCCACAACAATGCTCCGATTCAAGGTAAGCGACTTATCTGGTATTTGAAATAGGTCGATTTTTTCGTAACTTAAGTCTAAATTGCGTTTTGTACCATTTCGACGAGTAAACTTCCTCCAACCACTCCAAAAAGAAAAACTAGCACCATTGGGAGGACTCTTAAAGCGGAGAAAGTTCTCCAACGGCTTTGAAGAAAAGAGAAGAAAAACGTACCAAAGGATCGGCGTCTCGGACTTGACTCAAGAGATGTTGCTCCCTCACACCAATCAAAATTCCACCTTCGACCTCCAACGTAATGTTGGAACATATAAACGATAACATATCTACGGATAACCCACGGTGAGTTTACTTGAATTCTTAAAATGATTATTCGTACCTTAGTTATCGGTTTCTAATCTTTCTTTATCTATGTAGGATGATTCGACCGCATCCCAACCACTTGACTCCTCCTCATGCATCCGCTCGATTCATTCTTCTCCTCATGGGGATTCGAATAATCCGGGCAAAGAGGCTCTTCTAACATGGCACTCCCCTGGAGCTTCGATCGACGATGATCAAGGCACCGCCTCCTCTCAAGGAGACCAATGCAATAATGCTGAAGACGCTCTGAAGTGCCTCGAGGCTTTCACCCAAAATCCCTCAGAACCCTCAAGAGCGTGAACAAATACCTCAAACAAGGAAAAAACCACCGCCTCTCAAGAGAGTGAAGATTCTAGCGAGGAAGGTCGAGGATGAAGAAGAGAAGACGCCAAGAAGGTTCGAGCGAAAGGACGGTCGATCTTGATGGTGATCGAATGATGACATCGAGGTGGTGGATTTGTCGATGATGAACAAGATGATGGAAGCGTCAATAATGGCGGTGATGGTCTTCGTACTAATGAGCAAATGGACTTGAAATGGATGTTACTCCATTACGTATGGAACTTCGGGTCTTCTCATTCAAACAATGAAGAAGAATTAGCCAATTTGAAAAGAAATGACCCTATTGGGTACATGAAGGCTAAGTTGGCTCAAAGGATATTCCACTTTCTACGGTCTTTGGTTCAACCTCTAATGCAATGCCCTCGATGATAGGGTTGTACTTCTTCATAGAATTAGAAAAACAATCCTTGATGTGGATCTATTCAAGTGCTTAAACAAGATAGTACCGCTTTGTTTCATCATGAAGGGATTCTTGAACCAAGTTGACCTCACTACTTGCTCTCGGAAGTTAGTACCATCCTGCTCGAACTTACATCTTTGTTGGATAATGTGACCGGATGCCTCCTCCGGGATGAATCTGCTGCAAATAAAGTCCAAGAGAAAAGAGCTTCAATGGATCCGCTATGAACATGCTTGAAGCTTTCGAAGAAGTCAAGAGCAAGCCACGATATTAAGCAAGCTAGAGCGACTATGAGCTTGATCTCAATCCATCCTCCTCTGGGAGAAACAGATTCAAGAACTTCAGGCTAAGATCAAAGAGGCCCAGCAGCAACAAATTGCCTACGAGTCCAACACCTTTGAGAATCGATTCGAAGAACTTCTTAACAAGGGCCTTGCTGAAACAGAAGCGGCTGAGCAACTCAAAGGTGAAGTTGCCATCCTCGAAGGTGCCAGGCGCTTTACCCAACAAAGACTTGAGTCTTTCAAGAATATCTTCGACCGGCTGAGGAACAATCCCCATTTCTGAATCTTGATTATTTTGTAACTCTTATATTTTGATTAAATGTTTATTCGTAACGCTTGAACAATGCCATTTTGGCAATTATGTTACCATTTTGGCACTTCATTATAATATTATGACTACATCGTTAGTATTCGAATCTCCTGCAGGCATGGTTTATACTTCTTTAAATACTTCCCATTTACCTTTAGGATTCGTTTATCATCCGCCAGTTCTTCTATTTCATACGCATTGTTCGAAAACGTTTTTGCTATTCGAAAAGGGCCTTCCCAATGAGGTGACCATTTACCCATGCTTTATTCTTTTTGTCCATGGGCAATATGACTTTCCATACAAAGTCATTAACGTTGAATGTCTTACCTTTTACTCTTTTGTTATATGCCCTGGCCACTCTTTCCTTTTGCCTCATTAGGATTTCCAATGCATGTAGTCGACTCTAACTCAACTAACTCATTCACCATCATTTCCCAATATAATGGAGGAAGTTCATGTTGTCTTTGGATTGAACCGATGTAGATGAATTTCTGAGCAAGCGCATCATGGCCAAATGTTAGTTGGAAAGGTGTAGTATTGGTAGCTTCTTTAGGAGATGTTCTACAGCCCATAGTACTTGGTCTAAAGTTTTATGCCAATTCTTTGGCTTTTTACCAATGTGTTTTTGATCAAACCAATTATTACTTTGTTGGTCGCTCGACCGACCATTTGCTTGAGCATAATATGGTGTTGATGTCAATAGTCTAAATCCCATCTCCGAGCGAACTCTTGCATCTTTCTACGAATCTGACCCTTGGTGCAGTAGTTATGCTTTCGGCAATCCGAACCTATAGATTATTTGTTTCGTATGAATTCAATAATAGCTTCTTGATCTGCAGACTACTAGTGGTATCGCTCGATCCACTTAGTAAAATAATCTATTCCTACCAAGATGTACTTGACCTTTAGGCGAGGCGATTGATTTCTCCTATTAAATCTAACGCCCATCCTCTAAAGGGCCATGGTTTAATGATCGAATGCACTCACTCGCGGAGCATGTTGAATCCTGCATGTTTCGACATTCTTCACATCCTTTAGCGAAGTCTATACAATCTTTGAGCATGCTAGGCAAGTACATACCATATCGAAATAGCAACCACTTCATCTTGTGGCTCGCTTGATGTGCCCCACATGCCCCATTATGAACTTCGATAATGCTAGATCGCCTCACTTTCTCCTAGGCATTTGAGCAATACACCTTCTTGGGTCTTTTGAACAATTCATTTCCCATAAGGACATATGATAATGCTCTATATTTTGTTTTTCTATCTACGCTTAAAGTTGGATCCTTTAGATAGCTTACAATTGGGCTTCGCATCATGTCGACGGTGTTTATGGCTAACACTTGAATCTATCTTTACCACTACAACCTAACTTAATATTTTCTAAATCGATGGTGTTAGTCGGTAGCCATAACCCTACCTCTTATTTCGATCAACTCTTTAAAGTTTTTGTAGAGACTTTATAACCAAGCCAACTGTGCTAGGTCATTTGCTTCTTGATTCTCTATTCTTGGTATATGTTGGATATTCATGTATTCGAATTTTTGATCAATCTGTTAGCTATGAAGTATGTCATCAAATTTTCCTTTATGCATTTATATTCCTTTGTTATTTGTTTGACCACTAACTCGAGTCACCTTTAATTTCGACTTGATTGCCCCAATTCCAACAAAGCTTCAAGTCCAACAATAAGCGTATTCACTTCATTGTTTGAGCAACGAGGGCCATCCAATTTATACTTGAATTTTGTTGGAATTCCTTCAGAGAAATTATAAAACTCCAACACCACTACCCTCTTTGTGAGTCGAACCATCAAGTATAATTTCCAAGGTTGCGTCCCAACATAACCCATAATGGTCTTTTCGACTGGTGATCCACAATGAAGTCAAGAATTACTTGGCCTTTCACAGCTCTCAAAGGCATGAAGGTTAAAGAATATTCTTAGGGCTAAAGCCCATTTACCCACTCTACTATGCATAATTGGTTTTGACAAGATGTGTTTGATAACATCGAAATGAGAGGAGACATAAACATCAACAGCTTTATATAATATTTAAGTTTCATACAAGAGAAGTATAAACATAGGCATAACTTTTCTATGTTACTATATCTAGTTTCGCATCATTTAGCACCCTACTTAAATAGTATATAGCTCTTCGATGCCATTACTATCTTCTTGTGCTAACATACTACCTATAGTAAATTCAGATATATAGCCTCATGGGCTTTCCCATGAAGGTGGAGACAAGATAGGAGGTTGAGAGAGGTATCTTTAATTTCGTCAAGGCCTCCCGATGTACTTGACTCCACTCGAGGCTTGGCCTTGTTTTAAGCGAAGTAGTGGAGAGAATGCTTGAGTCTTTCCACTTAGATTCGAGATGAATCTTCTAAGAAAATTTATCTTCCCAGAGATGCTCTCTTTTGATGTGGGTGCTTTAGTCTCCATGATGGCTTTTGTCTTATTTTGGTTGATTTCGATTCCTTTTATGAACCACAAAGCCTGTGAAGTCTCCCTGCACAAAAATGCACATTTAAGGATTCATTTTCAAGCCATGTTTTCTCATTCTTTCGAATGATTGGCTCGGATGGTGCGATGAGTTTCAAGAGATGACTTGATGACTATGTCATCAATATACACCGCATAAAAGTCTCGATAAAATCGTGAAAATGGAATCCATTGCTCGTTGGTAAGTGGCTGACATTTTTCAAACCAAAAGGCATCACTACCCACTCATAGGTGCCTAAGGCTCCTGGACAACGAAATGCTGTCTTGGCAACATCCTCTTCAGCAATAAAAATCTGATTATAACCAGAATATCCATCTAGCATGCTTAAGTATTCGAACCCTGCAGCAGAGTCTATTAACATTTCTGCTACAGGCATAGAGTATTGGTCTTTGGGGGTTGCTGTATTTAAATCCCTAAAGTCTATGCATATTCTCAGGGAACCATTTTTCTTAATAACAGGCACTATATTAGCTAACCATTCGACATACCTTGTGGTTCTGATGAACTTGCAACGCAGCAACCTTTCGACCTCGCCTTTAATCTTCGTGAGCATGCGCGAACCTCCTAGGAGTTTGCTTGATGGGCTTCTTGCCATCCTTAATTGGAAGTCGTGATCTACTAACTCTCTTTTCAAACCTGCATTTCGTCGTAGTCCCACGAAGCAATCTTTATTTTGCTTGAGGATTTCGATCACCTCTTGCTTGAGACTTGGACCCACCGCACTTATATAAGTTATTCTTTTTGTGTTGTCATCCCCCAAATTTACCTCTTCGAGTTGATCTTGTGCCAACATCTTAGCACCTATGTTTGTAGGATCCTTCTCGAAGCCCAGGGGTTCTGTATCATATATGGCATCTAGCCTTTGTTCTATTTCATTTTCTTCGCAGGGTGAGTCTTTCAACCAACCCTTTCATGTTATTTTCTTCAACTATATCTATTTCAACCTCAAGTCGCTATCCATTTGTTCTCACCATGTAGGCGAAATCCTTTCAAGAAGGAGGACTCAGTCATGAGCACTGTTGTCGAACTCCCAGCCTTCTGGCCGTCTTCTCGAAGTACCTTCGAGTCCTTCGTCTCCTTTAATTATTTTTCTATCCCAATACATGCCATCATGGCGAAGGGTCATATAATATTGTGCATCTCTGGCTTCGTTCATCTCCTCATTTGGAGCACAAGGGGCTATTCGTGCTAGATACTTGTCATAGTTTCTTTTGTTGACTAGGTTGACTGTAGTCATGAAGTAACTCTGATCTGCCTCAATGTTCTCCACTATCCCATCTTCTCTCCATAGCACTAACCTTTGGTGCATTGACGAAGGAACTGCCCCTACGCCATGAATCCATTCTCTTCCTAACAGCAGGTTGTAGTTGGCCTTGGCTTCGATTACCATGAACATGGTGGGCCTGCAGCTCGAACCAACGGTTAACTCCACTTGCACCACTCCCAATGTTTGACCAACTTTCCTTCATAATTTGATAGAACCATGTTATGCGGTTTGACATCACTTTCTTGTATTCCAGCTTTTTAACATAAATGAGGCATTAGATTAACCGCGCCTCCATCTACCAGGACCTTATTCACACCATGGGCATTAACCTTTGCTCGAATGAACAATGGCTTCAAATGATTCTTCATTGTTGGCTGGGTGTTCAAGAATGCATTCTACTCTTCGACGCGCCATTATCCATGACATAATAGCAACCGCCTATGTTTCATCATATCAATGGTATCATCCTCTTCTGTTCTTCGATTTCGGTTTCTTGCCGAATTCAAGGTACAGACACCACGCTGCGGTTTAGGTTGAGTGAGGATTCTCCTTCGATTCGGTTATCTCAAGATATCCTCATCTTCCTCGCCCCGAGTATATTCTTTTGATTCATCGGTTTCGTGTCGAAAAGTCTCCTACTAACGGAGGTTTGTTTTCGGGCTGCTTGCTTGTCGTTTATTGTTGACATCTCTTCTTTGGTCGAAACTACCTCTTCAAAAGATTTCCTTCTCACCTTTCGAACACGTTGTTGCCTTCGCCATTGGGATCTTGACATGGGATTCTTCCTTTATAGTTTTCCACCTCAACTCTTCTTTTCTTTTGTTGTTGAACTGCTCCTGTACACCATGGCGTGACGCGCATTTCGCTCATTGCTTCTCCAATTATCTTTCCCTTATTGGTTTTGACGCAACCATCTATCGGTTGGTACTTCAAATAGGATTCAATGTTACTCTTGAGCACCTTTGGGGTAAGGACTATCGCTTTCTTTGATTATGATTGTCGTGGAGGTGCCGACTCTTGACCCATCTCCTTGTGATTCCGGATGGCACGAAGGAATGGTTTCAATGCCCCGCCATGTTTTGGTCATATCTTCGAACACCTTGGGCAAATCAAACACTTCGTTGCCCCTTTATGGCGTACTAAGAATTCCAACACACTCTCTCCAGGTCGAGGATAGCATCTAAACAATTGATTGTCTTGGCGCGACGGCCTCGAGCCTTTGGCTCCTTTCGAACTCAGCAGAATCCTCTCGTTGCGGATGATCTGCATCAAAGCATCATCTCGTTCCTTTGTGGCACACCATGAGGTAATTTTTAAGCGGTATCTGCAGATATCCTTCCTCCATTTTGTATTTTTCCTTCTCAAGATATTTCTCCATTTCTTGCATCTCGAACAAGGTTTCTCCATGTCCACCATATTAACATCCACCTCTCCATCTTTTCATCATCTCCCCAACCCGACGGTTCGATGTCTTTGAGTTGTATTTTCGAACTCTGGGCGGAGTATTTCACGGTAGTCGAATTTGCCACTAGGCTCCCCAGTGTCCCAAACTTCCTTCTTGGGCTTGTGTCCTTCTACCTCTCCATCTTTTGTATCCTCATCTCCCAACCCGATGGTTTGATGGCTTCGATTGGGATTTTGCACTCTCGGCGCAGAATATTTTACGGATAGTCGAATCTTCCACTGGTTCTCCCAAAGTATCCCGATCTCTTTCTCGGGAAAGTTGCTTTGTAATTTGGACCTTTTCTAATTGGCGCCTCGCACCTTCAAGAGTCTGTACCAATTTCCCACGACTCTCCGGCCCTCGAGTCTGGATGTCCTTCAAACCAATGATCTACCGGCTTAGTCGAAGCCTCCGTTGTTGGTGGATGTCTTCATGACTCCATTGTTGACTCCGATCATCCCAAACTCTCATTCTCGGTGTTTTCATCTTTCAATGTATTGACCCCTTGGTTTGTTTCCACCATATTTATTTCTCCCATGCTGCAGCTCGAGTAGTTGGTGTCGCAATATCCGAGGATCCTCGTCTACCTTCATCTTTGGCTTATCGAAACTTTAGTCCTTCTTTGATTGCATTCAATTAAGTCCTAAAAGAAAACACTGTGAGGTTTTGTGGCCTAAGAAACTATGATATTTACAAAATCCTCTTTTCTTTCTTTGATCTAAAGGAGGTATTTTAACATTCGATGGCACAATCATTGACCATCTTTGACAAGGTGTCAAAAATCTCATCACACTTTGTCACATCAAAGGTGTACACCTTCTTTGGGAATTTGTCATTTTTTCATTTTCAACAATTTCTTTCCTTTTGTGGGAACCAACAGTTTACAAGAGTAGGGTGGGGCTGTTTAACTCGCTAGGTCCTTGACCTCCTCGAATCGGGATGTCTTCGACTTCCTCGGTTTCGACATAGGAAATTCTTTCTTTCTTATTACTTTTGAAAGCCACGGCCTTCTCGGCCTTTAGTCTTTCGACTGTCGAACCCTATCGCCAACCGAGCCATATCTCTCAAGTATTGCGTATCTAATTTCTTTCGAATCGAATAGTCAAGGCCACCGCCATTTCGACTAATTCATGTTCGGGACTCTTGTGAAACATCTGGATTTCAATAGTCGAACCTATTCAAGTATTCGCCTATGGGTTCAAAACTTCCTCTTAACACTAGCTAGTTCCTTGGACTTATCTTGGATTGTCCCATGTAGAATTGTTCATGGAACAATCTTTCTAAAAGGGCCGGAACTATGGATCCGGTGGTAATGTGGTGAACTGTGAAAGCATTTTTCGTGAGGGAACTCGGAAATACTTAATCCTAAGGTTCTCATTATTGGCTATGTCTCCCTTGTGAGATACCTAGCTATGTGTTCAACTGTTGATTCGTTAGTATCTCCAATAACTTTGTAAATTTAGGGATCTTGTGTCCCTTGGTAAGTCCGTATGCATCACATAATCTGCTATGGAGAAGCATAATTTGGCCTCCTAATCCTCTATTAATACCGCTTTGGGCCATTATTCTCTCTATCATGGTGGTTAGGTTATTTTCGCCAAGATATTATCATTTCAATTCTATGGACCACCGCATCAAGATCTTGGTTTCTACCTACCATAACTACTCCTCTAGGTTGTTCTTCTCGGGCCTCTTGCTTCGAGCCGGCCCCTGGTTCCCCAACTCCCTCGTGGTTCCTCTCGAATCACCGAGCATCATATCTTCGATCCTCGCCATCGGTTCTACAACTCCCTAAGTGGTTCTTCTCGAATCATCGGGCATTTCCTCTTGTGCCCTTGCCCTCGTGTCAAATTCTTCTCTAACGGCCTATAGGGTGGGTCAATGGCTTGTTCGATGATAGGTGCTCGCTCGAACCACACACGGTTCTTTACGCCTCTCGGAGCAAAGAAATGCTATTCGACTCATATTATCTCGATTTTCTATTCGTCACCACGCTCGAACTATTGGGGCAAAGATTTCTTGCATAGTTTGTGCTAATAATCCTATCATGTTATGGTTACTATCATCCATCAATTGCCTAAAAGCCATTTGGTTTTCTCGTGGTTAAGGTGGGTAAGGCGCTATAAACCCCGCACCTTGGTTATTCGTAAAATTGATTAACCCGCATCGCATCCTAATTGGGGTGATGCATTTGACGTCGAAGTTTGCAAGTCCGCCATAAAAGATGTTGGCATCCCATAAGAAGGGTTTTCGGTCTATTACCCTCGAAACTAGGTGGTCTAGTTTGTAGTGGGGTGGCGAAATGGGCTTGTGTCCTCGTTGTGGGACGGATCCCCTGGGGTAACCAGTGGTTCCTGTATTGCCCAAGATCGAATTGTTTGTTGACATGCCACTTGTTCCATTCGTGGCTATATTACTAGTCGAAGATGCAACGGACTGTGCATTCAAGGGATCGCCGACGTTGCATTCAAATGACGATTAGTGCCTGCTCCATGTGGGGCATTTTGTTCCCCTTGTTGATTATTTGGATTACACATTCTATTATTTCGATTTCTTCTGGGTAAAGGTTGGTTACTATTAGTTATTCTACCACTCCTAAGGTTCATATACCAATGAACTTTGTTTACTCAGAAAGAAAAAAAAATTTTATAATAATTATGGTTATAATTTTCTTAATTTATAACGACCAAACTCTGTCCCACTGGGCGTGCCATTTTGTTCACAGTGATTTCTGGTGAAACAACCGCTAGTCTTCCAAACTATTGAATAAGCGTTATAACTGTTATGTTATCCAATCCCTCTGGTAACTTGCAGGATCGACTAGATTGATCCTATAGGGTATCGGCCGTTGGTATGAACTTAAGATAAAGATCCATATTTGAGACTTGTTTTTGGATGTTTTGTATAGGTTCAAGTACATTTCGATTACTTAGTGATGTGATCAAGTAAATAATGTATATGTGGTTCGAACAAACAAGAACATTCAAATTCGAAATGGCAAGAAAGTATATAAATGCAGCGATATTCAAATAAACTCTTAAAGTGTAAAAGATTTTCAAAGTAATCATAAACGTAAAAGACAGAATGTAAACAAATGTATAAAAGCTCGGGAAATAACAATTAATGTAAAAGTTTTGGAAAAGTAAAGAACTTCAGCAATGGTAGAAAAAACATTTAAATGAAATGACTTTGAAAGTAAAGAAACTTAAAAGGCATTGATGCAAGATAAAGTTAGACTGGAAGGATAAAGATACATTGTTGAATAATAAAGCTTTGGTGCAATCATACGTACATCATTCGTGCATTCGCTTCCCTAGCCATGTGGTATTTTGAATGTGAATTTTAGTACAATAGATATGACACACGAAATCCTAACATTAAGACTCCTATTTATACTAATTCGACCATAACATCGACCCATAAGATCTTGCCACGCTTAGAACATGCAAGACACCATGCTTCTCTTGCTTCCACGTTTCGAACTGCTTTTCTTGCGTTTCAACTCCCTTTATCCCGCTGCTTTGAATTTCAAATGTATCACTCACTTCGATTTCAACCCATTTCCTCTGATACAATTCTATTGCCCGATCGAAGCTTGTTTTACACATATCACCATTATTTCCGTTCGACACTCCGGAACTCAATACATCCATTCGAAGAGCTAATTCTTTTCTTTCCAAACTATGATATTCACTATGTTCCCCTGAATACTTTAACATCATCTCATCTCGAACTCCATGATCCTTCTTCGAATCACAAGATATCAAAATCTTCAGCTAACAGAAGCTTAACAGTTTTATGCCCTAACTATGGCAAACCATGATTTGGCCATGAAAAGCTTGTAACGATGGCCCAGACCTGCTCTAATAAACCTCAGGAAACGATTAGCATGGTTAGTTAAGAAAAAACATGTAATCGGAGCTTCATGATGCATACAATTCAGGATGTTTTGATCATGGATTTTGATCCATATTTACCCTATGTTAACTCAGGAGCACGATGGAGTGCTTGGAATTGCTTGAGGATGGTTGGAACTAGATTTTCGATGGTGCAACTTTCGCTTGAGAATTTGAACAAGAACCCTAGTTTTTCTGGATGCCAAACTCGTCCCCCTTGATGTTTGAATGTGCTATGTATATATAGGGCCAGAGGTTAGGTCAAGACTTGAATGAAAAATATATCAACTTGAATTTAAAATACTTGATTGAAATATTTTATCAAATTCTTCCATATTTGGCTCAATCTTGTATTAATGCATGGTGCACGAAATTTCCAGCTAGCATGGGTTATCTTGGACCTCAAGACAAGTAGAAATCAAGTCCAACTCATCTTAACTCTTACCTTTGCATTTTATTTAATTAAAATTGAATTTAAATCATTAAATTAAAAAATAAATGAAATAAATACAAGATGGGCGTGCACTTGAGTTTTCAGGCCATGGATAATGTCAAGATTAAGTTTGGATCATGAAAACTTAGGCCCATTTGCTAAGTATTTTTCTTCATGCACCTCCTTAAAAATGTCAAACTTGCACAACTTGTATCATGCTATATTTTCAACATTTTTAAGTGTTCTTGGACTTTTTAGAAATCTCAAGATGTCCTCTAAACCTTCCTTTTGGTTTCATCTTCATTGAAGTTTCCATGTTCATGTACACTTCTTTGCAAAAAGATGAGTTTTTGTTGACTTTTAGAAGGACCTCTGATGTTTTGATCCATAACTCTCAAATGAAGCATTTTTGACCAAAGCTTGTGAGACATGAAGTTGTATAGAATTGAATTCCCTTCAAAATAAGCTTTGGTGAAAAAATTTATGATAAAGTATGTGAAAGTTATGTTTGGTCAAAGTTCTGTTGAGTTTTGGTTCAAAAACCCTAACTTGGAAACTTTGACTTTTGATCAAATCTTGAGTTTTCTTGATGATTCATGGTCAACCCTTGATCATATGATGAATATGACTTCAAAATATTGATGTTGACCAAACATTATGAAGTTTGATTGTATGTTGACCACAATTGACTTTTTGCCCAATACAACTAATTTTCAACCATCTGAGTAATTGATTGAGCAAACTTGAGCTATGAGGCTTGAAACTTGACATGGTGATCTCTTGAGACATGTGAGGAGGTATGATGGCCACTTGAGGTATTAGAACTTGATTTTGTATTGAGAGAAGCAAAACCCTAGTTGTGGGTTGATTGCTTAGGAGATGGTTCATCTGGTCAACCTTTGAAAAATTCTTGAATATGGAGATGTGGATTGTCTTGAGAAATAGGAGAGCAAATTTTAGAGTATAACAGTTAGTTATAGAATAGATGGTTAGATTTTAAACTATTAGTAACTGTCATTAAATATGTTAGAAAACCATTAGGAAGTTAGTTGGTTGTTAGAATGGTTAGGGGTTAGAAACCGGTTAGGAATTAGTTTAGAAGTTTAGAAAAGTTAGTTATAGGTTGGATGAAAATCTGTTAATAGTTAACTAGGAAGCTAGAAAAGTAGTTAGAGCTGTTAGGTTTTCTTTTTAGAACTGAAATAGGGTTTACATATTGATGCGAACTGGATCTCTTATTATTTTTTATTTCTAATGTCTTGTTGGTATCGAATTCCGAACAATGATTCATATTGAATTATTTTGTGACTGATAAGAACTGAGTATGAAAATAAATATTGCACCAAATTTGAACTCATATACAAAATGATATTGCAGGGGCTGCAATTGAATTACGCTAAATGATGGATCAAAGACATGGCATAGTCTGGATTGTGGACATGGAGCACTTGAAATATGGAGATGGATAGATTTAGACATAGTATGAAAGGTGATTGAAGACGATGACTCTTATGGACACAAGGGCTCCATGACGAAGTTTAAAGACAATTAGAAGCTCTGCCTGATGCTCAATTTTGAAACATGAAGTTTGTAGTGGAGTTTAGAAAGCTTAGATAGTAGGTTTATTTTTTATTCATATACCTGGATGTAAATGGTTGATGGAATATTTGTAAACTTGTAATGAACATGGATGGACTTTTATTTGAGAACACTTTGATTGTAATTTGGCTTTTCGTAAAGAAACTTTTTTTCTGTACAGAATGATGTTTCTAAATGATGAACAAAGTAACGTGAAGGTATTTAAAACTTCAAATGACTTGGAATGGAATTTTGATGATGATCTAATGGACTTGAATGGAGTTTGAAGAAATCCTAAACTTTGAACATAAACAAACTTGAAACTTAAATGAGCAATAGCATATATTTTTGCTCCAAGATAATCTTGTGATTATTAAGAACAGAGCTTTTGACACTATTATGCTTATTCGAACTCATTAACTTTTGACATCAAAAGCCGAATGAATGCTTCAGCTAATGAACTAAAATTTCAATTTCAAACTCCAATATTTCAAACTTTCTTGAATCAAACATTTGAATAGAAATCATAAGAACTTCAATTCGCTTTGATTATCTTTGAACAAACGCTTAATGAAAGCTCCATGCCTCAAATCCTGATTCTTTGGAATAACTTGAGAGATCTTTGGAATGGGGACAACCTATATTGGAGAGAATACAAAGTCTCAAATCCCTACTTCTCATATCCTCCCACTCTCTCCGATGATCACAACCTTGCTTCCATTCCCAACTCGATCTTCACACACATTTTACTCACACAAGCAAGATAACCCAATCTCATCACCTAGATGTATGAGAATGCAAGATGTCATATGAATACTTGAAGAGGGTAAATTTTAGGATACAACAATATTCACTCATGTAATATCATTAAATGCAATTATTCATGCATAGAAATGCATATCAACATATAACCACATCCAAGCAATCAAACCATCAATCAATTCCACATCTCTACATAACCTTGAACATGAATTAAAATAAATCTCAAGTCAAGAGTTCACCATGTTTAAATGCATCAATTCAATTAATCAAGAATATGAAATTTGACTAATGAATATGTACATTAAACTACACCTCGACACACTTTCAAGTTCAACAAATCAAGCCAATAGCATGCAATTTTGATTCAATTATTCAAAACAAGTATTAATCGATGCATGAAAATGTTATTTACAATCCAAACACTAACACATATACCTTATGTACAAAGAAATCAATCATGGATGTGCAATGTTCATCAAGTTTACACCTCGACACAATCAAGTTCAAGAATCAATCCATAATCATGAAGTTTCAATTCAATTAATCAATATATGAATCAATTAATGTATGTACAAGCTATTCCTAAATTCAATTTCAAGAATAAGAAATTTTGCAAAATCACTTAAAATAAGCACTTATTTGGAAGAAGTGCTTACTTGAAATCGTATCTTGGAGAAGAAAAGGAATTGAAGGAAGAAGGTCGGTTGAGCAAGATAGGAGGGAAGAGCGATAGGAACTGAGCAAGGCAAGGTGGAGGGAGGCCGTAAAATTGAGTCGGACGGTGGAGGAAGACCGGA
Source organism: Vicia sativa (assembly GCA_021764765.1). Taxonomy (NCBI): domain Eukaryota; kingdom Viridiplantae; phylum Streptophyta; class Magnoliopsida; order Fabales; family Fabaceae; genus Vicia; species Vicia sativa. The sequence continues at coordinate 156,605,199 of CM038792.1, forward strand.
AATCGCATCCGGTTGAAGATCACGGAAAGGCAAAGGCCGGTTGAGAGAGGAAGAGTGATCGGAGGGAGTGCACCGCGCGAAGAAGATCCGGACAAAGGCTTGGGCGGATAGAGTAGGCGGATCGTTCTGGACTGATGCAAGGCCGACGAGGAGAAGGAAGAAAAAAAATGGTCGGCTTCCGACAAAGGCAGGGCGGTCTGGAAAGGGGAAAGGACGGCGCACGACAGTCCGGTTGGTGGAGATAGGGCGGCGTGCCGTGAGAGAGAGAAGGAAGATTGACTTTTGATTTTTAGTTCTTTTGAGAATTGAGAGAAAAAAGTGCAATTTTAACAAATGATTCTTCCTCCTTGAATTATGAGAGTGAAATTTGATTCATAGGTGGAGTTTTTGGGCTTGTAGTGCATTGGATTCAAGATTAGACCCAAATCACCTTTATCCGACAAATTTTCGTGAACAGTGTCAAACCTCAAGAACCGTGACGAATTTGAAATCGGGCCCAAGATGAAAAATGTCTGTAACGAAAAATTGTTCGATCCGATGAACGGTTAAGGATATATTAATTTTTGAAGTTTCAACTCACATTTCGGACATTTGACACATGCAGAATTTTAACGGCGCCACCTGCGGAAAATGCTTCGAACGGGAATCTTCGGATAAAAAACCGAACTCGGGATGTGAATGAAGATTGAAGCCAACAAAATTTTTGAAATTTTGACACCAGTCCCATCACGTTTCGATAAAAATTGAGCGAGATATGATTTTTCAAACGTTGCGCATCAGATGAAATAATGCTCGGTTCGGCTCAAATACACCTTCAAAGAATAAAATTCTCGAATTCTCGGCTTGTGAATGAAAATTTAAGAGGACGTCAAGATGAAATTTTAGACATCAGAACCGATCAATTCTAACATTCTGGCCAGGAGTTATGAATTTTTTAGTGTACCATAAACACGGTTCAGCCATAAAAACTCAGTTTATTCCACTCGAAAGAATAATTTTTCCAAAGACTTTCTTAACATAATTAGCTTTCTCCCTTAGAATGAAAGTTGGAGATAATATCGAGAGGGACTCGCCCGTCAAAACTCGGCCAAAAATACCTTACGAGCTGAGAGTTATGAATTCCAGAGCTTCCGAAACACTAGACAAACTAAATTCCACTTTAATAAGAAATGAACTATCGGAGTCCTTCCTTGACGAAATGGCCTTCAATCTAAGCAGATAAATTGGAAGACGTACTAAAATGGTTCCAAAGTCCGTAGAACCAACCCGAGATGACCCTCTGACCAGAAGATCATAAATCTAGCATACGAACCAAAAAATATCCATTTCTGGTTCAGAATAGTCTGAAATAGCTGAAACACACAGTTTCTTCTACAACCTGAGATGCTCTTAACCTCATAACCACGAGATCGATGATATACATGTATGTTTATGATAATGCAACTATAATCCAAAAAAGGTTAAAATGAAAAGGTTAAATTTTGGGGTACAACAACTTTCCCTATTCAATCATCCTTTAACCTAGAGCGAGGTTGGCTCCAGCCTTCCAAGTGATAAGGTGAAAGGTGATTGGATACAAATATGAACTCGAAAATTTACACTCTGAATCCAGACCATGCATATCAATGCGGATGAATGAGAACTTCTGGTATCGAACCAAAAGGCACAAAAAGAGCTCCGACTCCAAGAGACTAGTAACCACTAGGCTCAGACATAGTGCTAGAACGCTGTGCTATGACATAGGAACGAGTATCGTACTCGAACCTTAGGAGGAATTGGTTGCGGCAAAAATCAAACTGTTATGCTAGGGAAGAAATGGAAACATAACAAAAAGAGAAAGACTAGTAACCACTAGACTTTCCTCTTAGTGTCAGAACGCTGCACTATGAGATAAGAACGATAATCATACTCGAACCTAACAAGAATGGGCGTCGACACAATTCGAACGTGTTATTCCAGGGAAGAACTGGAAATATAACAACGGAAGAAATTATAGTAACCATTAGGATTTACAAACCTCAGAACATTGTACTCTGAGAAAGGAAACAAGTATCGGACTTGTCCCTTAGGCAGATTTAGATGCAACTTAAATCGACCTATTGTGTCAGGGAAGAACTGGAAACACAACAAAAATGAAGACTAGTAACCACTAGACTCCACACATAGTGCCAGAACACTGCACTATGAAAATAAGAACGAGTAGCGAACTCGACCTACCAAGAACTGGCTGCGACCCAATTCTTATTCCACTGGGAAGGAAACAAGGAATAGTAACGACTAGACCTTTCAGAATTCCAGAATGCTGCATACTGAGAGAAGGAACAAGTATCCTACTTTCCCTACAAGGAATTGGCTGCGACCCAACTCTAACTTCACCAGGGAATGAAACAAAGACAAGTAACCACTGGACTTTACAGAATACCAAAACACTGTATTCTGTGGAAGAAAACAAGTGTCAGGCTTGCCTTCAATAGGTACAGGTAACGACCTGACCTAAACATCATGCACCATGAAAGAACGAGTATCACAATAGAGGAAGTAAAGACTAGTAACGACCAGACTTCACAAGGATTTAGACGTATCAAAAGAATTTATCCGAGTTGGGACTTTCAAATTACCATACCTATCAAGGGATTACAGGAGTATCACTGGGGATAAAGATCATTGTTCCTGACTTATAGTTTTATGCAATGTATGAATTTACTATGGATTAATGCAATGCGGGGATGCATGTTTGTGAGAGATACTAAAAATGAGTAACCGGTAACCATGAGTCACATCATGAGAAGGCTCCAAATTTGAGAACTTCACTAGGAGAACGCGAAGTATGTTTTCGGATCAAGAACACCACCATTGATTCGGTAATCACTTGGGAAATTTAGTAACAGACTTCCTGGGGAACATGAGTTCCTAGGGAATATGACTTCCAGGGGAAGTTAATCATTGCATAGTGAGTAACTATAAGATGAGTAGAAACACTTGACGGAGAATTCCCGCTAGCACTCTCATCGGGAATGTCATACCCATAACATGGCTTCTACTGGGGACAACGATAACTGTTCGCACATCAATCTGCTAGAAAGAATATGATTTGAAATTTGGCGAGTAACAACCCCACTGGGGATTCCCATCTGAACACTCTAGCTGCGGAACCAAACCTTGTCATGCCTATAATAATCAGCCTTACTAGGGAATACAACGAGGTGCAATCTCACTGGGGACATCATGAGTAGTCCACTTCAACTCTAACTGAGGAGTATAGGTTCTTTTTGAGCAGTTTGTGGGAAGATCACAGATAGACCTTCTACCATCATAATAGAGACCAAAGGAAACTTCCTAGCACCGACACACTGGGGAATAATCATACTAATCTGATGTCCACACACTGGGGAGAAGGAGAGCTCCCAAGGAAGGGTCAGTTGATATACCGACTTGCTAGGGAAGATAATCCCATCGTCAAGAATATGCAAGAGTCCCCTGTATGTGTCATGCCTCAATTTTTGACGTAAGATACCATCTCATTTCATTCACATATGCATCATTGCATCACTGACAATTTTAGAACAAGATAGCTTGTGCTTGTGCTCCTTGAGCCAAATTAGGGTTTTAAATCAAAATCTTTCATCAGTTCAAGATATGATCAATTAGGGTTTGAGTCTTAACTCACCTCAATTGATCTATCTTCATCAATCATCAACATCTGATCTTCAAATTCCAATCATTTCCTCAAGATCTATATGGAATCGACCAAATTAGGGTTTTGATCGAGGATGATGTATCATTGACTTTTTGCTCAAATAATCTCAAAATCACCAATGAAATATCTTGACCTAATTTCTTGATTCAAAACATTTCCAAAGCCATGGTTGATCATTAGAGAAATTCTGAATCATCTGACAAAAAGTCAATTGTCCAGATCAGTCAAACTTTGACTTTTGGTCAACTTTTGAAATTCAATTTTTTCAATCATCAAAGCATTTCAAATTATCTATCATGATCATCAAAAATAAAAACTATGTGAAAAAGTCAACAAATAGTCAAAACTTGATTTTTCTAACTTAGAAAATTTTCAAGTGTTTTTATCACTTTTTCATCATTTTCATGGCCATTTTTTACCTAGATCCATTTTCATTCAGGAAACACTTTCAACATGAAAGTTGTAGATCTTGTTCTAAGCATTCCAAAATGTCCAATAACTGTAAAAAATATTTTGTGGAGCTAGGGTTTTGAAATTAAAACTTATAGGGCCATAAGCTTAAATTATAGGTCACTTTTCATGTTTTTCAAGTCATTTTTGCCAACATCCTCTTCTAGAAGCCTTGTCACCACCAAAGGATAGGTTTTCAATAAAAAAATATCCAAGGCCAATTATTGAAGTTAGGATAGAAACACTTGAGTTTTTAACCATGGTTTAGAAATTTACCATGTGCATTTATGGCAAAGATTCCTTTCTTATGCCTTAAACTCCAGGTTGCAAACTCATTCAATCTTATCTTGCCTTACTTTCCAAACTTCCTTGCCATCAAATAGGAGTCTTTTCTACCTTCAAAAGGACACCAAAACAATCATAAACTTGTTTTCTCACTTCTTTCTTCATTTGCAAGTTTCTAAGTTTTCAAAATGTAAGAATTCCAATTTTCAATTCTTGCAAGTTCTGAGCAATCCATTGCTTCAAACACTTTCTAAACATCATTAGTAAGTTGTTAGAACCTTTAAACCATCACAAAAGCAACCAAAAGTCATTTTCCTTACAAAAACTCCATAAGTGCACAAATTGAGCCTTAACTTGCTATATCTCGATCCACTCGTGCAAACTTCAATCTTTCACTTCAAACATCATCCATATACTCCATAGGAGTGATCCAAACCTTTGAATCACTTCTGAAACTCCAGAATCATCATCATCATCTTCAACTTGCTCGAGCTGCAGTTAGACTTGGGTAGGTCATTCCAGTTTCTTTCAATTCATTCCAAGCATTCAAATATGTTCCATAAACATCATTGAAGCTATCCAAATCATCAAAATGCATCTGGAAGCACTCCTTTGAGGAATTCGATTTCTGCTCATAAGAGGTAAGTTGCTCAACTTAGTTTTTATGATTCTTGCATTCCAATTCAAATATTGCTTTTCCATCATGTTTCTGCATGTATAAGGATCATAAACCCTCAATCAATTGCTTGAATTATTGCACTTATACGATTTCATAATCAATTTACAAAACTAGGGTTCATGTATTTTTATTCAAATTCAGTCACCCTACACTTAAAGTGAATGAAATTAATTGTCACCATTTTGTTCCTGGTAAAAATTCGAGCAAGTTTGATGTTTGAAACATTCAATTTCATTGAGAAATGAGAGAGATACGAAATCAAAGTTTGAAGAAGAAGAAGAAGAAGGAGCTTGGTGTGTTTTCTGATTTTCCAAAAATTCAAATATTTCGTTTATGATATTATTAACTGAATTGAAATAAATAAATGGATGTATAGCCACCCTAGTGGTAGAGCGCGCGCCTTTCATGTCATTCCTTGCCTAAGGTCCAGGGTTTGAATCCCCTTGAGACCTTTTTATTTTTCAACTTTTCACTTCTTTCTTTTCCAATTTTCAACTATTTTTCAAACCATTTTCACAAACTTGTTTTCAAATATAATTAATTCAAGGTGATTAAATGACAAGCCACACACATGGATCAATGGTAAATATTTTCACTTCAAAGCCTAAGGTCCTAAGTTCAACACTCCTTAGGACCAAAATCAAATTTTTATCACTTGTTTTTTTCATATTTTTATCAGAACTTCTCATTTTTTAGATGATTTTTTGCACACTTGTCATTCAATATACCTAATTTATGATTATGGCAAAAAAATCCTAAAAATAGATGTTTTTTAAATGTTTTTAAATGCTTGCAAAAATGTTTTCTTCTTGATTTTTCAAACCTATTCTTTTTCAAAACCTCCTGTGAATACCTTTCACTTTTCAAACCTTTTCAAAACTTTTAAAATATTTTAATTAACTTACACACCTCTTATCCATGATCGATTCAATTAATCTTTGAAAATACAAACCGAACTAGGTTTTTCCCTCAAAAATCTTTCGAACTTGAAATCAAATTAATCATGGGCCTCCCTTATAGTGTAAGTCCCAACCCTCCAATGTACATACTTAGTTTCCTTGTACATATCCACCCTTTTTATACATATTTAATTCCTTGTACATATTCAACTTTTTTGCAAATATTCAAGTATAAACTAGTATTGTTCGCTAGTTTTATTTCGCTTGATTATACACCAATTCCACTGGTATTAAGAGGAGCATTATTCTCGGTGAAACTGCTCTTATTCCAGTGGGTCTCCCTTAAGGTGTAACTCTCAGTCCCTTGTATATATCCAAGTATACTAGCTTATCCTCTTGTTTTAAACACTTGTTTATATATTGCTTTCACACTCCTTTGTATATATCCAAGTTCACTAGCTTTAATTGCTTGTTTTAAGCACTTGTTTATATATTTCCTTCATAAACTTTTATGAATGCACACAGACACTTTGTCATATATATACTTATTCATATACTTGTTCATATTTATGTATATCACAACAACTAGTATAACAACTAGGTTCCCCATAGCATCTTCTTGGGCTTCGTACAAAAGAACTCACTTGTTGAGTTAGCCTCCTATTGAGCTTCGTACAAAAAAACTTCCCTGTTGAGTTAGCCTCCTCTTGGGCTTCCTGCAAAATAACTGCCTCGTTAAATTTAGCCTTCTCTTGGGCCTCATTCAAGAAAGAGATCTGCAAATCTCTAACAGCCTCCTATTGGGCTTCCAATACAAAGAATCACATTCGCTAGTATAGAACCCTAAGAGTATGGTTTCCCGGTGAAATTACTCTAAAAGCCAAGCCAGGCATACCCTATATCCTTCTCTTGGACTTCCAATACAAGGACCATCGATGTCCCTCGGAAATCCTCCTCTTGGGCTCACAATACAAGGACCCTCGACGTCCCTTTGATAACCTCCTCTTGGGCTTACAATACAAGGACCCACGGGATTCTTAAAAGCATCCCCCTAGTCAATAACAAAACATTTCTCCTAAGAGATAAGACATGAATCATCTCTATGGAAGAAGTATCTCATCTATAGAATCACATAAAAATTAAACATTTTTTCCAATCAAACCTTTTTCAAATCAAACACTTTTTCAAACACAACATACTAATTAACTATAAGTGGCAACACTTGTACACTCAAGAAAAGCGCCCAATGCTTACAATGAAAGATTCAAACGTTTTTTAAACATCTTTCTTAACTTGTAAGTGGTAACGCTTGTTCACTCAAGCAAAACACCCAATGCTTACAATGAAAGATTTAAACAATCAAATTTTCAAAAATGTATGTGATGAAATAGATTAGATACATTTTTCATTAAGATGACACTTGTCGTTGTCTCTTAATATCTTTGCTTCCACTATCACATAAGTGGGAACTACGATTGCTCTAACTCTCTCAACCTCATTTTGAGAATACTTAGGCACAAGGTCTCACCCTTGGCGAGCATACTTCTTTCTCCCTCAAACCAAATAAACCTTAGTTTTCCTTAGATCTGAGCTACAGATGCTCTGATTCACTCTAGGAGATATGTATGTAGAGGATCCCAATGATCTTTGCAAGCATAATCATAATAAACAAACTTAGATTCTTGGCTAACCAACCTTTCTTAAATCCCAAAGGAGAAATTTTCCAAAAATAGCATAGAAAATAAAACACAAACGCACAAAAGGTTCTTATAGAATACTGTAGATATATAGGGTGCTAATACCCTTCCCTTTATATAACCAACCCTCTTACCCAGATCACTCCTTATGCGTTGCGTTTAGCTCACACTAATTGCATTGCATATCAATTTTAGGGTATTTCAGCTTTCCCCTTTTCCTTTCCTTTCTTGTTTGGAAACAATAAAGCTTGATGCTCGCGACATCTTTTAAACAAAAATCAAAGAGTAAATAATTTTGAGTCGGAGATTCGAATTCCGATTCGATTACCTCGTTCGTCACTTTTTGCTGCAAACAGAAAAATGGTGACTCTGATGGGAAGTCACCAAGCTTTTCTATGTTTTCAAAAAATAAAAAAAGGGGTTAAGCCTCATTTGTCATATGTTTGTTTTATTTCTTATGTGTTTTGTTCTATTACTTGCAATTTCATGTGATGGAAAAAAATTCTAACCCGGATTTAAGAAACATTTTAAGAATTAGGTAGGGGTATAGTCCTATTAACTTACGAGGAGTCTCAGTCCTAAATAAGTTAATTTGAGATCCCTCGCTCAATGGAGGTTTTCTTGGGGGTAATTTTGTTTAGCAAGTTATTTGCGAAGACATTTTTGCTTTTCAAGTGAATCAGCGAAGCTGAGTTGGCTGTAGAACCCATAACCCATCCTGGCCATTTAGGATGTAGTGCATAAACTATTCAAGTATAGACTTGGATTAGTTGTCATGCGAGACTACGGTCAGGTGAGTTTTTCTTGAAAAATATTATTGGACTACAAGTTAGTTGTTTAAACCGATAATATTTCAAAGTGAAACATAGACCCTGTATTATCAGTAGAACATGCTTTATAGGTGATTAAACCCATAGTACTTACCCATGTTTGGTTCTTATCTTTGACCTCATGCTCATGAATTTGAATGCTAGAACCTATCTTGTGTGTAACCATGTTTGTATCTTTGTGGCATTCATGCATCCATTCATAAATGTTTCCATTTTTCTCTTTCCAAAAAAATTTCAAAGAATTTAGAGAATTTTCTTTGCAAACATTCTAGGTTAGAGTGATGGGTTTGAGAAGAAGAAATACCAAGAGATACGATTTTATATTTCCTAGTGTGAAAAAGTTAAAAGAGTAAGCATCCTTGGTAGAAGATCCCTCAGATTTCAAAAAATGCTATGGAACTCTTTTAACTATCTTGAACACTAACGTTGATGAAGAACTTATTAAAACCTTGGTTCAGTTTTATGATCCTGTTTATCGTTGTTTCATTTTCCCTGATTATCAGTTGATGCCTACTTTGGAAGAGTACGCAAATCTTTTAGGTAACCTAGTGTCTGACAAAGTGCCTTTCAATGGTTTGGAAGTCATTCCGAAGCCACAAGCCATTGCAACGATGACTCACTAAAGGAAATTTGAGATAGACAAAAACTTGACTACTAAAGGAAATCTCTTAGGACTAACTTCAAAGTTTCTAATGGAGAAAGCTTTTAGTTTTGCCAAAGCCGGTAGTATGGTAGCTTTTGAGGATATTTTGGCTTTTCTTATTTATGGGTTGGTCTTGTTTCCTAACCTCAAAGACTTTGTTGATAGCAACGCCATAAAGATCTTTTTGATTGGAATCATGTTTCCACTTTGATTGGTGATACGTATTTCTCTATCCATCATAGGAATCGTCAAGGAGATGGAATTATTGTATGTTGTGTGCCTTTGTTGTTCAAATGGATTGTTTCACACTTGCCTAAGTCTCCCATCTTCAAATAAAACAAAACCGGTTGGCATTGGCCTCGAAGACTAATGTCTCTTACTAATGACGATATTCATTGGTATACCTTGGCCTATAATGAGATGTAAATCATTGACAGTTGTGGAGACTTTGCCAATGTACCTCTCATTGGTACAAAAGGAGGAATTAACTACAACCCATTCTTGGCAAGACGTCAACTTGGGTATGCAAACTCGAGTAAACCCCTTGGTCTTACAGTAGATGGTTACTTTTATCATGAAGGGGAAGATTCCCAAGGTTTGAAAGCCAGAATGATAAGAGCTTGGCACCATATTCGAAGGAAATAAAAAGGTGAATCAAGGAATTGTGTAGCCATGGAAATCTACAGTTGTTGGGTAATGAAAAGAGCGAAGGAATTCAGAATTCTTTATGCTTATGAAGAACCCATGTTCCCAGTGGTATCTAAATCGACCACCATTACCATTGAGGCTATGGGAGAATACCAAGAAGCTTTGGCTAAGATGAGGCTAGAGAAAGATGCTTGGGAAGATAAATTTCTTAAGGCTGACTTTGAGAATGTAAAGCTTAAGAAACAGGTCAAAGATCATGGAAAAACTCTCTACTTTCAATATGGATGGCTCATGGAGAAAGATGAGAAAATTCATCGAAAGGATGACGCGATCAAGAAATACATCAAAGAAAGAAAAAGAAAGCTTGAAGAATTGACAAATGGTACTCCTGCTTCTGACGAGTGGAAGAAAGTTGTTAACAAGCTAAAAGTTGAGAAAGCTGAATTGAAAGCTTACTATGGGAAAGAGATCCTAAAGTTGAAGCTGCATCAAGCATTTGGTTCTTCATCCGACGAAGATGCCTGATTAGGATAATTTAGCCTTTATCTTTCATTCGCTTTGTTGTAAGAGCTGTGCTCCAAAAAAAACTTGTTGTAATCTTTTCTTAAATCTATCAATAAAATGAGAGTTTTATGTTCAAATGTTTGCAAGAAATTTCTCTTTTAATAATTTTTTTGGAAAAATCATTTCTTTTCTTTTGCATTCATAATCATGCATCATCTTGCATTTCGAGTTTGTTAGCTAGAGTATTATCTTTTGGAATTTTCTCCAGAGATCGTCAAGCTGTCGCGTTTTAGAGTTTCTCGATTGCGTTCACAGTCAGCTCGCAGATATAATACTCGTGCAAATAGAAAGAAAGCAATGGAAGATTTTGAACAAGAGAATATTGAGCTTCGTAGTATAGTAACCATACTTCAAGAGGAATTGGAAAGACTCACTACTTTGGTGAGCTCTTTGTTAGCTACACAAAATCAGCAACCACCACCTAATAGTCAAATTCAAGCAACATTGATTTCAGAAATCACTACTACTCCATTTTCGGCTGTCGTAGATTGTAATCCGCTTTTCACTATGCCAGAGGGTTACCCTTGGGGAATGCCTTTCAAATTAGGCATAGGTTTTCGTCAAAATAATTGTGAAGTACCAGCAACCACAATAGAGGTTCCTACTTTTCAGAATTCAGCGTTCACTTCGCAATCCGGAGTAACCTTTCCTCAAGTCACTATGTCGGTTTCTCAACCAATTGTGACAAATTCAACTCCTGTGGTTCACACTATTCCTTATATGAACAATGAAGTTTATCAAGATCTTGGCACAAACACGGATCCTCGTAGTCGTGTGGAAGATCTCCAAGAATAGTTCAATAAGATTCAGTTAGAGATCAAAGTTATCCGTGGAAAGGATTTGTTTGGGAAAAATGCCAACGATCTGTATCTGGTTCCCGGTGTAAGAATACCTTCCAAGTTCAAAGTCCCCAACTTTGAGAAATACAGAGGAAAATCTTTCCCACAAATCCATATTCTAATGTATGCTAGGAAGATGTCTACTCACAATGATAATCATCAATTGCTCATTCACTACTTTCAAGACAGCCTTACTGGCGCCGCTCTAAAGTGGTACATGGGATTGGATAGTGCTAACATTCGAACTTTCAACGACCTAGGCGAGGCCTTTATTCGACAATATAATTATAACTTAGACATGGCTCCAGATCGAGACCAACTCAGAGCAATGCCTCAAAAAGATAAAGAAACTTTCAAAGAGTATGCCCAACAATGGAGGGAAATTGTTGCCCAAATCAATCCACCATTGGAAGAGAAAGAGATGACCAAGATCTTCTTGAATACTCTTGGCCCTTTCTACTATGAGCGCATGATCGCCAGTGCTCCAAATGATTTCACTAAAATGGTAAATAGGGGGATGCGATTGGAAAAAGGAGTTTGAGCAGGACGTTTGACCAAAGAAGTTGGATCTTCAAGCGGAACCAAGAAATTTGGAAGTGGTTTGCCAAAGAAGAAAGAACAAGATGTTGGAATGGTATCCCAAGGGAGACCAAGAAGAAACATCAATCATCAACAACAAGTAGCCGCTATCACACCAGTTGTTAGTTCAACTTCAAACACGGGATTTACCCCACAATTTCAGCAACAAAATTAACATCCTCGACAACATGCTCAGCCATTCAACAATAATCAGAATCGTGCTCCTAGAATTTTATAGTTTGACCTAATTCCGATGTCTTACACAGAATTATATCTTGCTTAAATTGAGAGGAATCTTGTTCAAACTAGAGCACCACCGTTAGTGCCTGATAAGTTACCTTGGTGGTACAAAGATGATGTGTCTTGTCCTTTTCACCAAGGGGCACCTGGCCATGATCTCGAACATTGCATAACTTTGAAGGTTGAAGTTCAAAGATTGGTTAGAGCTAACCTTCTTTCCTTGAAGGATATGAATTCAAACGTACAAGCCAATCTGCTGCCTAATCATGGAGGCCATGATGTGAACATGGTGTATGGATGTCCTGGCCAATATCAAGTATTCAACATAAACTTGGTAAGAGCAGATCTAGTACAGATGCATGCCATATTCTGCATACTGGGTGGTTTTGCCCGACATAACTACGGATCTTGTAGGATTTGTTCTAGAGATTCTCATGGGTGTTCTACTCTGAAATCAAAATGTTATACCCCAAAATTTTCCCTCATATTTTCAAGACAATACACATCTCCATACTCAAGAGTTCCTCAAGGGTTAACCAGATGAACCCTCTCCTAAGCAATCAACCCACAACTAGGGTTTTGATTCTCTCAAGTCAAAAATGTTTTATATTGCCTAAAGTGAGCTTTATGCTTCCTCATATGTCTCAAGGTATCTCCATGTCAAGTTTCAAGCCTCACAGCTCAAGTTTGCTCAGTCAATTGCTTAGATGGTTGAAAATCAATTGTATTGGACAAAAAGTCAATTGTGGTCAACATACAGTCAAACTTCATCATTTTTGGTTAACATCGAGATTTTGAAGTCACATTCATCATTTGATCAAGGGTTAATCATGATTCATCAAGAAAACTCAAGATTTGATCAAAAGTCAAAGTTTCTAAATTAGGGTTTATTGATAAAAAGTTAACAGAACTTTGACCAAGCATAACTTTCACATACTTTATCATGAATTTTTCCACCAAAGATCTTTTTGAATAGAATTCAATTCTCTACAACTTTGTGTCTCACAAGCGTTGGCAAAAAATACTTCATTTGGGAGTTATGGATCAAGACATTATAGGTCCTTCTAAAAGTCAATAAAAGGTCATCTTTTTCCAAAGAAGTGTACATGAACATGGAAGCTTCAATGAAGATGAAATCAAAAGGAGTGTTTATAGGATATCATGAGATTTCTAAAAAGTCCAAGAACACTCCCAAAAGATAAAAATTGAGCAAGTTATGGCTTGGGCAAAATTGAAAATTTTAAAGAAGTGCATGAAGAAAATATTGACCACACTTGGAAATTTTCCAAATGGGCCTATATTTCTTAGATTCAAACTTTTTTCTAATATTTCCAAGAGCTTCTAAAGCATCCACACGCCATGGTCCTATTTATTTTATTTATTTTTGGATTAATTCAATTTTAATTCAATTTTAATTCAATTTTAATTAAAATAAACTAAAAAATTAAACGAAATAGAGGGCATGGTTGTGTTCAGAGGATCAAACCCAATCGATCCATGTCCTCATAACTAATTTCTATTTCTTATTTTGAGTTTTGTGATTTGCAGGAACTATGGCTACGGAAAAAACTGCCATTATAGGCTATAGTAACGAACAAAAAAGTCGTAGGTATAGGTCTGTGTCTCAACGAAGAAGACGAAGACCTTGGCACACGTTTTTGATTTGAATGAATTTATGGAAAATATTTTCATATATATTATTATTATTTCATTATTCAAACAGCAAACACATCCAGCACAAATGGCAAGGGAGGCGCACATGTGAAGGAGAGGTCTTGGGTTCGATCCCCAGGGGCTACCTCTAATTTTTACCAATTTTCACTATCCCTTTTTTTTCCTCATATTTTCTATTTTTCTTTTCTTATTTAATTATTTCAAATAATTTTCTAAAATACAACAAAAATTACAAAAATATTTTTTCTTTTAGATTTAGGTCATTAAAATCTTGTATTTTTAACACAAAAAATAATTTTATTTTCTATAAATTAAATTAATTGTTTAATTGATCTTAAAATTAACTTTTAATTTAATTTCTCAATTAAAATCAATCCAGAAAATTCACAAAAATATTTTCCTTTCTAGTAATTAGGATTACTAACCTAAATTTATTTTACTAATATCAAAAACATTTTTCTTTCATTTATTTATCTCTTTATTTGCATTTCAATTCTAGAAATTGATGTATAGGTCGCAAGGACATTTTCGTAATAGCGTAGATTTAATTTCTCGCAATTTACTTTCCGCACCTCTATTATGTAACTGTCCCAAGGCCTTGTAATAGCGTAGGATTTACTTTTCCGCATTTACTTTATGCACCCTTTATAATTGTATATAACTGCTTAGATGTATGACTAATAGGATTGCATGACAAGACATAAAATCAAACTTAGATCACTCTAATTCAAAGATAAAATATCCGAATTGAATCACCATTTCATACTTGCACCCCCCTTAGGGTATCCTCTCTTGTTGCCTTTCGAATAAACATTGGTCATGTCCCTCGAACGTAGGGGTACCATTAGCAAAGTTGCCTACAAATAAAATCATCACAAAGATCATAGTCCCTCGATGACCCTCGATGTTGTCTACGAATATATGATCTCATCCCTCGGTTGTTGACTACGAATAAATGATGATCGTCCCTACGAATTTGCTAAGGTATCCTTACATGTTGCCTTCAATGACCATACGATGATCCTACGATTGTCCCTTCACATCCAACGGATATGGTTACCTTCCAACTAATGGTATGGATAGAATTGTCCTAAAGGAGAAGGAAAATAACAAGAAACGACCATTCTGAGTAGGTAATAAGACTCTATTTCTTGCTCCAATCAAACAAAGCACTTTTCACACCTCACACTTATTTTCAAAATACTTTTCAAACACTTTGTATACATTCCAACGAGAATCATTACAAAGTTAAACATTTTTCCAAACAAATATTTCCGAACACTTCGTATACATTCTTGAGGACTGATATAAGAATCATTACGAAGTTAAAGAGAAATACTTTTCAAATCACACAAACATAGAAAGAAAATTTTCAAAAGTGAGCTAAGCGATTAAGAACCCGTAGATAACTACAGATGGAAAGGGTGCTAATACTATCCCTTTTCATAATTACCTCCCGTACTCATAATCGGTCAAATGTCATTCCTGTTCTTTTCACATTTCCTTTATTGGATAAAAGAAAAGTCGGTGGCGACTCTTGCTATCTGCAACATTTGCGATAAAACATAAAACAAATAAGTCAGTTCTCCCACTGTGTTACACAGATCTTCAACGACTAATGGATAATGGGTACATTCAAGTCCTCAGAAATAGGAATGAGAATAAGGTGAATACGATAGGATGTTATCCGCATGAGCATTTAGTCTCAGATATCAACTTGGTAACTCCTGAAGTAAATGTCATCATTCCTCATTTCAACATGCCCGAGCGCATAGAAGTTACATACAACAATCCAAGGGTTCTTGTTTCTCCTTTGATCATTTATCTACCTGGACCTGTTCTTTATGACTCTGACAAAGCAGTTCCCTACCAATACAATGCAACAATGATGGAAAATGGGAAAGAAGTTCCCATACCTACTCTTTCACCTGTAGTTAACATCCCCGAAGTAAGTCGAGTAACTAGGATTAAGTGTGTGCATACCCCGTTGCCACCAAAGTATCCTATCAGTCCTGCAGCTAGGCAAAGTCCTGTCGATGTACCTGTTATGAATCCTGTAGGAATTCCTGTTGGTAATCCAGACTTAAACACTGGTTCATCCAATGAAACCATTATCAATCTCGACTTTGATGAAATTCTAAAGCTAGTCAAGAAGAGTGAGTACAAGGTTGTGGATCAACTGATGCAAACTCCTTCCAAAATCTCAATACTCTCTTTTCTTTTAAATTTTGAAGCCCATCGAGAGGCCCTGATGAGAGTTTTGGATCAAGCCGTTGTAGATCACAATGTGACTATCGCCCGATTTGGTGGAATCGTAGCCAACATAACGGTTTGCAACAATCTAAGCTTCAGTGATGAAGAACTCCTTGAAGAGGGTAGGGATCACAATTTCGCTCTGCATATCTTTATTAACTGTCAATCTGACTCTTTGTCCAATGTGCTAGTGGACACTGGCTCTTCCTTAAACGTAATACCAAAAATGACTCTTGCTCGTTTATCTTACAAAGGAACACCTGTGAAATTCAGTGGTGTGGTAGTCAAAGCTTTTGATGGATCAAGAAAATCTGTTATTGGAGAAATTGACCTTCCGATGACGATTGGTCCGCATACCTTTCAAGTCACCTTCCAATTTATGGACGTTCAAGCCGTCTATAGCTTTTTGCTAGATCGACCATGGATACATGAAGCTGGAGCAGTAACATCTACGCTCCACCAAAAATTGAAATTCATAACAAATGGAAAGTTGGTAACCATAAGTGGGGAGCAATACTTGTTGGTAAGCCACTTATCCATTTTTTCTTTCATCACTGCTGACAATGTAGAAGGAACGCGGTTCCAAGGTCTCTCGTTAGAAGATGAATCTACCAAGAAAAACAAATCATCTATCTCCTCTTACAAAGAAGCAACGCAGATAGTGAAAGACAGTACTGTGATTCCTGTCAACAGCGAAACTAAAATGGGACTCGAATTTACTCTAGTACTCTCAAAAACCACTGAGAAGGATGAAATTCTTCGTCTAATCGAAGAAATATTCCACATCAGAGGTTTCCTTAACCCCGTTCCTCAAGAGGTCAATATCCTTATTGAAGGAGGAACTGAAGAAAATCTCTTTGGTTCTGAAGAATGGAAGTCTTATCTCAACGACTCTGGATACATATCTCAGGAGGAACCGTATACACCATTTTGTCCTCCTTCAGACAAGTTCAAAGGCATGTTCTAGCAAGATGATAAAGAAAAACTTCCACCTATCCCACGTGAGGTTTGGGATACCTTGGGGCAGCCAAGTGGAAAATTTGACTTCATGGTAAAATATATCGCCCCTGAGAGTTCAAGAATTTCAATCGAATACATCCAACCAACTGGATGGGAAGATCCTCTTGAATATCTCAGTCAACCAGAAGAGGCATACATTCCCTCTCAATCTCATCATCCATTTGAGATCAAGAGTGAAGATCTTTGCTTCAATACACCTGCCAAGGTTGTTGAACCTGAATTTGTTTATTCCCAGATAAATGCAATTTTTAGAGACGAATGGGAAGATGGTCCTAAAAATGACTTGGAAAGTGCCTCTGACAACGAGTCTCTTCATCCAGAAGATTGGGAATTACATCCTAAAAGTCCAGAATACATGTTACCTGAAGACACATATACTTCATTTTATCCTCCTCGACCTATCGAACAAGCAGAGGAATATCGCCTCATCAGTACAATGGACAAGGTTAACAAACCAGAGCCTTCAAATCCTGCTCGACCAACGGCCAACGTCATAACTGAAGATGATCCTAAGGGAAAACTGTCGGAATACATAGTGTACCAAGGAGTTCATCACTATTGGAAAGCTGTTGAAGCTCCGACTGTTGTTCACCGTTCAAAGTAGTCATCTCGCTTTAATTTTGAACTCTCGCCCAGCCCAAGGCAGAGAGATGTTTTATAGGGCTAGCTTTTAAACATTTTTCTCTTTGTCTCGCCTAAGACAAAAGAGTTTGTGTTTAGGGCCTTGTTTCATATGTGAATCTTAAATAAAGCATCATTTTGATTCCCACGTTTTGTGTTTGTTTTTCCTTTTTTGCCTTTTTTCTGGAAATGGTAATCCTAAAAAACCCAATAAAAACAAATACTTTCAAATAATCTGTATACATTTTTGCATTTGCTTTTTCTAAAAAACGAAGATAAATCATATGTGCATATTAAAAATCAATAAACCCATTGAATGCAATAACCCTATGCCCTCTCCCAACTTTGAATTTCCTGTGTTTGAAGGTTAAGAAGAGGAAGTAGAAGGGATCACATATGAGATTTACCGACTACTTAAGCATGAGGAAAGAGTCATTCAGCCTCACGAAGAGCCTTTAGAAATGATTAACTTGGGTTCTAAGGAAAACAGAAAAGATGTGAGCATCAGAGCGCTATTCGATGATGATGTCAAGAGAAAACTGATAGATCTTCTCAAAGAATATGTCGATGTGTTTTCTTGGTCCTACAGGGATATGCCAGGGTTGGATACCAACATCGTAGCGCATCACTTGCCATTAAAGCTTGAATGTCCTCCTTTAAGCAAAGACTGAGGAGGATTCACCCAAACATGGTTGATAAGATCAAAAAGGAGGTTCAAAAACAACTCGACGCAGGTTTTCTCGTCACCTCCGAACGTTCTATTCTCTTCATGGCCTTTCTCTATGTGGGGCATCGAAATTACTAGAATGATTGAACCAAAAGCTTCAAACGGTCATCGTTTCATCTTAGTGGCCATCGATTACTTCACCAAATGGGTCGAAGCAGCATCTTATGCTAACGTTACAAGACTACTGGTTATGAGGTTCATCAAGAACATCCTCATTTGCCTATATGGAATTCCAAGCAAGATCATTACAAACAATGGATTGACCTTGAACAACAAAATGATGAAAGAACTGTGTGGGGAATTCAAGATTGAGCATTATAACTCGTCTCCTTAACGACCAAAAATGAATGGCACTATGGAAGCCGCCTACAAAAACATTAAGAAGATCGTCCAGAAAATGGTCGTCGCTTACAAAGATTGACATAAAATGTTGCCATTTTCTTTACATGGGTATCACACTTCAGTACTCACTTCAATAGGGGCAACCCCTTTTCTCTTTAGTGTATGGCATGGAAGCAGTGCTCCCCGTGGAAGTTGAAATTCCATCAATGAGAGTCCTCATGGAGGATAAGTTATTTGAGGCTGAATGGTGTCAAAGCAGATACGATCAGTTGAAATTAATAGAATAAAAATGTATGATTGCTTTGTGTTATGGATAGTTGTATCAAAGAAGGATGAAGAAAGTCGTCGACAAAAAGGTTCGACCTCGTGAATTCCAAGAAGGCGACCTCGTGCTTAAAATGATCTTGTCTTTTCAACTAGATTCTAGGGGCAAATGGTCTCCTAATTAGGAAGGCACATACATTGTTAATAGAACCTTCTCTGGTGGTGCTACGACTCTCTGTTATAGCCCAAAATTTTCCCTCATATTTCTCTAGTCAATCCATATTTCCATACTCAAGAGTTCCTCAAGGGTTGACTAGATGAACCCTCTCCTAAGCAATCCACCCATAATTATGGTTTTGATTCTCTCAAATCAAGTATGAGTTCCATTACCTCAAGTGATCATCATACTTCCTCATATGTCTCAAGGGGTCACCATGTCAAGTTTCAAGCCTCACAGCTCAAGTTTGCTTAGTCAATTGCTCAAATGGTTGAAAATCAGTTGTATTGGACAAAAAGTCAAATGTGGTCAACATACAGTCAAACTTCATTATTTTTGGTCAACATCAAGATTTTGAAGTCACATCCATAATTTGATCAAGGGTTGATCATGATTCATCAAGAAAACTCAAGATTTGATCAAAAATCAAAGTTTCTAAATTAGGGTTTCTTGATAAAAAGTCAACAGAACTTTGACCAGGCATAACTTTCACATACTTTATCAGAAATTTTTCCACCAAAGCTAATTTTTAAGAGAATTCAATTCTCTACAACTTTGTGTCTCACAAGCTTTGACCAAAAATGCTTCATTTGAGAGTTATGGATCAAGACATTATAGGTCCTTCTAAAAGTCAATAAAAAGTCATCTTTTTCAAAAGAAGTGTACATGAGTATGGAAACTTCAATGAAGATGAAACCAAAAGGAGTGTTTAGAGGACATCTTACAATTTCTAAAAAATCCAAGAACACTTCAAAATGTTGAAAATTGAGAAAAATAGAACTTGTGCAAGTTTGGGAAATTTTAAGAAGTGCATGAAGAGAAATACCAAGCAAATTCAAATTTTTTTCCAAATGGGCCTAAGTTTTTTTGGTTCAAACTTGTTTATAATATTGTCAAGAACTTCTAAAGCCCATTTTCGCTCCATGCCTTTCTTCATTTTATTTATTTTTGGATTAATTTAATTTAATTCAATTTTAATTAAAATAAAATGCAAAAAATCAAATCAATAAGTGCAAGGCTTAAATCCAAGCTTCTTGAGGTCCAAGCAACCAATAGCTAGCTGTAAATTTCGAAAATATTAGATTGGCAAGAGATTGAATGTGATTGAATCCAAAAAAGACAATATTTGGTGCAAATTTCCAATCAAATATTTTGGCATTCAAAGCTTGATTCTTGATAAAACTTCGTAACCTAATTCCATCCTCTATATATGCACAACAACCTCATATCACAAAAAACGGATTTCCATTGTTAGGGTTCTAAGCTTCAAATTAGGGTTTTCCAAAATCGACAAAATTGGACCCAACGAGTGGTACCATCATGCTCAGAAGGAGTTTTCCAATCAATCCATGGTTTCACAATGAATTTATATTGCATATTCTTGATTTTTGATTTCTGTAGGTGATATAGTGACAGACGAAATTGTCGTTATAGGCTTTAGCGACGAAAGTTGATCGTAGGTAAAGGTTTGAATTCAAAAACAGGGACAGTGACCCATGCGCGTATTTTTTAGTTTAAATTATTTTTAGAAAATAATTTTCATATATTATGTTATTGTTTCATTCTTATGACAGCTAAGACACCCAGCTCATATGGCAAGCGTGTGGAAACTCTCACCCAAGGGACATGAGTTCGAATCCCAACGCCTCCCACCTTATTTTTTACCATTTTCACTAACCATATTTTCCTATTTTCTTTTCTACATTATTTTCTAATTTAATTTTCTATCAAATATTTTTTTAAAATACAACAAAAAATCATAAAAATATTTTCTTTTTTAGATTTAGGTCATAAAAATCCTAACTTATTTTTACACCAAAAATATTTATTTTTTCCTTTTTATTTAAATTAATGTAGAATTAACCATAAATTAAACTTTAATTTATTTTCTTAAATAAAATCAATCCAAAAAATACACACAAAAAAAATTCTTTCTAGTAATTAGGTTTTTTTTATTTATCTTAAACTTTTTTACTAATTTTAAAACTTTTTCTACTAACACAACAATCTTTTTCCTAACATTATTTCTTCTTATTTCGATTTAATCCTTCTTGTGATACTTTTCTGATTATGTATCTGCTTCCAAGTTGTAATAGCTAGAGTTAATTTCTCACATATTTTTATCATCATTATGCATCTTCTCACAGGATGTAATAGCTTCATTAAGGTTTATTTTCCGCATTTACTTTCTGCACCTCCTACTATGTATCTTCCCCAAAGCCTTGTAATAGCGTAGGGTTTACTTTCCACACTTTTACTTTCCGCACCCTATAACTGTATATATTTCTAATTGCTTATATGTATGGCTAATAGTATTATATGGCATGACTAATCAATAAATCTTAGAATAACATAACTTCAAGATAACATATCCGAATTGAACACACTTTGCACACATGCACCTTAGGGTATCCTCTCTTGTTGCCTTCGGAACAATGGTCATGTCCCTCGAACGTAGGGGTACCATTAGCAAAATACCCTTGATTCAAAAATCATCACAAAGATCATAGTCCCTCGATGACCCTTGATGTTGCCTACGAATATATGATCTCGTCCATCGGTTGTTGCCTATGAATAAGTGATGGTTGTCCCTTCGAATTGCTAAGTTACCCTTACAATGTTGCCTTCAATGACCATACGATGATCATACGCTTGTCCCTTCACATCCAAAGGATAGAGTTACCTACTAGCTAATAGTATGGATAGTGCTACCCTAAAGGACAAGGAAAATAACAAGAACGACCTTTCTGAGTAAATAATAAGTCTCTAAATTGCTTGCTCAAATCAATCAAAATACTTTTCACACCTCACACTCTTTTCAAAATTTCTTTCAAAAACACTTTGTATACATTCATACGAGAATCATTGCAAAGTTAAAACTTTCGAAATATTTTCAAACACTTCATATACATTCTTGAGGATGGATACAAGAATCCTTACGAAGTCAAAGCAAAATAATTTTCAAAATCACACACACACAAAAATCGAGTTTTCAAAAAGTGAGCTAAAGAAATTAAGAGCCCATAGATAACTACGGATGAAAAGCGTGTTAATACCTTCCCTTTTCATAATTACCTCCGAACTCAGAATCGATAAAAGGTCTTTCCTGTTCTTTTCACCTTTCCTTTATTGGATAAAAGAAAAGTAGGTGGCGACTCTTGCTATCCGCAACATTTACGATAAAGTGAAAAACAAACAAGTCAGTTCTCCCACCGTGTTAGAAGCGGGTACCCTGACAAATGGCATGCTGCTAGTAATGTGGCGATCCAGGAGAAAGGAATACTCTTCGAGAGTTGTCGCAAGTTGGTAGTCCTAAAAAGTGAAGCATCGGAGCTTGCTATCATATAACTGCAACGATGATTTCATAGCATGGAACTCATAACCTCCATCAACAAAGGCAAGATGTTTCCATAACTCTCTCTGAAACTTTTCTCAATCGGCCCTTTCACACGAGCACTCATCGCTTTCACTTCGAAAATATCGAACTGACAAAAGGAATAGACCGCGGTCTTCTTGAGAGCCTCACTGTTGGTTTGAATGTCGTTATCCATCCTGATGCTGATGATGATCACAGAATATCTTGGAAATGATATGCATGCAGGGTTAGATAAGTAAACATATTTTTTGACATTTCTTTTGGAAAATAAACATGTTATGGTGCAAGTGCATTGTGCATTGATCATGGGTTTACGACTTCCGTGACATTGTTCATCTGATGTACTGTCTCTTAACCAGTCGAAGAAAACCAAAACCATGAACAGAGTAATGGCCAAAAAATACCACATAATAGAACCACGATCACCAACAGAAAATATCAAGTCACCATCAATATCAAGTCACCAACAGTACCTGTGAAAAATTTGTTCCCTCCCCACTCACGAGTGAAACTAAGGCTTGGGTAAGGCAAAGGTAACTCCAGGATCAGGTTCTCCCAAGAATACTACCATCCAACACCTACATAAAGACGATAGCACCCTGTTATGAACCTTCCCTGAAGCATGGACGACATGACTGCACTACTAGATCTACATTCTTAGCCATCATGTTCCACTCTAGTCCTATGTGTTCCAATATGTCGCTCATAGCCTGGGTACGGGGCCTTTTACCTCATGTAACTCCCACCCAATCCAGAAACAGATCTAGTACAACAAATACAATATATGGAAGGGATAAAATGTCACATAGGATGCAATGCAAAGCATACAAAGGATGATGCAATAAAGCTGGTAAATAAATAAACACCCACTAGACAAGAAAATAAAAGCTAGGATCGACTCCTGGATGGACCAGCAAGAGGTCTTCACATCCTCAGTGAATTCGCCAGCTAAAAGTACTGGTAAAATCATCGGATACAATATCAATGAAGTCGCCCTCGAATGTAGTACTATACGGTATCCACTTCTACTTTCTATCTATTTGGTGTGAGTATCTACTTACAACCTATGTCTAAGGCAAAATGAATGAATACCATGTTTTATATACAAAAAGAAAGGTTTTTTTAGTCGTTCTTTCCGCGGTTGCGAATCTTTAGTGCCTACATACCATATTCGTGCAATTAAGGATCAAAGCACTTCATAGTTCTCCTCAAAAAATTTGGTGAGTTGCAATGTTTTTTATGAGAAATTACAATTCACATCCTTGCGATTAGGATTGCAATTTGTGTTTGGAGTTGCAAATTGATAAGTGCCAAAATATAGTTATTTTGTAGATACATTTTGTGGCACTTATCGGTTCTTTTGTTGATATTCTTTGAATAAATCCCCCGCTTTTTGAATAAATGTGTACATAATAGAATAATTGAGTTTTTGTGTAAATATTGTATCATTTGATAGTTTTTCATCTCTTTTATAGGTATTCATTCATAATTGGAGCATTGAGTAATAAAGGCCAAAGGCTAAGCTTCAAGAGTGCGATTTTGCACAATACGTCAACGAATAAAGCTCCAAATCAACAAAATAAAAAATCATCAATTTGCTTGATATTTATTCATGGTTAGATAGAGAATTGAATAAGATTTCCAACGCTTCAAATCGGGCGCAATTCCGAGTTACGGTTCTCAAGATATGGCAAAAACAAAATGCTGAAAATAGCAGATCGCTTAGCGAATGCGCGCTTAGCGCCTCGACATCAATTCTTTAAAGGGGCTAAAACACATTTTAGGTTATGGGTTGGGTATTTTGAGTCCCAACACCATCACCTTCATATTTTGATAGATTTGCTTGAAAACAACATTGGAGCTTGCATTTTGATGATCCGAGTCGAATCCTCTTGATTGGCTTGACAACCAATGTAGATTTGTGGTTCCTCTTCTTATCTCTCTTTGTAATCTCTTTTGTTGGGTTTTGTATGTATATCTACTCACTCATGTATATTTATCGCCTTTGGCGTTGTATAAAGCTTGTTTTACAAATTTGTGTTTGATTGTCTTAGGTTTTACTTTATGTTGGGGTTTGAGCTTTGCTAGGGATAGATTGCTTAGATTCTTACCTAGGATGATTATCTGTTAGTTTCTGAATGCTAGGAATGGGTTTAGATCTAACATTCACTATAGAGTATCCGAACTTAATGCCTCTGCGTCGGTAAAGTATGCCAGGAATGGGTATGGAGGTGACGCAGTTGACTTCTTTGTTGTCAAGGTATGCCAGGAATGGATATTGAGATGATTTAGGAGGATTCTCAATTTGGGTTAGGAATAGCTTAGGTTGTGAGAGGTATGTGATGACACGGACGAGTATCGTAGGCCAAGTATGACATGGATGGTAGATTTAAGTCTGTGACTGGTAGTTTACATTCGTTCCGGATAAGCTGTCTATCCTTTATACTTTTTGTTCATTTACTTTTTGTCTTTTATTTTCATTTCTTTTAATCTCAAACTCATTAACGGTAGAATTATCGAACGACGAATCAATAACCAATCTCTGTGGACACGATATAACCTAACCGGTATATATCACCCGGTAAAAATAATACCAACTCTTTGCTTGCCGCTATACCGCGCAGCAACAAAATGGCGCCGCTGCCGGGGATTGGTTTTATTGTTTCTGTATTGCGATAATTCCGTTGTTTTTGAGTTTTGTAATTATTGTATATGTTGTATAGACTTTGTATATGAACTTGTATATTGTTACTTGTACATGTTTTGTTTACTTTCCATACTTGTACATATGTGTGTTTTCCTTGTTTTTAAGTGATGTTGTGAATTGTCTCGTACTCGTAATGTTTGTTGTGTGGTTGTTAGGACACTTTCTTTAGGTTTGCGCGGTGTGGATATACCATGGCATGTCGAGAGGAGGTTACTAGTGCTCGCACAATAAAGGCGTCGAGCTTACGACGTAAAACAAGCATGTTTTTGTTTGTTTATGTTTATGTTGTTTGGTGGATTATGTTTTAACAAGTTGAAATAGGACTTGCTCTTAATTTCAAATTTTCACTTTTCAACTTGTTAATTCATTTTCACCAAGTTTTTGTATTGTTATGTCCTTTAGTTTTGTTATGTCAATTTGTTATTTTCCACAAGTTTGTAGTGTTTTAGCTTGTGGAAGTGTGTATGTATTGTAAATATTGTTTAGATGTGTAAATGAGATTGTATAGGTGTGTAAGTGGAGCTTGCATAGCAGTTGCACCTGTTGCTGTCATTTTTCTGCAACTGGTGTAGCGCGCTCTGCTATGTAGGGCCAGTGAATTCTTTTAAAATTTCACTTGGTTTTCCTTTTTCCCACTTTCACCAAGGCTTTTTGTATTGAATAAAATTAGTATTGTTTTTCTAATTCTTTTGTTATTGTTTGGACTCAAATTTTGGTTTGTTAGTTTAAGGTTGCATTTGGTAATTTTCCGAGTTTGATCGTTTCAACTCGCGGATGTATGGTAATGATAGTTTTCAAAGTTGGTACACGTCAGGTACTCGTTTATCGCTTTCTATAGCATAACATGTTTAGGAAATTTATCATTTGTATAATTACCATGCTATTCATTCTTTTTGCATTACTTGCTCATGAATTGAATCACTTTAGTTCCCCTTTTTACCCATAAATGTGAGGAAGCTTTCCATTGTTTACATATGAGAGTCCACATTCTTGTTTTAACTAGATTTTATTATGCTTAATCTTTAGTTTTGTATTGATTGTATGATTGCAAGAAAATGATCAAGGCATATTGTTGATTTTGAGCATAACTACCTTGGCCAAATATTCAATTCACCTTGTGAGTGTGTGATCCTTTGTTAGCCCCTTTGAGCTTTTATCAATATCCATGTTTATTTGAACTTGATGCTTGTCTATGAGTGTCAATTCACCTTTTTTGTATGGATGTTGATTTCTTTGTTTCTTGAACCCTCACTATATGTTGTTGTATGGATTTTTACCTTGCCTTAGAAAGTAGGGAGTATTCACATAATGATGTTGGTTGAATTCAAGTTGGGGAGTGGAATGTTTATGTGCTTATGTTGTGATTGACATGAGGTTGAGAAAAGAAAAAGAAAAAAAGAAAAAAAAAAGTGAAAAAGAAAGAAAAAAAAAGAAAAAAAAAGAGAAAAGTTTTGAAAAAGAAAAACAAAAAGAGTAGGAATAATGTTATGTTAATAAGTGAGGTGTGTTTGGTGTGAAATTTGTGATGAAGAATAAGTTTGATTGAAATTATATTGTTTGGAACTTTGTGAGTTGATCACTCCCTTAGGTTTAGGCAAGTTTTTGTTTCGATTAGCTTTAGGACTTATCACTTATTTGTTAACCAAGCCACATTACAACCTTGAAAAGCCCTTGTGATTCTTGCATTTGTATTTTCAATACGTTTTTGGATGAATGTAAAATTTAGTCTATTGTTTGCAAGATTGTGGAGAAGTGTTTTTTATCCCTCACCTTTGTGTGTTCTTCATCTACCGATGAATTTTTGCTAGGTGTGATTCATGATTGAGCTTGTTTTGTTTTAGAATGTTTTGCATGATTTTTGTACTTAGGATTTGTTTCGTTTATATGTTGTCGTTGTAGTATAGTGGTAAGTTTGTATTTGTCGTGTACATTTTTCATTTGAACCATACATTTGTTTTCCGTTTTCAAAACTTGTTGATTTGTGATTCTTTGATTATCATCTTTTGTTTCTTTAGGTTTACTTGACTTTGTTTGAGGACAAACAATGTTTCAAGTTGGGGAGAGTTGATAAGTGTCAAAATATAGTTATTTTGTAGATACATTTTGTGGCACTTATCGGTTCTTTTGTTGATATTCTTTGAATAAATCCCCCGCTTTTTGAATAAATGTGTACATAATAGAATAATTGAGTTTTTGTGTAAATATTGTATCATTTGATAGTTTTTCATCTCTTTTATAGGTATTCATTCATAATTGGAGCATTGAGTAATAAAGGCCAAAGGCTAAGCTTCAAGAGTGCGATTTTGCACAATACGTCAACGAATAAAGCTCCAAATCAACAAAATTAAAATCATCAATTTGCTTGATATTTATTCATGGTTAGATAGATCATTGAATAAGATTTCCAACGCTTCAAATCGGGCGCAATTCCGAGTTACGGTTCTCAAGATATGGCAAAACAAAATCTTGAAAATAGCAGCTTAGCGCGAATACCGCAACAACGCCTGCGACATCGTAATTCTTTAAAGGGGCTAAAACACATTTTTGGTTATGGGTTGGGTATTTTTGAGTCCCAACACCATCACCTTCATATTTTTGATAGATTTGTTTGGAAAACAACATTGGAGCTTGCATTTTGATGATCCGGAGTCGAATCCCTCTTCGATTGGCTTGACAACCAATGTAGATTTGTGGTTCCTCTTCTTCTCTTCTCTTTGTAATCTCTTTTGTTGGGTTTTGTATGTATATCTACTCTCACTCATGTATATTTATCGCCTTTGGCGTTGTATAAAGCTTGTTTTACGAATTTGTGTCGGTGATTGTCTTAGGTTTTTACTTTATGTTAGGGGTTTGAGCTTTGCTAGGGATAGATTGCTTAGATTCTTACCTAGGATGATTATCTGTTAGTTTCTGAATGCTAGGAATGGGTTTAGATCTAACATTCACTATAGAGTATCCGAACTTAATGCCTCTGCGTCGGTAAAGTATGCCAGGAATGGGTATGGAGGTGACGCAGTTGACTTCTTTGTTGTCAAGGTATGCCAGGGATGGATATTGAGATGATTTAGGAGGATTCTCAATTTGGGTTAGGAATAGCTTAGGTTGTGAGAGGTATGTGATGACACGGACGAGTATTGTAGGCCAAGTATGACATGGATGGTAGATTTAAGTCTGTGACTGGTAGTTTACATTCGTTCGGATAAGTCCATCCTTTATACTTTTGTTCATTTACTTTTTGTCTTTTATTTTCATTTCTTTTAATCTCAAACTCATTAACGTAGAATTATCGAGCACGAATCAATAACCAATCTCTGTGGACACGATACGATATAACCTAACCGGTATATATCACCCGGTAAAAATAATACCAACTCTTTGCTTGCCGCTATACCGCAGCAACACAAATCATCGTAAGTATTATGCTCGGCCGCTCGCACACTTAGCAACTCGCTTAGATTTGGAAAGGAACACCCTTATCGAAAAGGTTTTCATAGAAAAAAGTCTGAAGACAAAAAGGTTTAAAGTTGGTTGATTGTTGTTACCTTTGCGAAAGTATTTGATTTTATTAACATATTTTGAGAATTAGAAAAAAAATGGTTTTAGTTTTATTATGCAAAAGGGGAAGAAAAACATCTAAGGGGAACTATCTAACTCTATCCCTAATGTTATCATGCAAAGGTGGCCCTTAGTCAAGGATGAAAAGGGAATCTCTACCTATGTTGACATGCAAGGATTACCATACTAATGTCTAAGCTTGAAATCTACCTTATTCAAGCGGTCCGGTCCTAGAGGAAACTTTCCTAATATCCACCTTGGTTGACCAACCAAGGGATACAAAGGGAGGAGGCAAGAAAGTGCTTTAGCAAAATCACACAAACAATGCAATGCATAAACAAATGATACACACATGCGCGAGGAAGATGAAAGAAATCACATAGCCTCAAGGGTAGCACGTCACCCGAGTCCACCAGGAGCTTTCTTTCGGAGATAAACCATAGCCACAGCGAGACAGACCGCGTCAACCAGGAGTTTCCTCATGGGAGAAAGGGATTCGGGCCATGATATGAATTACCAAGTGTGAAGAGCATAAGAGTGCGAGTATCATCGTGTAAACGCAAACCCCGTGACAAAGAGTGGAGGGTCAAAATAGGGAACCCTTGCCACTATATATATATGACTCGATAAAAGAAGCATCATGATTCGCGTGAGGTGAGCAGACACGGACTGAACTGGGTGGGGGTTGGTTGCTAACCCTTTTCCGCGTGCCTTTTATCATTAGAACTTAATGGTGGTGCCATATCAGGTTTCCTAACCATCTATACCTCTATGCAAACATAAAAGTAAACACTTATTCAAATGTGTCTCCTTGCATGATAGGATTTTAAATGAACCAAACACAATTAGCACACAATTTGCGGAATGCCTGCTACACGTCTTTAAACACCGAATGTTGAGCCCACGCTCCTATCCTACTTCTCATGGAAAAAGAAAGTGGTAAACACCCTACTTCTCATTATATCTAAGAAAGCGATAAAGGAAAGTCGTGAAAGGGTAAGAGAATACCAAACGGATAACAATCCATAAAAGCTAAAGCAAGCAAAATACTCTGGAAAACTTTATGAACTGCTGACAAGTAATAAAGAAATTTGTTGAGCAATGCGTAGAAGCATCAATAAGCATGATCAGAATGCGTGTCGTACACATCCGAAGATCAACATAAAACCTGTGAAGGATAATAATCCAGACAATACAGACAAAAGGGTGCATATCGTATGCACGATCAGAGTGTGTGTCGTACACATCTGAACCAGATAAACCTGCAAGAGATAACAATCCAGACAATACAAACAAAAGGGTGTGCATATCGTATGCACTATCAGAATGTGTGTCATACACATCTGAACCAAATAAACATGCAAGGGATAACCATCCACACAATACAAACAAAAGGGTGCATATCGTATGCACGATCAGAGTTTGTGTCGTACACATCTGAACCAAATAAACCTGCAAGGGATAATAATCTAGACAATACAGACAAAAGGTATGCACACATGTGCGCAGGATCGGGATATGTAGCAGACATATCCAAATCAATCGAAGAAACCTGCAAATGATAAACACCAAGCAATGCAGACAAAAGATGCACACACATGTGTGCGAGATCGGAATATGTATCGGACATATCCAAATCAATCAAAGCAACCTGCAAAAGGTATACACCAAGAAATGCAAACAATAGGTGCACACACATGTGTGCGAGATCGGAATATGTATCGGGCATATCCAAATCAATAAAAAAAACCAACTCAAAGTACCTTGCACAAGTAACAAAGTGTTAGAAATAACAAGGAAAATGCTTATCGAAAGCATAAAGCTCAAAAGCGACTATTCACAAGATGATACACATGCATAAGGATGCAAGAAATGAAATAAAAACTCAAAAAACGGCTTGGAAAAGCACTTATTCGAAATTTAAGCGAAAAACTCAACTTGTCGGAATTAATTAAAAATCGCATGGTTGCTTGCAAACGTGCCAACAGTTTCAAAAATATGAGTGGTTTTAATTAATTCCGAGTGGAAGTGACGTTTTATGGACCTTTTAGGTGTCGGGGAAGAAACTTCATTTAGGCATGATGCCCATGGAATTTCATTCAGAAATCATGAAAATAGGTTTTAAAATATGCCTAAATGTCTAGGACAAGTATTGCTACCTTGAACCTTTAAGGAAAATTGAGCCTTGGTTCACAAAAGTGAATGAAAAGAGTGAAAGTCATGAACCGATTTAATTTCCAATTCTTATTTATTTGTGTTTTGAAATGAAGAAGAGAATTGGAAACTAGATCAATTACATGATGTGCAAACAACTCTACATAATTTATTCTACAATTTACATGCCAAAATTGGAAGCGTTTGAATTAGAACAAATGCATGATAATGCACATTCACTCATGTAATATCATTAAATGCAATTATTCATGCATAGAAATGCATATCAACATGTAACCACATGCAAGCAAACCATTAACCAATTCCACATCTCGACATAACCTTGAACATGAATTAAAATCAATCTCAAGTCAAGAGTTCACCATGTTTAAATGCATCAATTGAATTAATCAATAATATGCAATTTGACTCATGAATAATTGCATTAAACCACATCTCGACACACTTTGGAGTTCAACAAATCAAGCCAATAGCATGCAATTTCGATTCAATTATTCAAAACAAGTATTAATCGATGCGTGAACATGTTATTTACAATCCAAACACTAACCCATACACCATATGTACAAACAAATCAATCATGGATGTGCAATGTTCATCAAGTTTACACCTCGACACAATCGAGTTCAAGAATTAATTCATAATCATGAAGTTTCAATTCAATTAATCAATATATTAATCAATTAATGTATGTACAAGTTATTCCTAAATTCAATTTAAAGAATAAGCAATTTTGCAAAATCACTTAAAATAAGCACTTATTTGGAAGAAGTGCTTACTTGAAATCGAAGCTTGGAGAAGAAAAGGGATTGAATGTAGGAGACTGGTTGAGCAAGAGAGAAGGGAAGAGTGATCGGAACCTAGCAAGGCAAGGCGGAGGGAGGCCGAAAAATTGAGCCGAACGGTGGAGGAAGACTGGAAATTGTGTCCGATTGAAAATCGCGGCAAGGCGAAGTCCGGTTGAGAGAGGAAGAGCGATCAGAGGGAGTGTACCGCACGAAGGAGAGCATGACGGAGGCTTGGCCGAACGGAGTAGGAGGACCGGTCCAGTTCGATGCAAGGCCGGTGAGGAGAAGGAAGAAAAAAATGGTCGGATTTTGGCGAAGGCATGACGGTCCGACAAGGGGAGAGGGCAGCGCACGGTGGTCCGGTTGATGGAGATAGGGCGGTGCGCGATGAGAGAGAGAGAGAGAGAGAGGGAAGAATGACTTTTGATTTTTAGTTCTTTTGAGAATTAAGAGAAAAATGTGTTTTGATAGTGCAATTTTAACAAATGAATCTTCCTCCTTGAATTATGAGAGTAAAATTTGATTTATAGGTGGAGTTGTTCGTCTTAGAGTGCCTTGGATTCAAGATTAGACCCAAATCGCCTTTATCCGACAAAATTTCGTGAACAGTGCCAAACCTCAAGAACCATGCTGAATTTGAAATTGGGCCTAACACGAAAAATGTCCGGAACGAAAAATTGGTCGCAGGAGTAAAATATTTGACTCGATCCGAAAAACGGTTAAGGAGATATTAATTTTTGAAGTTTCATCTCACATTTCGGGTATCTGACACATGCAGAATTTTAACGGTGTCACCTGGGGAAAATGCTTCGAACGGGAATCTTTGGATCAAAATCTGAACTCGGGATTTGAACAAAGATTAAAGCCAATGGAATTTGTGAACTTTGGACACCAGTCCCATCACATTTCGATAAAAGTTGAGTGAGATATGATTTTTCGAACGTTGCACATCATATGAAATAATGCTCGGTTCGGCTCAAATACACCTTCAAAGAATAAAATTCTGGTATTCATCCATAAGGAATTAGCTCTCGGCTTGTAAATGAAAGTTGAAGAGGACGTCAAGATGGAATTTTAGACACCATAATCGCTCAATTCCGACATTTCGTCCAGGAGTTATGAATTTTTAGTGTACCGTAAACAGAGTTCAGCCATAAAACTCAATTTATTCCACTCGAAAGATTAATTTTTCCGGAGACTTTCTTCACATAATTAGCTTTTTCCCTAAGAATTAAAGTTGGATATATTATTGAGAGGTACTCGACCGTCTAAACTCGGCAAAAAATACCTTCCGATCTGAGAGTTATGAATTTCGGAGCTTCTAAAACACCAATGAAACTGAATTCCACTTTATTAAGAAATGAACTATCGGAGTCCTTCCTTGACGAAATGGCCTTCAATTTGAGAAGATAAACTGGAAGACGTGCTGAAATGGTTCCAACGTCCGTAGAATCAACCCGAGATGACCCTCTGACCAGAAGATCATAAATCAAGCATACGAACCGAAAAATATCCATTTCTGGTTCAGAATAGTCCGAAATAGCTGAAACACGCAGTTTCTTTTACAACCTGAGATGCTCTTAACCTCAAAACCATGAGATTGATGATATGCATGTATGTTTATGATAATGGAACTATAAGCCAAAAAAGGTCAAAATGAAGACGGTAAATTTTGGGGTACAACAGCGAGCAATCTTGAACTTTCTCCAAATGGGCCTATGATTTCATGATTCAAACTTGTTTATAACATTATCCATGACCTCTAAGCCCAGCCACACGCCATATTGCTATTTATTTTATTTATTTTTGAAATAATTCACTAAAATTCAGATTTAATGGAAATAAAATACAAAACAAAGAGTGATGCATGCAAGGCCTTTGATTTAAGTGTCTTGAGGACTAAGAAAGCCCAAGATGGCTGGCAAAAATGCACAAGAGCTGATTGGTAGAAGATTGGCCAATTTTGGAAATATTGCATTTGATTTTCAATCAAATATTTTCTCCATCAATGCAAGATATTTCTACACATTTGTTGACCTATTTCTCTTCCTCTCTATATATGCTACAAAGTCAGATGCCAAACACACGGATTGCGTGCTCAAGAAACCCTAGCAAAACTCTTAAAATTTTGCAAGTTTAGGGCAAGTTTGAATCCTTATTTCCAGCAAGTTTCAATCGATCCCAAGCATCAAAACATTATCCCGAGGTTCCCAGGAGTCGATCCAAACCCTTAAGAAAGTCAGATCATGCCCAGAACTCACCTTCTTAAGTGCACCGGTTTGGTAATATTTCTTGAAATCATTTTGATAATTCATGCATTGTTGATGTATTTGATGTGTTTGTTCATGTTCAGGATCGCTATTAGAACAGGTTTGATGTTTTAGATGTGAGCTTTGAGGCTCAAATCGAAAAACACCATTATTATGGCATGGAGGACTGTGGCCTTCGAATCCATTGATACATGCCGATTCAGACCAAACTAAGGCCATCAATCGATTCACAGGTGTCGATTTAGGGGGGTAGGCTTAAGCTTGTGATTCGAGTCTCTTTATTTTGCATGTTTGATTTTTGAATGGCCGGAGAAGATGGCCGGAGTGTTGACTACGGCATCTCTGACCTTGCTGACTCCAACGACCTAGGTGTAGCCTCTCGTGATTAGATCATTTGAATAACTCTGGGACCCACACGCGGTTGGTTTGAAAAATCAGAAATCATGAACTTTGTTTCACTTATCTATTTTTAGAGTCACTATTATTATTGGATGTATAGCCACCCCAGTGGTAAAACGCGCCCACTTAGTCCTCTTGTCCCTCTTGGCACAGGTTCGATCCCTGCCTTTTGCAGTTTTTCCATAATTTTCTGATTTTTACACGATACCACACATATACAATTAGAGGCGAGATTATGTCATCACATGCACATGGTGCAGTGGCTAGGTTTTGGACCTGTGACCTTCAGGTCCTGGGTTCAACACCTTCCAAGACCATCCCTAATTTTAACCACTTGTTTTCTTCAATTTTTCTTATTTTCATTTAATCTTTCAACTTATTTTAATTATTCTCAAATTAATTTTTAACTATTATAAAAAACCCTAAAAAATATTTTCTTTATAGATTTAGGTCAATAAAATGTTAAATTAATTTTTGACACAAAAATATATTTTATTGTCCATTTAATCAAAATTATTTTCTTAATTATTGTTTAATTAACTTTTCATTTATTTTATCATTTAAAAAAAATACCAAAAAATGTTTTCTTTTAGTAATTAGGGTTTATAATGTCCCCATAATGTTTGAAATATTTTTCTCTTCATTTATTTATGTTTTTTATTTAAATATTAGAAATTGATGTATAGGTTGCAAGGTTATTTTTGTAATAGTGTAGATTTACTTTTCTCGCGCTTTTTCCTTATTATGTAATTGCTCATGGGATATAATAGTTTAGGTTAATTTTACTTATCTGCACCTCTATTATGTAACTGCCTCAAAGCCATATAATAGCGTAGGACCTTTATCTTTTCGCACTTTACTTTTTCGCAAATATAAACTGCTAGATGTATGCCAATTAGGGTTTGTATGGCAAGATCTAAAAAACTTAGCATCACCTTAATCTCAAGATAAATATCTAAATTGAATCACTCTTCACACTTGCACCCTTAGGGTATCTCTCTTGTTGCCTTCGGTTAAATGGTCATGTCCCTTGAACGTGAGGATATCTTAGCAAAGACACTTACGAATAACATCATCATAGTCCCTTCGATATAAAGATCATAGTCCTTCGATGACCCTCAATGTTGCCTACGAATATATGATCTGGTCCCTCGATGTTGCCTACGAATAAATGATAATCGTCCCTACGAAATTGCTAAGGTATCCTTACAATGTTGTCTTCAATGACCATACGATGACCCTACGCTTGTCTCTTCACATTCAATGGATGTGACTACCTACCAACTAATGGTATGGATAGCACTATCCTAAGGGAGAAGGAAAATAACAAGAAACAAACTTTTGAGTGGGTAATAAAACTCTTAATTGCTTGCTCAAAATACTTTCCACACCTCACATTTTCAAACAAATATTTTCAAACACTTTGTATACATTCTTGAGGACTGATACAAGAATTATTACAAAGTTAAATCAAAATATTTTCAAACAAATCACACACACACAAAATCAAGTTTTCAAAAGTGAGCTATGCAACTAAGAGCCCGTAGATAACTACGGATGAAAAGGGTCCTAACACCTTCCCTTTTCATAATTACCCCCCGAATTTAGAATCGATAAAAGGTCTTTCCTATTCTTTTTCACCTTTACTTATTGGATAAAATAAAAGTCGGTGGCGACTCTTGCTAAATGCAACATTTACGATAAAACTCAAAACAACTAAGTCAGTTCTCCCACCATATTACACTATTGTACAATACATTGTTGCTGCTATTATTTGTTTTACTAAAATTAATGTCAATCCTTAAAAACAAGGAACTTACACATGTGACAGACAAAATCCCTTTCAGTGGACTAGAAGAGATTCTTAAACCTCTTGTGATCGCCAAAGCTCTCCAACTTAGGAAGTCCGACTTGGATGGTAAGCTTATTACCAAAGGAAACATTAATGGGTTGACTTTTGAGTTTTTAATGGAGAAAGCATATATCTTTGCCGAAGAGGGTATCATGGTTGCATTTGAGGCTATTTTAGCCTTACTTATTTATGGTTTGGTGATTTTTCCCAACGAGGATGATTTTGTTGAAGTTAACGCTATCCAAATATTTCTAATTGGAAATTCATTGCCTACACTACTTGGAGATGCTTACCATTATATTCATCACCGAAATTTGAAGAAATATGGGCTTATCAGATGTTGCGCACCATTGTTGTACACGTGGTTTAATTTGCACTTGCCTCGCTCTTGACTTTTCGCAGATAATCCAGATAAGCTCATGTGGTCCAGAAGGGTAATGTCACTCACCCAAGCTGATATAACTTGGTATGATTCTGTTTATGATATCGGGTCAATTATTGACAGTTGTGGAGAATTCTCTAATGTACCTCTTCTTGATATATCAGGAGGAATTAGCTACAACCCTGTTCTTGCAAGGCACCAGTTTGGATACCCTATGAGAGACAAGCCTGATAACATTTGGTGGCTAGATTTTTCTGCATGATGGAAGAGGGAAAGTCAGATTTGAGGAGCCATATTGTGTCTGCTTAGCACAAGATTCATAAGAAAGATAAAGATCTTCTTGGAAGGAAGCTTTGCATCGCCTTTGATCCTTATACTCAATGGGTTTATGCTCGTGCTTGTACTCTTCAGATGCCATATCATGTAGAGACACCTATGTTTTCTGTTGTTACACCATCACTCCCCAACCTCTCTATTAAGACGAAGGAAGACCTGAGAGAGGCAATTGCCAAAGTGAAACAAGAGAGAGTTGCTTAGAGAAATAAGTTTCATACCTCACAGCTCGAGAAAGAAAAGTTGCAAGAGCAGGTGAAAGAGAAAGATGACTTGCTTGAGATTCTTTAGAAGCATGTTATGGAGATGATGGAGAAGCAAAAGGGTTTATGTTCCTCTAGTATTCGACCAGTCCCTAGTGTCTAAGACTATTCTCGCATTCCTCGCGAGTCTAGTGCTTAGAAAGTTATTGTTGATAGGTATGTGTTGGAGAATGAGCAGCTGAAGGAGAATATCAGGAAGCTAAAGGGAAAGCGTCTGTGTGAAGAAGGGTCTTCTGCAGATCTAATTTCTTAGGATCCATAGTTTCTAGCTTATTTCTCTCTTGTACTTATGATTTAATGAAACTTGTACTAAAAACTTGAAATCCTTTCCAAACAGTTTTATTAATGATATGAGTTTATTCAGTATTTCAAATGTGTCTTTCCTTTGATGTATGCAATTAAGGTTTCTTAAGTTCCTTAAGTATAATAAACAAAATAAATCATGTGCATTGCATATCATGCATCATAATGCACATATTATTTCATTTTATATTCTCCCAGGTGTCTTATCCATTTCCCTGCTCCGTTCAGTCCGCAAATTTGTTGCATCAGTACAACACTCGAGCCAACTGCAAGAAGAGGGTGGAGAATCTAGAACAAGAGAATCGCGAGCTGCGTGAATGGATTTCCAACATTGTGCCAGTTCCTAAGAAAGACATAAAAGTCTGCATGTGTGTTAATTACCGAGATCTGAATAAAGCTAGTCCAAGAGATGATTTTCCTTTGCCACATATTGATATGTTGGCGGACAATACAGCTAAATGCAAAGTGTTCTCATTTATGGGTGGATTTTTTGGATACAATCAAATTAAGATGGCTCATGAGGACATGGGAAAAAAATGTTTATCACACCCTAGGGAACATTCTGCTACACAATAATGCCCTTTGGGTTGAAGAACACTGGTGCAACGTACCAGAGGGCCATGACAATCCTATTGCATAATGTGATGCACAAAGAGATTGAACTATATGTTGATGATATGATTTCCAAGTCCCGGACTGAGGAAGATCATCCAATAGACTTGTTGAAGTTGTTTCAGCGTCTGAGGAAGTACCGTCTCTGCTCGAATCCTAATAAATGTATGTTTGGTGTCCAATCTAGGAAGCTGATGGGTTTCGTTGTTAGCCAAAAACAGAATTGAAGTTGATCCTAATAAAGTTAGGGCAATTCAAGAAATTCCTGCACCAAGGACTAAAAAGCAAGTCAGATGGTTCCTTGGGCGTTTGAATTACATTTCCAGGTTCATTTCCCATATGACTGCAACTTGTGAGCCAATTTTCAAACTTCTGAAGAAAGATCAAGGTTGTGTATGGACAGATGATTGCCAAAGGGCATTTGAAAGTATTAAAGAATACTTTCTTGAGCCTCCTATCTTACTTCCTCTAGTTGAAGGAAGACCATTGGTTATGTATCTGACAGTGTTGGATAATTCTATGGGTTGTATTTTGGGACAACAAGATGAAACAGGAAGGAAAGAGTATGTCGTTTATTATTTGAGCAAAAAGTTCTGCGACTGTGAGGCGTTTAGCTGGTAGTTTCTTCCTCAATGAAGGTGTGTTGTACAAGAGAAATCATGACATGGTTTTACTCAGTTGCGTGGATAGACACGAAACATACATGTTGATGCATAAGATTCATGAGGGTTCTTTTGGTACCCATGCCAATGAACACTCTATGGCTAAGAAAATTCCAAGGGCAGGTTACTATTGGTTGGCAATGGAATCTGATTGTTACAAATTTGCGAAAAAGTGCCATAAATGTCAGATTTATGCTGACAAGATTCATGTGTCTCCAACACTTCTCAATGTTATTTCTTCTCTGTGGCCTTTCTCTATGTGGGGAATTGATATGATCGGGATGATTGAACCCAAAGCTTCCAATGGACATCGTTTCATCTTGGTAGCAATTGATTACTTCACCAAATGGGTTAAAGCGGCTTCATATGCCAACATTACCAAGAAAGTTATGGTGCAGTTTATCAAGAACAATCTCATTTGTCGTTATTGTGTGCCAAGCAGGATCATCACTGACAATGGCTCGAATTTGAATAATAAGATGATAGTGTAACTTTGCAAAGAATTCAAGATTATCCATCACAACTCTTCTCCTTACAAACCTAAGATGAATGGGGCTATTGAAACCGCTAATAAGAACATTAAGAATATTATCCAAAAGATGGTTGTTACCTATAAGGATTGACATGATACTTCTTTTTTCTTTGCATGGGTATCGGACCTCGGTTCGAACTTCAACATGGGCAACCATTTTCTCTCTTGTTTATGGCATGGAAGAAGTGCTCCCCATTTAGGTTGATATTCCCTCTTTGCGTGTGATTATGGAAGTTGAGTTGTCAGATCCTCAATGGGTTCAGAATCGGTTTGACCAGTTGAATTTGATTGAAGAGAAGAGAATTATCGCTTTGTGTCACAGTCAGTTGTACCAGAAAAGAATGAAGAAAGCTTTTGATAAGAAGTTCAAACCTCGTGTATATAGAGAAGGCGACCTCATGCTCATAAAGATCATGTATTTAAGCTCTAATTTTAGGGGCAAGTGGACTCCCAATTATGAAGGCACATATGTGTAATACGGTGAACTGACTTTGTAGGATTTTTGTATCCAAATGTGCAGATAGCAAGAGTCGCCACCGACTTTTATTTTTATCCAATTAAGGGAAGGTAAAAGTAACAGAAAAAGACCTTCGTTAGATTCTGAGTTCGGGAGAATGGTTATGAAAAGGGAAGGTATTAGCACCCATTTCCATCCGTAGTTATCTACGGGCTCTTAGTTGCTCTAGATCACTTTTTAAAATTGCTTTCTGTGTGTTTGACAAAGATGTTTTGAAAAAAAAGGCATTTCGCTTTGACTTTGTAATGACTCATGTAGGAGTGTATACAAAGTGTTCGGGAAATGTTTAGTTTTGAGAAGAATTTGAACTTTGAAAAAGTGTGTGAGGTGTGAAAAGCATTTGATAGAGCAAGCAACTAAGAGACTTATTTACCCACTCAGAATTGGTTGTTTTGTTGTACTTCTACATTCCTTTAGAATAGCGTTATCCATACCATTAGTTAGTAGGTAGCTCCATTCGTTGGATGTAAACGGGACATTCGAAGGGACATCGGATGGTCATAGAAGGCAACTAGTAGGAAGTATCCTAGCACATTCGAAGGGACTATCATCATTTTTCGTAGGCGACAATCGAGGGTCAAGATCATGTATTCGGAGGCGACATCGTGGGTCTTATGATCTTTGTATCGAAGGGACTATGATGATTTGTTTGGAAGGCAACGGTGCTAGAATACCTCTACGTTCGAGGGACATGACCATTTTGAATCGAAAGGCGTCGAGAGAGAATTACCCTAAGGGGTGCGTGTGTGATAGAAGCGCGTTGAATTCAGAATATATTATCTTGAAGATTAGTGTGAGCTATGTCCAATTATTATCTTTCCATACACGCCTAATTACTAGCAATTGATAAGGGTGCGGAAAGTAAAATGCGGAATGTAAAGCGGGAATGTAAAGGTGCGGAAAGTAAAACCTACGCTATTACAAGGCTTTGGGGCAGATACATAATTTAAAATGCGGAAAATAAAGTCCTAAATTAAACTATTACATCCCATGAGCAATTACATTATTGGAAAAAATAGAATGATAAAAAGAAAACGTCCGAATCGGAGCAACCTGTGAAAGAATAAGAGATCGGAAAATATGATGAAATCGAAATAAGATAAAATGTTAGAAAAAATGCAATTTTTAATGTGAGAAAATTAATATAGACTGGAAATAAGATAAATAAATTAAAATAATTTTTTTGGGATTTTTTGGAAAAGATTTAATAATTAAAATGCAATTAAAAGTGAATTAAATGCAAAATTAAAAATAAAATAAATATGCATGCAAAAATTATATTTTTTAATTTATTAAATTAAATAAAGATTTTCAGAATATAAATGTGAAAAGAAAATATTTTTGGTAATTT
Source organism: Vicia sativa (assembly GCA_021764765.1). NCBI lineage: Eukaryota > Viridiplantae > Streptophyta > Magnoliopsida > Fabales > Fabaceae > Vicia > Vicia sativa. Next base: position 156,646,444 of record CM038792.1, read on the forward strand.
TTTAAATGCAGAATAAAAATCATGAAAAGAATTAAAATATAATGAAAATATTAAAATAAAAGAAAATAGGAAAATATGTTAGAAAATATGAGTTTGCAAACTTGTAAAAATAAGTGTCATGCCTGGATCGAATCGGACACTAGCTTCAAACTTTGAAAACCAACGACCGACCAATGGTGGCATGTCTTCTTGTTTGAAACGGAGTTAATGGAATACGCGTTGCTTCTCCATTGCCTCCTCCTTCGCGACTTCATCTCTCTTCGCTTTGAATTTTCAAAAGCTTGCGTCGGCTTTTCTTGACGCTAAAGGCCCGCTACATGGAAAATCAAGCATAAGTAATATAAATGCATTGTAAATACATGGTTCGATTCGGCATCGTTCGAGTTCATTGGTCATGGTCTCATGGTCCAATTTTTCTTGTTTTGTAAAACCCTAAAACGTGTTCGGGAACCCTAACAATGGTATATCGAGCTCCGGCTATGGAAATGCAATCAAACCACCGTAATGCTTGCAAACTTATCACGATCATAAAAACAACAACAAATCGTGTTAATAATGCATGAATGTTAGAAATCGAATTTGGAAAAGTTTGACAAACCGAATTCGATTTGCTCGATTCTTGATGTTTTGAATGATATAAGAGTCGGATCGACTCTAAAGACCTCAAGGAATGCAATGGAATCCTCAAAATCGGTGTGGATGGTGGAACTAGGATTGCTAGTTGCTTCAAGAACACAATTTTTGAATTAGGTTAGGGTTTCTAAAGGCAATTTTTTCGTCCCCTTGTGATTGATATGCATCAAGTATATATCTTGGATGGATTTGGCATTGTTTTGGAAAGATTTGATCAATAATCAATGAAAATCAATTTTGATATTTCCATGAAAATCAAATTTTCAAAACTTGTTCAATTCCAATCAAATCTTCCCATATTTGATTCAATTTCGAAATTGCTGGCATTTATGGGTTAATTGGATCACAAGCAAGCAATAAAAACCAATCTTTCAATTAATTTTGATTTTATACTTTATTTTTCAAATTAATTTGTATTTAAATGAATAAATTCCAAATTAAATAGGAAAATAAAATAGAAAATCGTGGCATTGGGCTTGGACATTCCAACTTGCATGAGGAATAAGTTTGGATGAAGAAAAAGTAGGCCCATTTGCAAAAGATTTGATTTTTTGAAGTATCTTTCTTTGTGCATTCTTTCAAAATTGCCCAACTTGTGGATGGTGTAACTTGCTTAATTTTCCACATTTTTGAGTGTTCTTGGACTTTTTGGAAAGCTCTAAGAGTCCTCTAAACAATGTCTTTGGTTTCATCTCAATTGGAGTTACCATGCTCAATATATCTTCAAATCAAAAAGTTGACTTTTTGTTGACTTTGAAAATGACCTGTAATGTTTTGAGCTATACCTCTCAAATGAAGCACTTTTTGGATATTCTTGTGAGACATGAAGTTGTAGAGAATTGAATTTCCTTCAAAATGAGCTTTGGTGGGAAAATTTCTGAGAAAGTATGAGAAAGTTATGATCAGTCAAAGTTCAGTTGACTTTTCACCTAGAAACCCTAATTTAGAAAGTTTGACTTTTGAGCAAATTTTGAGTTTTCTTGATGAATCATGATCAACCCTTGATCAAATGATGAATGTAACTTCAAAATGAGGATGTTGACCAAAAATATGAAGTTTGATGTATGTTGACCACAGTTGACTTTTGTCCAATCTGTGATTTTCAACCATCCGAGCAATTGCGAGGAAACTTGACTTGTGAAGCTTGAAACTTGACATGGAGAATCTTTGAAACATATGAGGAAGCATGAAGACCATTGGAGATGTTGGAAATCCATCTTGACTTGGGAGATACCAAACCCTAGTTTGGGTTGATTGTCTAGAGAGAGTTTGTCGATCAACTCTTGAGGAATCCTTGAGCATAGATGTATGAAATCTTTGAGAAGATGGAGGGCAAATTTTGGGGTATGACACTGCCCTGCTCAATCTTCTTGTCTGGAGGGTTAGATTGACATGCTTGTCTTCGTGACCAAGGTAGAAGATGATTGAACACGAGTACACAAAATTTGCACTCATTGGTGACGATGCGGGAATGGGCTTACGGATGCTATTTGGAGAAGTTGGAGACTTTTGGGAACGAGTCGACGCTAGACTCGAGGTTGTTAATAGGAGAGTGACGGAGATGGGCTTAAGATGCCATCTGGAAAGGTCGACGCTGGGGAGTGAGTCGTATGTTAGACTCTGTAGATGTTCCTAGAACGGAGAGGAGATGGGCTTAAGATGCCATCCGAAGGGAGTCGTACGTTAGACTTCGCGTTCATTTTGAATGAAGTTATTGGTTTGCATTGATTTTTAACCATATATGCAGATTCGAAAGTGAAATGTTGATAAGTAGTCGGAGATGGGCTTAAGATGCCATCCAAGGCAACTGAGTCGTACACTAGACTCTGTAGTTGCTGTTGATAATAAGGAATCACAATAAATCTTCGTGTTGATTACTCTGAGGGAGATTGTAGTTGGCAAGAATGTGGATAGCTTCCCTGTTGTGCATCGGGTGTTTGATCCATTGCCTGTTATCGGAGGATAACCGAGGTGGTCTTCGGATAGTTTTCCGTCGGTTCGGGCTTAATCTGGACTCGTCGGAGGACAACCAAGGCGGTCTTTCGATAGTTTTCCGTCAATTCGGGCTTAATCTGGACCAATCGTCGAGGACAACCAAGGCGGTCTTTCGATAGTTTTCCGTCGGTTCGGGCTTAATCTGGACTGTTTGCGTCGAGTATTTACCTATTTTGGAGAAAACAAGAGAAACTTTGATAGAATATTCGTTAGTTTTATGCAAAGTATGATGCATGATGTATATGAATGACATATGCATGAATTATGACTTTATGAGAAATGTATGGATGATAGATGTTGTGATATTTCAAAACATATCCATCTTGAAGAAAATCGGATATTACGTTTGAAGATTTCGACTTCGCTTGGGGAATTGTGTAGGTGAGAACCCGCTTTTGAAGGAGAAGAAAGATATCCTGGATTCCTCCGATGCACTATCGACCAAGTCTTGGGCCTAGATATTGTTGAGGAAGGTAGAGAGAAGCTCGTTGTTGGAGATCTCATAGACCTGTGAGGAGAGTGAAGGCGATCTGTTGGGGACCTGTATGTAGATCTGTTGAGGAAATTTAAGAGGCGCTCTCTGGGGATTCAGTATAGATCTCATTGGAGAGCATTTGGGAGGGAGGGCTAGAAGAGTGCAGAGTCCGTTGTAATCTCTGGGGAATAAAGGTGTATGTTTCCTCCGATGCACTATCGACCAAGTCTTGTGCGGATACCTTGGGAGAAGGGGAGGATTGAGAAATATCCGTTGGGGATGAAGTGTTCGCTTGGAGCGATGTAACGTTGCTCGGTTGAGTGGAATCACCGCTTGTGGATTAACATATACTCGGGAAGGTGTGTTGTGGTGACACCTTCATGCTGGGGAATTATTTGGTGACTTTCGTCGTCATCCCAATTCTCGAACCTAGTAAGTACCTTTGCATGTTCACTTTTCGTATGTTTGCAAGAGATTTTATTGTCGGTATAATCATTCAAAGAAAGCGTTGGACTTATTGCAACCGACAACAATGAAAATTGTAAAGAGAAAGAACTTGTATTTATTTGAAATGTGGCGTATGGCCAAGTAGTTTTGTACAAGAAAGGTAAAAGCTATGCGAAAACAATCTCGTTAAGTTCCAACTATGCTAATACTCATATATTTCGACTATCTCATCTCCTTCTGTCGAGAAAGTGAGTGATCTTCGCCATTTGAATCTTGAATCTTGATAGTAGTGAAGCGGATGATCCGAAGAGACATAGTCGACGCTTAAATCCTAACTTTTGCCTAGACCGCCTTTCGGGTTTTGGTCTGGGATACCCTTTTTGCCCAAAGCCTTTTCGGGTTTTCGACTTGCCGGTGTACATGTTTTGTATATATCCTTTATTTTTGCCCGAACCTTTTGGCTCGCCAGATGCCCTTATTTTTGCCTAGGTTTCGACCTAGCGGGTCTCTTTATGTGTAGTATTTTTGACTATGTCGCGTTCACGGGTGTGGGAAGTCTTCACCATCCATGGTGCTAAGTATCATAGCTCCGGAAAATCTTTTGACTACAAATGGTCCCTCATGGGTGGAGTCCATTTGCCCAGGATCACCTTGTGGAAGAATGATGCGCTTGACTACTAGATCACCGACTTGGTAGACTCTGTGCTTGACCTTCTTGTTAAATGCTCTGACCATTCGTTTCTGATAAATCTGTCCATGGCAGATGGATGCGAGTCGTTTCTCTTCAATCAAATTAATCTGGTCAAGACGAGTCTGAACCCAATCGTCTTCACCTAACTCTGCGTCTTGGAGGACTCTGGTTGAGGGTATCTGAACCTCGATAGGTAAGACGGCTTCCATACCGTATACGAGAGAGAAGGGGGTTGCCCCTGTGGATGTTCGTGCGGTAGTGCGATAACCATGAAGAGCAAATGGTAACATCTCATGCCAATCTTTGTAAGTCACAGTCATCTTCTGTATAATCTTCTTGATGTTTTTGTTGGCGGCTTCCACTGCGCCATTCATCTTAGGCCGATATGGAGAAGAATTGTGATGCTTGATCTTGAACTGCGTGCAGAGCTCGGTGATCATCTTGTTGTTGAGATTGGAGCCGTTATCTGTGATAATCCTTTCAGGAGTGCCATACCGACAGATGAGATTATGCTTGATGAATCGAGCCACTACATTCTTGGTAACAGATGCATACGAGGCCGCTTCTACCCACTTGGTGAAATAATCTATTGCCACAAGGATGAAACGATGTCCATTGGAAGCTGTGGGCTTGATTTCTCCAATCATGTCAATGCCCCACATTGCAAAAGGCCACGGAGAAGTTAAAACATTCAGAGGTACTGGAGGTACGTGTACTTTGTCGGCATAAATCTGGCACTTGTGACAAGATCGAGTATAAGCGGTGACAATCGACTTCCATGGTGGACCAATAGTAACTGTTCTCAAAATCTTCTTAGCCATGGTGTGTCCACGGAGTGGGTACCAAATTCGCCTTCGTGTAACTCTTCCATGATACGCATTGTGTTTTCGGTCTACAATGAGTAAACACAAGTCGTGGTTGCGCTTGTATAAGATGTCGTTGCTGAGAAAGAATTTGGAAGCAAATCTTCTCATGAACTTCTTATCATTAACAGATGCCCCTGCGGGATATTCCTGAGTCTCAAGATACCTCTTCACGTCATAGTACCAAGGTTTCTCTTCTGCGTCAAGCTCACAACAATACGCTGGTTCGTCGAATTTCTCAATGATGATCTGGGGAGCCTCGTTGTCCCATCTAACCTTGAACATAGACGACATAGTAGCCAATGCGTCTGCCAACTGATTCTCTTCTCGCGGAATATGATCAAAAGTAATCTCTTCGAAGTAGGGGATCAAACTCAGAACATGCTCTCGATACGGAATGAGATTCGGATGCTTCGTATCCCACTCGCCTTTATCGGTGATCACTAAAGCGAGTCTCCATACACTTGTAAGAACTTGATTCTTAAGTCAATAGCGACTTTGATACCCATGATGGACGCCATATTCACCATGTTGTTAGTGCAATGAAACATAATCTGGCGGTGAAAGGGTATGTCCCGTAGGGATGTAATGATGGCGCCAATGCCATTGCCAAGCGTTTGAGGCTCCATCAAAGACCATAGTCCATCGGGATCCTTATTCGTGTCCTTCGTCTGGCCGGTTCTTTAATCTGTAACTAGTAAAACATCTTCGTCTGAAATTGAACTGCATAGACCGATAGTCATCTACGGCTTGATGAGCCAAATCGGCTACCACACTTCCTTTGATCGCTTTCGAGAAGTGTTTGGATGTCATATTCGGTCAAGATCATTTGCCATCTTGCTATTCTTCCGGAGAGAGCTGGTTTCTCAAATATGTATTTTATCGGATCCATCTTGGAAATCAACAAGGTAGTGTGAGTCAACATATATCGTCTTAGTCGAGCAGAAGCCAAAGCGTTGCAAGTTTTCTCAAGTTGTGAGTATCTTGTTTCACAATCGGTAAACTTTTGCTAAGGTAGTATATTGCATGCTCTTTTCGACTGACTCGTCATGTTGCCCCAACACACCCCATTGAGTTCTCTAACACCGTCAAGTACATGATAAGAGGTCTTCCTTCGGGCGGCATCGAATAGGAGGATTCATGGGTACTCCTTGATTTTGTCAAAAGCGATCCGCAATCGTCGTTCCATTCTACTACTTGATCTTTCTTTAGCAACTTGAAGATTGGCTCACAGGTAGCAGTTAGGTGTGCAATGAATCTGGCGATGTAGTTCAATCGGCCCAAGAAACCTCTGACTTCTTTCTCGGTGCAGGGAGTTGGCATCTCTTGAATAGCTTTAACCTTGGCGGGATCAACTTCAATACCTCTTCCACTGACTACAAACCCTAGGAGTTTTCCGGATCTGACTCCAAAGGTGCACTTGTTGGGATTCAGTCTCAATGCTTCTTTAATCATCGAGCAGTTTACGCAAGTGATTAAGATGTTCTTCTTCAGTTTGTGACCGAGCTATCATGTCGTCGACGTAGACCTCTATCTCGTGATGGATCATGTCATGAAACAATGCCACCATAGCACGCTGATAAGTGGCGCCCGCGTTCTTCAGTCCAAACGGCATAACCTTGTAGCGAAGTGCCCCAGTAACAAAAGTAGTCTTTCCATGTCTTTGAGCCATTTGATCGATTGTAACGGAGAAACCATCCATGAAGGAGAAAACCTTATGCTTTGAGCGGTGTTGTCAACGAACATCAATATGAGGAAGTGGAAAATCGTCTTTCGGACTTGCTTTGTTCAGATCTCTGTAATCCACACACATTCGTACTTTGCCATCCTTCTTGGGTACGGGCACCACATTTGCAACCCACTGGGGATAGGAGGTGACAGCTAAGAAACCGGCATTGAACTGTTTCATAACTTCGGCTTTGATTTTCTCTGACATCTCGGGACGCATGCGACGAACCTTCTGCTTCACTGGGAGAAAACCTTCTTTTGTCGGCAATCGATGTACCACGATATCAATGTCCAACCCTGCCATGTCTTCGTATGACCAAGCAAAAACCTCAAGGTAGTCTCGTAGCATCTGAACCAACCTTTCTTTAACACTGTTCTCAAGACCCGCTCCTATCTTGATCTCTTTTCTCGCTTCGTACCCAAATTCACAACCTCAACCTCTTCGTGGTCAGATAACTCGCTTCTTTCTTTGATCGACAAGTTCTCCTGGCACTTCACAATCTTCCTCACTTTCGTCTTCGGCTTGGTAGATCAGATTATCGAAGTCATATTTAGCACTAGCATAGCTGTTATTAACGAGATTCAGAGTGATTCTGCAGTGTATCACGTGGGTGTGTGTAAGAAACACATAGCCTTTTGAAGAGGTGATAAAGCAAAAGAAAGAAAACAAACAATTGAATGCAAAAGTCCAACGAATTTATTGAATGAAAATACGCAAACGACAGATAATAACCCTCGCAAACGAGCCATGATGCCCCGGGCAAAGCACCAGGCTTTCAAAGTTTATTGTTCAAAACATAAAGAAATACGAAAAGAAAAACAAAACAAGAGCAATTACTCCTGACTAAAGGAGATTGGTATGACGTCTTCAGTCTTCCAATTGCTGAGCTCATTGTCTGGAGTTGGGAAGATCCACTTGCTGATGTCGAAGTCATTGTCGTTGTCTTCTATAGCATGGATTCCACTCGCGGAAAGGAAGTTGGCCGGCACGTTCGCGGCGTATCATCTTCTGACCCTTGATGGTGAAGCCTAAACCAGTCTTGTCGGATTTGAAAGGAAGATCAGGGAGCTGTCCCCAAATAGTACTACCTCCTTGCTCAACAGCAGCTCGAGCATCTTTCAATGAGGCCATCCTAGGCGGAACTTTAGCATCTTCAGAGTGTTGGAGAGTCAGGCATGACTGGGAATTGTTTCAAAAGCTTGACAGGAGTCTCAAGAATTCTCCTTCCATCTCGAGGTATCGAAATGATTGTAGATGGTGACCATATACTCTTCACCACATCTCGTAACAACTTTCCCTTTCACCGGGTATTTCACCGATGTAAGGTAGAGGCTTTGCCCATGTATCCAAGGGCCCAAGTAGGCAGAATAAGTCGGACGGATGTCCATGACAAAGAAAGTGGAATCAAAAGTCTGGGAACCGACTTTAACAAGCGAGTGAGCTCTCCAAGCACTGTGCGCTTAGAACCATCAAAAGCTCTCACGATAATGTCACTGGTCTCGAACCAACCCTTGACATCAAGCCGATCAAAAGCGTCTTGGTAGGATATTCGAGGCGAACCGTGTCAACCAAAACATGAGACAGGTAGTACCTTTGCATTCAACAGAGATGTGCAAGGCTTTGTTATGTTTCTTTCCGTGAGTCAAATCGATCGAGAAGCTTAGGCCGTTGTTGGCAGCCGCTAGCAATACAAACTTGAAGCGATCGGTGGTAGTGTCTTCGGCACATGAGCATTCTTGAAACTTCAGAGGCATTAGCATGAGCCTCGAAGCACAAGAGCAAAGCGAGCATGGAAATCTTGGACGAGTCATCTAACTGCTCCACAACATTGTAATCACTCTTCTTGATGATCTTCAGAATTTCCTCCATTTCTTGTTTGGAGGTGTCTTCAGTAACTTCCTTTGGTACTTCTGGTTGAGCAGGATGAGCCACTGATTCTTTCCCTCTAGCTGGGGATATTGGTGGAGTAGACGGAATGCGAGCTGGAGTCGCAGTGTCTTTTGGAGGAGAGATCTCTGGAGAGAATACCCTTCCGGTTCTGGTCACCTTACTGGATCCGGTGATGTTGTCGATGTCAGGAATAGAAGCTCCAATGGTAAGATCTTCAATTGTCAGAGGATCTTGCTTGACACCATGATAGTAAACATCAGCTCCATAGTTCCAAGGGATAGCTTTGTCAGAGGAATATGGGCGGTCTTGGAGAAGTAATGATGAGAGGTGCCACTCTAGGCACGGGATCGTGAGAGGAAAATCTTATTGTGTTAACATCGGCATAGTCTTCAGGGAAATCGTCACCCCATCCGGTCGCCTTAACATCTTCAATAGGAATCTTGTAACTATCGGGACGGTGTACTTCACCATGTAATCATATTTTCCACTTGGCTGCCCCAAGGTGTCCCACAGATGGTGCAGCGTTCGCATTGTCAATCTTCAACTTAGACATTTCTTCACACTTCGCACGGTGGTTTGAAATAGTATCTCACGGTTATCCATCATGCACCGAACGCGTCTTCTCAACCAAGCACAACCATCGGTAGCGGATGGGCACCAACGATTCTCGGGCATCTGGATTGACACCGCTTGCAACAAATTCTTCTTAATCATCGGAGGAATGGTCAAGTCATCTATGTTGAAGACATAAGTATCATCCCCAACAGCATTGGAACTCTTGTCATGGTTAGGCATAGCGTTGATCACATTCGAGTCTCAACAGAGGATCAAACTCAATGCTTAGCTTTAATCATATCTTGAATCTTGTTTTCGTGAGCCCAACAATTGTCGATTGTCGTGCCCGGGCTATTGGAATGGTAAGCACACTTAGCATTAGGATTGTACTGGAGATGAAGTGTTGACATTTCGAGGAGGATCCTCAAGGTAATCACTCTGCGTTCAACATGTGTTGCAAGGCTTGCGACAATGGCATGTTGATCTTCAGAATCGCTGCGCGTTCGCTGTATTGTCTCACGAGGTTGTCCGATGTAGGATGGAGATCACAACCGCCCTACAGATTGAGCACGGTCGGTCTTGGCTCGGCTTTTCGACCATACACATTGGCTTCTTTCTTACCACCAAAAGATTTCTTGACATTTGAAGATGACTCTATCTGAATCTTCCCACTCTTGATACCTTCGCTCGCGTCAATATCACTCGGTGAATCCGGATGAAGAATTTCCAATCGATGATTGAAGAATGGGCTGTCGGTGTTCCCATGAACATATCAACCAACTCCCTATTGGACAAGGGTGGTTGAACTCACTGCTAGATCTCTCCACTTCGAGCATATTCATTGAACTTCTCGTCATGACCCATAGACATGCTTTGTAGTTGCATGCGAGTAGGTGTCAATTCACATTGTACTCGTATTATGCAGAAAGCATCGCCAAGTCACTCCAAGTACGGATACGGTCATTCTCTAGTGATAGTACCATTCCAACTGGTTCCGGACAAACTCTCTTGAAAATAGTGCATCCACAACTTTCTCGTCATCGGTGGGATTGATTTTAACATAGGACTTCAAATGCACTTAGGGCAAGACATGCCATCATACTTGGCAAAAGTAGGAACTTTGAATTTGGGAGGAATCACAACACCAGAACAAGACTCAGATCATCAAAGTTCAGCCGGACATCTTCGAGTTTTCCACAAGATTCAGACGGTCTTCAAGTTGTTTGTACTTGTCATCTTCATCGTCTGGCTATAACCGAGCGGTCCTCTCCTTCTTTCTTTGGCTCACGCTGGTCATCTTCATCACCCTTGGTACTCCCTCGGTATGGACACTTCCTTGAGAGCTCGATCCGATGACCACTTTTGGACCCCTTTGTAGCCTACCCATGTTGAGGACACCAACAACCTTCTTCTTCTTATTGATGAGCTTCTTCAAATCTTCTTGGCCTTGGACCAAGTTGGTGAACATCTCTGGCCGAGCATTACGAGCTTGGAGATCTTTGACCTGCTCAAGAGCCATTTCGCTAAAATAAATAGCGAGCAAATGAGAAAACCAATCTCCAATGTACAGTGATGCAATGTTTATGCTATGCTATGCAATGTTTATGCGAATGCAATGCAATGTTTTCAAGGACCTTAGAGATTTAAATTTGTTAAACAAGTAATGAACAAACATTTATTAGTACTCTTTTCATTCTTTTTCTTTTAAGTACAAGAGATAGTTCAAAACAATAAAAGAAAACATAAACATCCTAAAGCTCTAAGTCTCCCATGGGCTTCCTCTTGGTGCCGATGTAGGCATTGATGCTTCGCCTCATGAAGTAGCTTTGTCAACTCTAACACTTTCTTCTCGCTTAGCAATGAGCTTCAAAGGTATCCCTTTCTTCTTTGAGCTGAATCCGTGATCTCTTCAAGTCTTCAAAATCGAGGCATGTCGGGATGGAGAAGATAGGTACGCCACCTATAGCAACAGTTCCATAATTACTGGTAAAAAAGCGTGAATGGCATCATGAGGTTTTGAGCTCGAGCTCGCACCCATTTGAGGTAAGGTTCCCAAGGAATGGAGTTCGGTGCCCCAAAGTCTTGGTATCGATCTTCTTTACCATGCCCCAAGCATGTATAAACCTTCGCTTGATTCGAGATCGTGATTGTAGTCGAACACAACATCTTGGAGAAGCATATCATGTGGACCATCTCTTCGGGCAAAACCAAACTGGCGTAGAGCTAGAGAAGGGTTGTAAGTAATACCTCCCCTTATACCAAGTAGCGGTACATTAGGGAATTCTCCACAACGCTCAATGAATGTGAAGTCCTTTTGAGAGAAAAGATTCCAACGGATATCGGAATGAGAGAGTGACATCAACCTTTGAGACCATCTCAACCTTTGTTCATTCTTCAAAACTGATGGAGGAAGGTGCGAAATAAACCACCTTGAAAGTAACGGGACACAACACATGAGAGTTCCTTGTTTCTTAGTGGTACGAGTGTGGAGAGAATGTAGGATATCTCCAAGTAAGGTAGGCACAGGATTGCGGGTAAGAAACAACTTGATGGCGTTAACATCTATGAATTGGTCCGAGTTAGGAAATAGAACCAAACCATAAATTAGCAAGGCCACAACATTCTCAAATGCATGGAAACTCATAACTTTGAGGAATTCTCGGGCTTTCTTAATTAAGAACTTGGAAAGTAAACCCTTAACTCCACTTCTAGTTTCCCAATTGGCTTCGATATCCGAACGGTGATGCAATGTCTTCGTACTTAGGAACCTTTTCCAAACCGGTAAATGGCATTTGGTCAAGAATAGGTACCCAAGTAGCTTAGAGAACTCTTCTAAGGTAGGAACCAAGCGATAATCGAAATGTGAAGCAATGGTGTTTTGATCAAAGAACTGGAATAGGACATGCATCATATCTTCTTCAAAACCGAGATAACCAAATCAAAGATAACCATGTCTTTTGATGAATTGAGCATGGTGGGAATTTCAAACCAATTCTTTGAGTTGAGAAGGTACCCATGAAGTTGATTCGGATAGTCTTTCTAGAAGCCATGATTCCTACAAACAGAGCAAAGATAAATCCTAGGTCCTTGAAATAGTTAGAAATGATATGCAATGCGAATGATGTCATGATGTCATGTTTAGCACACACAAACAATTCACACAATGAGCCTAGGTTTAAGGCTTGCATGAGGTATAGATGACTACCCACCAAAAGCTTGGGTTGGTTCATCTGTCCTATAATAGTAACCGGTTCTAGGAATCTCATATCATAGATCTTTCTCGCTTATTTCAATCGACGCCAAGTGGTCGATCGAAAATGTCCCAAAAGTCGATCTCAATGAGCGTAGCATCGAGTATCAACCAACCTCGGTCTACACAAAGCCATCTCACTACCTTCTAATGGCCAAGATGGGTCAATTAAGGTTCTAAAAGTTTAGTTAGCACTTGATGACCACGCAGAAGCCAAATACTATCTTCAACTTGGGAATGAAGAGTATCGGACCAAAGTGTCACGCTAACGTATAATGTTGACCGCGTAGTTATCGTCTAGCGGTCGTGATGATCTAATGCCACTTACCTAAAAGGAAACCCGGATCCGGTGTAGGATCCCCAACAATATAGTACCCAAGCAACCCTTAAAGATAAAGCATACAAGTCAAACAAAAAGGTAAAATGATCTAGAAATCCCTAAGGCAATCTCTTTTGGGTGCGTCCCCAGAGTCGCCTGTTAATACTTGAACTGACTTTGTAGGATTTTGTATCCAAATGTGCGGATAGCAAGAGTCGCCACCGACTTTTATTTTATCCAATTAAGGGAAGGTAACAGAAAAAGACCTTCGTTAGATTCGAGTTCGGGAGAATGGTTATGAAAAGGGAAGGTATTAGCACCCCTTTCCATCCGTAGTTATCTACGGGCTCTTAGATGCTCTAGATCACTTTTTAAAATTGCTTTCTGTGTGTTTGACAAAGATGTTTTGAAAAAAAAGGCATTTCGCTTTGACTTTGTAATGACTCATGTAGGAGTGTATACAAAGTGTTCGGAAATGTTTAGTTTTGAGAAGAATTTGAACTTTGAAAAAGTGTGTGAGGTGTGAAAAGCATTTGATAGAGCAAGCAACTAAGAGACTTATTTACCCACTCAGAATTGGTTGTTTTGTTGTACTTCTACATTCCTTTAGAATAGCGTTATCCATACCATTAGTTAGTAGGTAGCTCCATTCGTTGGATGTAAACGGGACATTCGAAGGGACATCGGATGGTCATAGAAGGCAACTAGTAGGAAGTATCCTAGCACATTCGAAGGACTATCATCATTTTCGTGGCGACAATCGAGGGTCAAGATCATGTATTCGGAGGCGACATCGTGGGTCTTATGATCTTTGTATCGAAGGGACTATGATGATTTGTTTGGAAGGCAACGGTGCTAGAATACCTCTACGTTCGAGGGACATGACCATTTTGAATCGAAAGGCGTCGAGAGAGAATTACCCTAAGGGGTGCGTGTGTGATAGAAGCGCGTTGAATTCAGAATATATTATCTTGAAGATTAGTGTGAGCTATGTCCAATTATTATCTTTCCATACACGCCTAATTACTAGCAATTGATAAGGGTGCGGAAAGTAAAATGCGGAATGTAAAGCGGGAATGTAAAGGTGCGGAAAGTAAAACCTACGCTATTACAAGGCTTTGGGGCAGATACATAATTTAAAATGCGGAAAATAAAGTCCTAAATTAAACTATTACATCCCATGAGCAATTACATTATTGGAAAAAATAGAATGATAAAAAGAAAACGTCCGAATCGGAGCAACCTGTGAAAGAATAAGAGATCGGAAAATATGATGAAATCGAAATAAGATAAAATGTTAGAAAAAATGCAATTTTTAATGTGAGAAAATTAATATAGGCTGGAAATAAGATAAATAAATTAAAATAATTTTTTGGGATTTTTTGGAAAAGATTTAATAATTAAAATGCAATTAAAAGTGAATTAAATGCAAAATTAAAAATAAAATAAATATGCATGCAAAAATTATATTTTTTAATTTATTAAATTAAATAAAGATTTTCAGAATATAAATGTGAAAAGAAAATATTTTTGGTAATTTTTTAAATGCAGAATAAAAATCATGAATAGAATTAAAATATAATGAAAATATTAAAATAAAAGAAAATAGGAAAATATGTTAGAAAATATGAGTTTGCAAACTTGTAAAAATAAGTGTCTGTGCCAGGGATCGAACTGGAGACACTAGCTTCAAACTTTGAAACCAACGCTTGACCAACCGTGGCATGTCTTGTTTGGAAACGGAGTTAATGGAATACACGCGTTGCTTCTCCATTGCCTCCTCCTTCGCGCCAGACTTCATCTCTTTCGTTTTGAATTTTCAAAAGCTTGCGTCGGCTTTTCTTCAACGCTAAAGGCCCTGGCTACATGGAAAATCAAGCATAAGTAATATAAATGCATTGTAAATACATGGTTCGATTCGTGCATCGTTCGAGTTCATTGGTCATGGTCTCATGGTCCAATTTTTCTTGTTTTGTAAAACCCTAAAACGTGTTCAGGAACCCTAACAATGGTATATCGAGCTCCAGGCTATGGAAATGCAATCAAACCACCCAGAATGCTTGCAAACTTATCACTGATCATAAAAACAACAACAAATCGTGTTAATAATGCATGAATGTTAGAAATCGAATTTGGAAAAAGTTTGACAAACCGAATTCTGATTTGCTCGATTCTTGATGTTTTTGAATGATATAAGAGTCTGGATCGACTCTAAAGACCTCAAGGAATGCAATGGAATCCTCAAAATCGGCTGTGGATGGCTGGAACTAGGATTGCTAGTTGCTTCAAGAACACAATTTTTTTGAATTAGGTTAGGGTTTCTAAAGGCAATTTTTTCGTCCCTTGTGATTGATATGCATCAAGTATATATCTTGGATGGATTTGGCATTGTTTTGGAAAGATTTGATCAATAATCAATGAAAATCAATTTTGATATTTCCATGAAAATCAAATTTTCAAAACTTGTTCAATTCAATCAAATCTTCCCATATTTGATTCAATTTCGAAATTGCTGGCATTTATGGGTTAATTGGATCACAAGCAATAAAAATCAATCTTTCAATTAATTTTGATTTTATACTTTATTTTTCAAATTAATTTGTATTTAAATGAATAAATTCCAAATTAAATAGGAAAATAAAATAGAAAATCGTGGCATTGGGCTTGGACATTCCTACTTGCATGAGGAATAAGTTTGGATGAAGAAAAAGTAGGCCCATTTGCAAAAGATTTGATTTTTTGAAGTATCTTTCTTTGTGCATTCTTTCAAAATTGCCCAACTTGTGGATGGTGTAACTTGCTCAATTTTCCACATTTTTGAGTGTTCTTGGACTTTTTTGGAAAGCTCTAAGAGTCCTCTAAACAATGTCTTTGGTTTCATCTCAATTGGAGTTACCATGCTCAATATATCTTCAAATCAAAAAGTTGACTTTTTGTTGACTTTGAAAATGACCTGTAATGTTTTGAGCTATACCTCTCAAATGAAGCACTTTTTGGACATTCTTGTGAGACATGAAGTTGTAGAGAATTGAATTTCCTTCAAAATAAGCTTTGGTGGGAAAATTTCTGAGAAAGTATGAGAAAGTTATGATCAGTCAAAGTTCAGTTGACTTTTCACCTAGAAACCCTAATTTAGAAAGTTTGACTTTTGAGCAAATCTTGAGTTTTCTTGATGAATCATGATCAACCCTTGATCAAATGATGAATGTAACTTCAAAATGAGGATGTTGACCAAAAATATGAAGTTTGACTGTATGTTGACCACAGTTGACTTTTTGTCCAATACAACTGATTTTCAACCATCTGAGCAATTGTCTGAGGAAACTTGACTTGTGAAGCTTGAAACTTGACATGGAGAATCTTTGAAACATATGAGGAAGCATGAAGACCATTGGAGATGTTGGAAATCCATCTTGACTTGGGAGATACCAAACCCTAGTTTGGGTTGATTGTCTAGGAGAGAGTTTGTCTGATCAACTCTTGAGGAATCCTTGAGCATAGATGTATGAAATCTTTTGAGAAGATGGAGGGCAAATTTTGGGGTATGACAATATGTTGTCAAGAAAGCCTTCTCTGGCGGTGCATTGATTCTTGAAACTATGGATGGAGAGGAGTTCCCATGTCCTTTGAATGCTGATGTACTCAATAAATAATTCGTCTAAATAAATAAAAGAATAGCTCGCTAAGTTGAAAACCCGAAAGGGCGGCTTAGGAAAAAAAGAGCGTCTCGATAGGCTGAAAACCCAAAAGGGCGGTATATGCAGAAGTTAGAGACATAAACAGAATAAATTTCCCAGTAGGCTAAAAACCCAAAAGGGCAGTCTATGCAAAAGTTAGTGACTTTCATGGCAAGTAACTACATCAGACAAGACTTGATCGTAGAAGCAACAATCTGTATGGATCATCATCACACCTCAACTGAAGTCTACAATATAAGAGTTCAAATTTATTAGGGAGGATAGTGGTCATTCTTTATCAATGTACATTTTCCAAACTTTGTGATCATCCATGGAGTCATGCTATTGGCAGACTACCATTCTATCAATAAAATTTGAGCTTTTATCCAATTTATTTGCAATCTTATTTTATTCAGCTTATAAAAACTTTCTTTTATTATTGATAATACATTTCAAAACACAAAGATTTAATAGAACATATTCGTGAGAATTTTTTTTAAAAATGTTTTACTTTAAATGTGCATCAAAGGGATGAAAGTTCGTAGTCCCAATGATAAGCAAGATTGATGGTGTTCAAAGAAGATCCCAATTTCTCTATGATAGAGCCTCCAAGGCAAAATTTTCTTGAAACACGAGGTGTTAGTTTAGAGTCAGGTATCCCAATGAAGTTTCACCGGTTTTACCTAAAGAATCTTGTACACATTATCGCTCTCGATAAGGGATGGCTTTCCCCGGAAGAACCAAGGATGATGTTTCCCTCCAAGGTTATCATCCCCGTGAAGTTTCTTTGATCTTCCCCAGGGAAGTTCGTGCAACTACTGTTTTTGGTATTGAATAATGTTTGTGGGTTCTCCTCAACATATATGATATCATTATTCCCAATGGAGTATGAATATTATTCCCCAGTGAGGCCAACAAAGGTCTGTTGTATCTGCGTAGTCTTTTGGGATTATTGTTACATGCTCATGCTTTGGTTGTTGTTAAAAAAAACCAAGCCTTGAAGTAGGATGTTGTTTCCTCAGTTGTTGGCTTACTTTCTTTTGGACCTCCATCTTGGACGCTTTTTGGCAGAGTGTTGTCTTTACCAAGTTTGTCCTGACTGGTTATCCCCATCGTAGTGTGTTTGTTTTGTCAGCATAAACATGACATACATTCATAAATACATCATGCATACCTAAATTGCAATTCATCGGTTATTTGCATTCATTAATGTTGTTGTTGATATATTGCTGGAGTGTGTATCCTCTCCCTATTAGAATTTCAAACTTTAAATAGAAAGTGTTCATCCTTTAATCTTCCCCGTTGAAGGCTAATGCTTTAATCCTCTTACCCAGCTTTTTACCTGGATGAAATTGACACTCGATCAAATTTCTCCTTGAAAACCTATTTTCTCAAACAATTGGACTCTTGTCGATTCTTTGTAGTGATGCGAACTACTGTACTTCTACGATATATAGCGAAGTGAGACATTTTCCACTTGGGGTTAAGTGATGCTTGTTGATGAAAATTTAAGCTCTATCCTCCACTTTGAGTTGATAAAATGATTATTTCTCATAATAATGGGTAGTAGGTATGTTTACCACTCGGATATGACACTGATGTTTATTCTTCTTAAAATTAACCAACACATCAATTTTGGTCTTTTTTACCGAACTACATGGGTTTTGATTTCAATATTACACATTGTTGGTGTGTAGTCCTAGAACTTATTGGAAGTTCTATCAAATCAAAAATTGTAAAAAATACTTCTTTTCTCATCCTCACCGTCTATTTTGTACATATTTTATAGCACATACACAGATTTTCAAAGAGGTTCTTGCGGAGTACTGTAGATGTTTATGGTGCTTAATATCTTCCCTTTGCATAACTGACCCCCGTACCTTGATCTCTATTTCTTTAGGATTTTATTCGCTATTTTTCCTAGTCTTTTGGATAAAATAAAAGCGCGGTGGCGACATCATTGTTATATTACGAGTTGAGTCAATCAATGGCTTAGTCTTGAAAATTTTTGCCGCTACAGAAAAGTGGCGACTCCTCTAGAGACTAATCATCTCTAAGTGGGTTGAGAATATCTTTGTTTATTTGTCTATATGTAATATTTGTTGTATATATACCTGTTTGTATGGATTTTTATGGTTTTTAGGGTGCTTGGTGATCTCTTATAAGTCCTATACCCGGACTTGGGCAAACTTAAGATAAAACGGACGATATAGTCATGTTAACTTTTAGGGAGTAATCTTGAAGAAGGAGGCATGAGATCCCCCACTCAGTGGAGACCTCCTTGACTATGGTATTTTGTTTACCGAGTGATCGGGAAGACATGACTGCTTTCGACCTGGGAGTCAGTGAAGCTGAGCAGCCGTAGAACCCTTAACCCATGTTGGCCTTTTTAGGTGTAGTGCAGATACTATTACGGAGCAATCAAGAAGTAGTTGTTACGCAATACTGCACTCATACGAGTTTCTCTTGATAGTGTTGCTAATTACCTAGTATATCGGGAAGTTAGTAATATTTGATGGAGGAATATAGACTCTGGGATTTCCCTTTTAGAACCTTGATCTACAAGTGACAAAGCTCTTAGTATACCTTATGGGTAGTACCTTTGGCACCATTGATCATGAAATGTGAAAATATGAACATTTAATTGATGGTTGACCAAAAGTCGCCTTGGTCAATAGTTGTCTTTGGTTGGCATTTAGCCAGATGACTATCTTACCCCCAATTGATCAATTGAACCACTTCCAATCAAAATTGATGGTAAATCCTTCAATCATAGGTGCTCATAAACATGTTGATAATCATGGAATCAATTCTTTTCCAAATAGTCAGAGAAATCCTGATTAAATCTAAAACCCTAGTTTTGGTCCCTTGTGCTAAAAGATGGTGATCCAGTCTCAAAACCCTAATTCCTCCAGTCATTTTGAGGAATTTATTGCCCAAAGATGTCTCATATGATAATGAGATGATAAAACTTCAAATAAATGGCTTACACAAGCATCAAACACTTCATCTGTCCAAAACCCTAATCTCAAGAGATGAATATGAGAAAAGTGATTCATTCCAAAATCTTGCAACCTTCAAGCTTTAGAGGAACCAAAGAGATAATTGAGATGTTGTAAGTGTTTTTATGTTGGCTTTAATTTTTGGTAAAACCTGTTTATGTCAATGTCTTGACTGATGTCATGACATTCTGAGTTGAAGATAAATTCTGCAGAAGAAGAATTATACAGGTACAGCTCACATTGGTTATGAACTGTTATACTGGAAATCTGCAAGAAGAATGACTAATGTCATGACCATTGTTATGACATTCTGTGCAACATTTATTGTTATGAATATTTACTTTTCCTAAGAGTTTTCAGGATTCTGCTGAGCTGTTTTATTATGGACTAATTTGTTGGATCATGTGCTCACGTGGTTTTAAGGTTAACCTTGTTTAACCCTAATTTGGTATGTTAAAAAGACCAAGTCTTTAGGTTAACTTTGGTTAACCCTAGCTATTTTTATGGAAGACCAAGTTGAAGACTTTACTGCTTCTATAATATGAAAGAAACCCTTATATTGTGAGCTGCGCTTTTTCTGAGAAGAACAAGAAGCAGACTGTAATTTGTGTTTTAGTTATTCTTGTGAGCCAAGCAATTATCTTGTGATAAGTGACTTGGACTAGGATTTATTTGTAACGGTTGTTTATCACTCAAAGCTTTGAAGCACGAGTATTGTGTCCCTTGATTAAAGCTTTGAAGCAAAATCAAGAATGTTTATTGAAGAATGTCTTCACAATTCTATTAAATAATAGGTTGATATCACTGCTGTGATTGAGGGGGAGTGAGTAGGAACTCAGGTCTAAGTAGGACTTAGATTAAAGTTACATTGGGTAGGTCTTAAGTGAAGGAGATAAACTGGTTGGTTTATTCCTGAATTAATACTACTTATAGTGGATTTCCTCCCTGGCTTGGTAGCCCCTAGGTGTAGGTGTAGTTACACACTGAACTAGGTAAACAATTGATTGTGTTCTTTACTGTTGTTTAAATTACTGTGTGAATTGTTAATAGTTTGTCAGATATGGTGTCATAACATTCTCTGTGACATTACGATCCGCCGTAAATTTCAATTGGCATCGAGCACCACACTGTTATTTCTAGGTGAGATCTAGGGATATTATTTTCTGGCGCTATGGACAAGGAAGGAGGATTTGGGAGTAGACCACCCATTCTGGATGGATCTAACTATGATTACTGGAAACCTCGTATGGTTGCTTTTTTGAAGTCACTGGACAACAAAGCTTGGAGAGCTGCTGACAGAGGATGGAAACATCCCATCAAACTTGAGAAAGATGGTACTACTAGCCTAAAACTTGAGGAAGAATAGAGCAAAGAAGAAGAAGAGCTAGCATTGGGCAACTATAAAGCATTGAATGTCTTATTCAATGGAATTGACATAAACATTTTCAGACTAGTACATCATTGTGAACTGGCCAAGGATGTTTAGGACACTCTCAAAACCACTCATGAGGGTACATCCAAGGTAAAAATGTCAAGACTTCAGATGCTCACCACCAAATTTGAGAATCTGAAGATGAAGGAAGATGAGACCATTCATGAGTTTCACATGAACATCTTGGAGATTGCCAACACCTCAAGAGCATTAGGAGAAAAGATGTCAGAAGAAAAGCTGGTGAGAAAGATTCTCAGATCCTTGCCTAAAAGGTTTGCAATGAAAGTGACTGCTATAGAGGAAGCTCAGGATATCTGCAACTTGAAGGTTGATGAAGTCATTGGGTCACTTCAGACATTTGAGATGGGGATCAGTGACAATGTTGACAAGAAAAACAAGAGCATAGCCCTTGTATCCAATACTGAAGAGGAAAGCAAGGAGAGTGATGAAGAGAATATATCAGAAGCTATAGCTATGCTTGGAAGACAGTTCAACAAACTCATCAAGAGAATTGACCCAAATTCAAGGTCAAATGTCAAGAACATTTCCTCTGACATTAGCAGACCCTATGACTCCAGTAGAAGAACTAAGTCTGAAGAAAAGGGAAATCAAAGCAGAGGTATCCAATGCCATGGATGTGAAGGATATGGACACATTCGAGCTGAATGTCCCACATTTCTAAAGAAACAAAATAAAGGAATGTCTGTTACTTAGTCTGATGGTGACTCAGAAAGTGACTCTGAAGAAGAATCTGCAAAACTAGTTATTGCACTATCTGGTGTTTGTAACTCTGATAATGATTCTAGTGATGAGGAAGTGACATTTAAAGAACTTGTTGACTCCTACAAGAAGTTGTGTATCAGAAGTGCTGAAGTCTGTCAGCAAAATGAGAAACAGAAAAAGCTCATTGTGAAGTTGGAAGCTGAGAAGAAGACAGACACTGCTACTATAAGTCATCTCAAAGGTGAAGTTCTAGTGTTGAACTCCAAACTTGATCAGATGACTAAGTCTGTCAAGATGTTAACAACTGGAACTAGCAAGTTGGAAGAAATCCTTCAGACTGGACAAAATGCAGGAAACATGTCTTGTCTAGGATTTATGGGTGCAAAAAAATCTGCTGGTGACAAGAAGAAGACCAAGCTTGATAAACAAATGTCAAAGCAGATGTCACAACATAGGGCTCAACATCAAGAACAGAGAAACATGAAGAAAAAGTTTCAAATATGGAGATGTCATTATTGTGGAAGGTTTGGCCACATAAAGCCTTTTTGCTTTAGATTATATGGATATCCTAATCAGACCCCATATGTCAAGCCTAAGATTAACAAGGCACCATATACTCAACAAGGAAGAAAAGATCTACGATAGCTCACACCTCCCTTAGAGTTTCTGCCAAGGAAGACTGGTACTTTGACAGTGGATTCTCTAAACACATGACTGGAGTCAAGAATCTGTTGAATGATGTCAAACCTCATACTACTAGTTATGTCACTTTTGGAGATGGAGCTAGAGGAGAAATCAAAGGTGTTGGAAACTTGGACTGCCCTGGAGTTCCAAACCTAAATGAAGTGTTGCTGGTAAATGGTTTGACTGCCAATCTCATAAGTATCAGTCAACTATGTGATCTAGGATTCAAGGTCAACTTCACCAAGTCTGAATGTCTTGTAACCAATGAAAAATAAGATGTTGTAATGAGAGGAGTCAGATCAAAAGACAACTGTTACTTATGGGAGTCTCAGAACACTAACTACTCTTCTGTGTGCTCTATAGCCAAAGAAGAAAAGGAAGTGAAACTGTGGCACCAAAAAATTGGTCATTTACATCTTAGAGGGATGAAAAGGATCATATCCATGGAGGCTGTCAGAGGGATTCCAAAACTTCAGATTGATGAAGGGAGAGTCTGTGGTGAATGTCAGGTTGGAAAGCAAACTAGAATGTCACATCCAAAGTCAAGACATCTAACCACTTCTAAGGTGCTAGAGCTTTTACATATGGATCTGATGGGTCCCATGCAGGTGGAAAGCCTTGGTGGAAAAAGATATGCATATGTTGTTGTGGATGATTTTTCCAGATTCACCTAGATAAACTTCATTAGGGAAAAATCTGATGTATTTGATGTCTTTAAGAAATTGTGCAAGAGAGTTCAAAGAGAAAAAGAATGATGCATTGTCAGAATCAGAAGTGATCATGGAAAGGAATTTGAAAATAGTAAGTTTGATGAGTTCTGTTCCTCAGAAGGAATCAATCATGAGTTCGCTTCACCTATAACTCCTCAACAAAATGGAGTTGTGGAAAGGAAAAACAGGACTATACAGGAATCTGCTAGAGTAATGATACATGCCAAGAAGCTTCCTATTCATTTTTGGGTTGAAGCTATGAATACAGCTTGTTATGTCCACAACATGGTCACTTTGAGAAAGGGAACATCATCCACCCTTTATGAAATATGGAAAAGAAGAAAGCCTACTGTGAAGTATTTCCATGTCTTTGGGAGCAAATGCTATATTCTAACAGATCGTGAACAAAGGAGAAAGATGGACTCTGAAAGTGACGAAGGAATATTCCTGGGATACTCTACCAACAGTAGAGCATATAGGGTGTTTAATTCCAGGACCAAAGTTACGATGGAATCTATAAATGTCATAGTTGATGATCACCATGAGGAAACAAATGTCCCATATGATGTTGAGACATTCTTTGAGACTTCACCACAAGTGTCTAAAAAGGATGATGTGCCTATCCCTACTCCACCAGAGTCTGAATCAAAGGAAGATAACAAACATCCTTCCATCAGAATTCAGAAAGATCATCCTAAGGAACTCATCATAGGAGATCCCAACAGTGGAGTCACTACAGGATCTAGAGAAATCATCTCAAACTCTTGTTTTGTGTCTAAGATTGAACCAAGAAATGTTAAAGAGGCTTTGACTGATGAATACTGGATTGGAACAATGCAAGATGAATTGAATCAGTTCAAACAACATGAAGTATGGGAGTTAGTTCCTAGACCAGTAGGAACAAACATCATTGGCACAAAGTGGATCTACAAGAACAAGTCAGGCGCTGAAGGAGTTGTCACCGGGAATAAGGCAAGGCTTGTTGCTCAAGGATACACTCAAGTTGAAGGGGTTGATTTTGATGAGACTTTTGCTCCTGTAGCCAGACTGGAATCAATCAGAATTCTCTTGGGAGTTGCCTGTCTTCTAAAGTTCAAGCTGTTTCAGATGGATGTGAAGAGTGTCTTCCTAAATGGGTACTTAAATGAGGAAGCGTATGTGGAACAGCCTAAAGGGTTTGTGGATCCAAACTGTCCTGATCATGTTTACAAATTGAGGAAAGCATTATATGGTTTGAAACAAGCTCCTAGAGCTTGGTATGAAAGATTGACAAAGTTCCTCACTAACAAAGGATACAGGAAATGAGGTTTGGATAAAACTCTTTTTGTCAAGGATGAAGGAGGAAAGATAATGGTAGCTCAAATTTATGTTGATGACATAGTGTTTGGAGGAATGTTAGATAAAATGGTTAAACATTTTACTAATCAGATGCAAGCTGAATTTGAAATGAGTCTCATGGGAGAATTGACCTACCTTCTTGGACTACAAGTCACACAGATGGAAGACTCAATTTTTCTCTCTCAAAGCAAGTATGCAAACAATATTGTCAAGAAGTTTGGGATGGAGAATGTCAGTCATAAAAGGACTCTTGCACCTACTCATCTAAAGTTGTCCAAAGACACAAGTGGGACAAATATGGATCAAAGCTTGTACAGAAGCATGATAGTAAGTCTACTATACTTAACAGCCAGCAGACCTGACATTTCCTTTGCAGTTGGAGTATGTGCAAGATACCAGGCTGAACCCAAAGTAAGTCACATCAATCAGGTGAAAAGAATTCTGAAGTATGTGAGTGGAACTTACAATTATGGTATGCTGTACTCTCATGGATGTAAACCAATTCTGTCTAGTTATTGTGATGCTGATTGGGCTGGTAGTGCTGATGATAGAAAGAGCACCTCTGGAGGATGCTTCTTTTTGGGAAACAATCTTGTCTCTTGGTTCAGCAAGAAGCAAAAATGTGTTTCCTTATCCACTGCTGAAGTTGAATACATAGCAGCTGGTAGCAGCTGTTCTTAGATGATCTGGATGAAAGAGATGCTAACTGAGTACAATGTCACACAAG
This sequence comes from Vicia sativa, assembly GCA_021764765.1. Taxonomy (NCBI): domain Eukaryota; kingdom Viridiplantae; phylum Streptophyta; class Magnoliopsida; order Fabales; family Fabaceae; genus Vicia; species Vicia sativa. The sequence goes on from CM038792.1 coordinate 156,671,584, forward strand.
ATGTCATGACATTATACTGTGACAACCTGAGTGCTATTAACATATCCAAGAATCCTATACAGCACAGCAGGACTAAGTATATTGACATTAGATATCACTTCATCAAAGATCTTGTAGAGGAGAAGGTGATTAAGCTGGAACATGTTGCCACTGAATTACAACTGGCTGACATTTTTACCAAGGCACTTGATGCTAGTTAGTTTGAAAACTTAAGGGGCAAGCTGGGTATTTTCCAATATGAAGAGTTGTAGCAATTAATTTTGCTTAAAACAAGGGCTGAAAGAAATATTTTAATTAAGTTTATTCTGATTGGGCAAATAATTCATTTCCCTCTTTCTTTCCAAAGGTTTAAGAATAGGAATAGACACACTTGTATTTTCTTCCTCTCAGTTTGTTGTATCACCCTTCATTCTCCCAAAAGAAAACTTCAAACTTGTTGTCACTTGTATTCTCAATCTCTCAAGATGTCTCAACAATCTGTGTCATCATCTTCATCAAAGGCAACTGCATCTTCTTCATCCACTGACTCAGAACCTAGGGCAAACGCAAACCCCATGGATGCTGATGTCCTTGAGTTCACTCCTCTTCGTGCCATGGCAGCTGATCCTACCAAGGTCAAGAAGCTGCGAACCAGACATGCAAGAAGATCACAAGCTTCTCCCTCTGGTAAGTCTGCTGAACCATCATCTTTTGTTCCTCCAGAGATAGCAAATGGGGAAGGTTCTGCTTATGTGCATCAAGCTATTGCTAGACTAGTCACTAGGATTCTTAATGAAAATCACTTTGTTCCTGGTGTATTTGTTCCATTGAACCAAGAAACTGCCAGCCCTAATTTAGAAAGTGATCCAAATGTCACTCAGAATGTTGAGACACCTGATGACAATATTAGGAAATCTCCTGAGACACCTAAAGGCAACATTGAGAAATCTCCAGAGAAACCTGATGATCACCAGACCCCTACTGACAAGGCTGTTGAACCCCCTGTCATTGATGTTGATGAAGAATTTTCTGACAATGACTTAATTGCTAATGTCAACCCTAGCATAGAAAGAAGGATGATGAGTAGAAAAGAGAAGCAGAGTGCTGCCCAAAGCCCCTCCAAAGAGAAGGCTACTGAAGTTGTTCATGAGAAAGCTAGGCCTGAGAACAAGGCTAGAGAAGAAGCTAAAAAGGTTCAAAAGGTTGGAACTTCCAAAGGGAAGGGTAAGGTAAAAGCAAGGGTATCTGTTGGCAGTCTCTCAAAACCATTGAGAACTCCTATTTCCAAGAAGAGAAAGGCTCCTGAACCCTCTGAATCTGATGAGGAATCAGACTTTGATTTTGATGTTGAGAGCAATGTTCTAGACATTCCTCTCAGGAAGAAACCCTCTTCAAGCAAACTGCCTAAGGTTCCTGAGGTTGCAATTGACAATATCTCCTTTCACCATCCAGAAAATGCAAGCAGGTGGAAGTATGAGTTTATGAAAAGAATTGCCTTAGAGAGGGAGCTGAACAGAAGTGTTGTTGAGTGTAAAGAAGTCATGGATCTCATCAAGGATGCTGGTCTGATGAAGACAGTGACCAAGTTTTCAAGTTGTTATGAGATTCTTGTCAAAGAATTCATAGTAAACCTATCTGGTGGATGTGCTGATGGAAAGTCAGCTGATTTCAAATGTGTTTATGTGAGAGGAATGAAAGTAAACTTCTCTCCTTCTGTGATCAACAAATTCCTTGGAAGGCCTGATGAAGCTCAGCTTGAGCTTTAAGTTACTGACAACCAGGTGTGTCAAACCATCACTACCAAGAAAGTCAAGCAATGGCCCTTCAAAGGGAAGCTAACTGCTAGCAATCTCAGTGTGAAGTTTTCCATACTACACAAAATTGGTGCAGCTAACTGGGTTCCCACCAATCACAAATCCACCATCTCCACTAGTTTGGGAAGATTCATTTATACTATTGGCACCAAAACAAAATTTGACTATGGCAGTTACATTTTTGAGCAGACCATGAAGCATGCAGAAAGCTATGCAATTAAAGGTCCTATAGCCTTTCCCTCCCTCCTGTGTGGTATTATCATTGATCAATATCCTGATATTCTGGTAGAAAAGAATTCTATCTGTAAAAGAGCTTCTGCCCTTGGTTTCCATTACAAGTTGTTTCAGGGGAAACATGTCCCTGACATTGTCATGACATCTGCTGAGACATCAAATGTCAAAGCTAATTCTCAGAAGGCTGATGTCATTGCTGTGCTGAGAGAGACTTGCAGGGAGCTTGAAGCAAGAAAGAAAACCCTTGAAGAGCTGATCACTACCTTGGAGCAGGAGAAAGAAGACACTGAGGTTGAGGATGAAAGGCTGCATAAGGATGCTGAAGAAGAGCAACAGGATGGTGCTGAAAGCAGTTCATCAGAGGAAGATACTTACCATAATGCTCCTTCAATAGAGGACAGTGCCTAATGGTCTAGGCTTGGTGATATGTCAAGACAGCTTGTGCTCCTGCTGATTACTTGTTGTTGTTGTTGTTGATTTTGCTTGTTGTTTTGTTTGATTTTTCTTTTGGCTGGTTGTATTTTGTTAACTTGGTTGTATGATTAATTCTTCTGCTACTTATATATCATGAATTTTGTGATATTGTAATGTATCCTTTGGCCCCTTTATGGCTAAAAAGGGGGAGAAGAAATTATGGGTTGAAAATTATGGGTTGAATTTATCTTTGGTAGATTCTGGGTTTTAGCTTAGTTGGCTTAGCTGTTCATCTTTAATTCTTGCTGCATTAGTCTCTGATAACTTAGTTGTTTTAGCCAAAAATTTGCCAAAGGGGTAGTTTGTAATTGTTTTTATGTTGGCTTTAATTTTTGGTAAAACATGTTTATGTCAATGTCTTGACTGATGTCATGACATTCTGAGTTAAAGATAAATTCTGCAGAAGAAGAATTATAAAGGTACAACTCACATTGGTTATGAACTGTTATGCTGGAAATTTGCAAGAAGAATGACTGATGTCATGACCATTGTTATGACATTCTGTGCAACATTTATTGTTATGCATATTTACTTTTCCTAAGAGTTTTCAGGATTCTGCTGAGCTGTTTTATTATGGACTAATTTGTTGGATCATGTGCTCACGTAGTTTTAAGGTTAACCTTGTTTAACCCTAATTTGGTATGTTAGAAAGACCAAGTATTTAGGTTAACTTTGGTTAACCCTAGCTATTTTTATGGAAGCCCAAGTTGAAGACTTTACTGCTTCTATAATATGAAAGAAACCCTTATACTGTGAGCTGCGCTTTTTTTGAGAAGAACAAGAAGCAGACTGTAATTTGTGTTTTAGTTATTCTTGTGAGCCAAGCAATTATCTTGTGATAAGTGACTTGGACTAGGATTTATTTGTAAGGGTTGTTTATCACTCAAATCTTTGAAGCACGAGTGTTGTGTCTCTTGATTAAAGTTTTGAAGCAAAATCAAGAATGTTTATTGAAGAATGTCTTCACAATTCTATTAAACAATAGGTTGATATACTGTTGTGATTGAGGGGGAGTGAGTAGGAACTCAGGTCTAAGTAGGACTTAGATTGAAGTTGCATTGGGTAGGTCTTAAGTGAAGGAGATAAACTGGTTGGTTTATTCCTGAATTAATACTACTTATAGTGGATTTCCTCCCTGGCTCTGTAGCCCCGAGATGTAGGTGTAGTTACACACTGAACTGGGTAAACAATTGATTGTGTTCTTTACTGCTGTTTAAATTACTGTGTGAATTGTTAACAGTTTGTCAGATACGGTGTCATAACATTCTCTGTGACATTACGTATCTGCTGCCAGAAATTTCAGATGCCTTGAGGTATAAGAAAAAAATTATAGCCTTGAAGACTCAAAGATTGAGGGTATGCGGCCCTCCTTACACTGATTGACAATACAACCAACCTTTTGTCACTTGAAGAGGAAGTATGATAACCAAAATACCTTGACCTAACCACAAAAATACATGAGTATGTGATCAGTGCATTTTCATGCACATTCTTCCATGTTTGTATCTAAGAATTGCCTTGTTTTCCTTTGATTATTTTTATATTTTATATTGTTTTTCTATTTTATTCTATTTTTGCACTTATTTCATTTTCGTATTTAATTTTCAGCATTTGCAGCTTTCGCAGAAACATTTATAACTTGAGCTACAGGAATCGGATTGAGGCGTTTGACCATGCGTTGGAAAGCTAAGAGAAAGATCTACAACTATCTAGTTGTGGCCAGAAGCTGATTCGGACTGTAGCAAGGTTGAAAAAGTCGTTGAAGTTGCAGCATTTTTTATATTTAAGTTTTGGGTCATTTGTTTTGGGTCTGGGTTGTGTTTTTGACCCAACTGGGTTATGACCCGAATCCTTGTTCTTGGTATACCTAGCAGCCGCTAAAGTAATTTGGTGGGACCTTTCATTATTCAGAAAAAAATACTTTTTGTTTTTGACGATTATGATGAGGAACTAAACATTTAGAGTCGATCTGCTGTATTCAGGTTCCAACACTTGAGATTATTATAATGTTAATTTCAGTTTAATTCCTTTCAATAATATTTTGTGTTATTGTATGCTTAATTCAATTGCATAAAATATATTGATTCAATTAGTTGATTGTATGATCCTAACTTAGACTCATCGCGTTTGCTTAATTCGTTGTTGTGTCTGATCAATCATGTTTGCTTAATCCATGAAAATTTATCCCGTTTGCTTAATTCGGACAATAGGATCGTACATCTCACAAACTTCACTGCGCTTGTCATTGGGTTTGTATCCAAATAGGAATAGACAATCCGCTTCGGGTATTAAAATTATAATAATCGATGATAGAACGAATCGGTAGATTGACTTATTTTATAATCACTTATTTTAAGCGCTTATTTTATAATTTTTCTTAATCGAACACCAAACCAACCCCTAATTTAATTTACCTTCGTTAGTAATAATCAAGAATCCTTGTGAGGCGATTCGAGTCATTGTCGCTATACACGTTTTCAAAATTACGCTTTGATTCGCACGACAGTGATCAAATTGGCGCCGTTGCCGGGGATTCTTGTTGTTATTAACTAATTTTAGAGTCTTAGGATTAGTGTTCTCGCATTTAGGCCCTAGTTTCCTCACGGTTTTGGCCAATTCGCGTTTAGAGTCGGAAAAAAAAACAGGTTTTTAGAAAATTTATGTCCGATTGTATAATATATTTGCCTACTGGAAGCAGAAAAATCGTGCGATCAATTCTCCCTTACTCTAGAAGAGTAAGGGACTCTGACGTCAAATTGCCAAATTCATCTTTTTTCTATTTTTAATTAATTTATTACTGTTTTCATAGAGTCGAAAAAAATCAAAAAAAATCTCAAAATTATTATTTAACGTCATTAGATTAAATGTGGTGTTTTTATATTTTTATGAATTTATTTTAATCGTTTTTCTTCTTTCTATTTGATTCTGCATGTTTGTGACATAGTTTGTATTTATGTGTTTGTTGATAAGATGACTGAACAAAGAACTTTGAGGCAATTGGTTTCCCCTTATATGAACTATAATGGTTTATGTATTGACTATCCTATAGGTGATGCACCTTTTGAATTGAAATCTAGTTTAATACATTTGCTGCCTAGATTTAATGATTTTGCAGGTGAGGATGCACATACGCATCTAAAAGAATTTCAGGTTGTGAGCTACGCACCTCCCAAGCCTTCACTAGAGGACATTGTTAAACAAATGACTGCAAATAATCTCCAATATCAACAACAAATAGATTATACTTTACGACTGCAAACACAGTTGGACAACTTGCCACTTTGGTGAATGTCATGCAACAAGCTCAAGGATCAAACCAACAACCCTTGGAAGAGAGTTCATTTTTCAAAAGAGTTTATTTCGAAATTGTTGATGATACTTGTAGTGATTTATTTGCGGTGATTTTCCATCATTATCGGTTTTGACGATGTTTATTCTTGTGATGTTTGTCCGACACTAAAATTTGCTCTGTTTGTGCTGAAATTGAGGTTGCCTTGCAAGTTGATATTCTTACTGCAGATGAGGTTGCAAATGAAGTTTTTCATGAAGATGAAACTCTCGACACCCCGGCTGCCCGGAACAAACCATCCATCGAACAACCACCTTCCCAAGAGCTGAAACAAATTCCTGAAAATCTTAAATATGCTTATTTAGATATGAATGAAAAGCTACCGGTTATAATTTCTTCTAACCTTAATTTTTATCAAGAAAATAAGCTTTTGCAGGTTTTGAAGAAGCATAAGAAGGAGATTGGGTGGACTTTAGCCAACATTCTCAATATTAGCTCATCCATGATTTTGCACATGTTCTCAATTGAAAGGGAAGATGAAACAAAAGTAGTGAGGAAGCCCTTCAATCTTTTGATCTCCGATGTTGTTGAAAAGAAGATCACGTGCCCATTCGACACTTTTACTTATCGAAGATTCTTCTTTGATCCTGGAATAAAAGGCGAAGGCAGTGATAAAATTCTCAAGTTCCATGGACATTACCCAAAACTACTCCATGAGAGCCCCACTTTGGAAGAAGAGAATGTAGAAGATCTCTCTTTAAGAAAGGATGCTTATGTGATTACTTATCCTCCTTGACTACTCGGGTGTGCTCTTTCCTTTCTCTCTCTCACTCCTATTTAGTAGTTATGTCTTTTCATTGAGGACAATGCTTGTTTTAAGTGTGGGGGAGAGAATCCTTTGTTTTATTTGCTTTTGTTTCCTGTTTTCTTGTTTTGTTTTGTTTTTAATTATAAAATAAATTGCATCTGGTTTGAAAGTTCTGGGGTTAGAGATTAATCTGAGGTTAGTTGTGGAGACTTGGAAAAAGTTCATAAGATCGGTATCGTCTTAACACTGTAAGTCTCCTGCATATGGAAATTGATTTGAATTCTTATTATGTTTTAGCCTTGAATTCTCATTCTCTGACAGCTCTTGAGTAGTTTATTTCGATCGACACCATCTCACTCACACTCTACGCAAGGAAGCGATGAATATAAGTGAGTGGTTCGAAAAAAAAAAAAGATAGAAAAGGAATGCGCTTCTAAGTTTGGTGACCCTCACCGGTCACTTAACCCAACGGTCGTAGAACCTACAAAAATTGATAATAAGACTCGTTGTTAGTTGGTTCGGGTTTCAGTCTTTGAACTTGGTAGGCGGACTACGGTCGATCCCCGCAACTACAGTGAGTAAGGGTTATGCCACGTAAGTACAGAACCCCATGCAAAAGGATCGAGTCACTAACCGGTCGTTTTGCTATGAGTGTGTGGAGATAACAGCTTAATGTGATTGCGCTGAGCGAAAAGAGTAAAAAGGAGGATGAGTAAGTTAGGCTTTAGCATAATAATTTGATTTGAATTGGGTTCTATATTCAGGAGATAATATTAGTGTTTCTATGATATCCTTAGTGTGTAAGGTTAGTACCTATTGATGCAATCTTAACCGAAGAGGAGCCTAGAACGAGTAACGATGATGCTTTTGTGTTTCTTTTACTTTATTTTGCTCGAGTGCAAAAGTTCAAGTGTGGGGGAATTTGATCAGTGCATTTTCATGCACATTCTTCCATGTTTGTATCTAAGAATTGCCTTGTTTTCCTTTGATTATTTTTATATTTTATATTGTTTTTCTATTTTATTCTATTTTTGCACTTATTTCATTTTCGTATTTAATTTTCAGCATTTGCAGCTTTCGCAGAAACATTTATAACTTGAGCTACAGGAATCGGATTGAGGCGTTTGACCATGCGTTGGAAAGCTAAGAGAAAGATCTACAACTATCTAGTTGTGGCCAGAAGCTGATTCGGACTGTAGCAAGGTTGAAAAAGTCGTTGAAGTTGCAACATTTTTTATATTTAAGTTTTGGGTCATTTGTTTTGGGTGCAGGTTGTGTTTTGACCCAATTATGACCGAATCCTTGTTCTTGGTATACCTAGCAGCCGCTAAAGTAATTTGGTGGGACCTTTCATTATTCAGAAAAAATACTTTTGTTTTTGACGATTATGATGAGGAACTAAACATTTAGAGTCGATCTGCTGTATTCAGGTTCCAACACTTGAGATTATTATAATGTTAATTTCAGTTTAATTCCTTTCAATAATATTTTGTGTTATTGTATGCTTAATTCAATTGCATAAAATATATTGATTTAATTTGGTTGATTGTATGATCCTAACTTAGACTCATCGCGTTTGCTTAATTCGTTGTTGTGTCTGATCAATCATGTTTGCTTAATCCATGAAAATTTATCCCGTTTGCTTAATTCGGACAATAGGATCGTACATCTCACAAACTTCACTGCGCTTGTCACTGGGTTTGTATCCAAATAGGAATAGACAATCCGCTTCGGGTATTAAAATTATAATAATCGATGATAGTAGGAACTGAATCGGTAGATTGACTTATTTTATAATCACTTATTTTAAGCGCTTATTTTATAATTTTTCTTAATCGAACACCAAACCAACCCCCTAATTTAATTTACCTTCAGTTAGTAATAATCAAGAATCCTTGTGAGACGATTCGAGTCATTGTCGCTATACTACGTTTTCAAAAATTACTCGTTTTGATTCGCACGCGACAGCGGATCAGTATGCATGATGAAACATAAGACATGAAGAGGGAAAATTTTGGGATGCGAAAATCTATACATTGATGGACCAAGAACAATCATTTACCATATTTCTAATTCAATTTATGATGACCATTCTTTTGCACTTTTGTTGCATATTTGGGGATTTATGTGCTTGAAGATATGAAAATTGTAGTAACATGTTAATTTGCTTTTTATGTTGGCAATGCTCTTAAAAGTAGTGTTCATCGGTCTTGTTGTTCAAGATATTGAATATTAATCAATTGATGGTGCTTGATATGTTGGTTCAAGTGATGGTGCTTGAACATAGATCGAGTGACGGTGCTTGATATGTTGATCAAATGATGTTACTTGACATATGTTTAAATGGTGATTCTTGTAATGTTGACTAAGTGATGATGCTTGAAGATCAAAATATGTTGATCAAGATGTGTTGATCAATATGAAGCCTAAAGATCATCAAATGTGATGATCAATTGGATGTTCAGTGGAGTCAGCAAAGATCTATAATCAAATGGTTTTCCTGATGATGGAGTTTATTTTGAAGATTTATTTCAAGCCTCGTCAGAAGAAGATTCAAGATTCTAGTTAAGCGTTGAAGTCAAATATAATGTGGCAAGGAACCATAAGCTTTAGAGTTGTGAAATAGAGAAAGTGTGAAATCTCATCGAGTTTAGGTCGAGTAGATAGTGTTTATAAAGGTATAACACTAAATCAACTATATTAAGGCATATCGACCATACACACACACTTTAAACCTTTGGAAAAGCTTATCTTGTTTTATGAAATTCACGTAAAATGTTTTTAAACCTTAGCTAGTTGATTAGAGAGTTGTCTGATCAATTATAAGTATTTTTTACAAGGGAATAATCGATTAGGCCTTTGGGAAAGTCAATTATATCACTTTTCATGCCTAAAATAGATTGATAAGTCCCTTAATGGTGGGAAACTGCTATAAATTGAAACCTTCCATTTTGGGGTGCTATAATCAATTATGGACTTGGGATTATCGATAATAGAGTTTAAAAAGACCATGCATTATTTCCATATTTGAGCTTCCTTTTTCCCTATAAATAGAGGGTTCTTTCCTCATTTGAAACACACTAAAATCGTATTTCACATACTTTTCTCTCACTTATCTCTTTCTCTTTTATTTTCTCACATTTTCCTGGGTGTTTTTGAAAATGAATATTATATCTATGTGTATTTTTTCCTGGTGTAGGGGCATTATTGTAATTTCTCTTTAGGAGAAAATTTGTTTTGGTTGTAAGATAAACCAACTAAAAAAACTCTTTTTTGGTTATTGAGGTAAGATAGTTACAACCTCGTATTAGTTGGGGATGTCTCTGTAGTTAATACTATTAGTCGGTTCGTGAGCTTAACATGTTAAAAAGCTCTCAGTTGGTCGTTGAGGTCTTCATACTTAAAACTTTGTCTTGGTTGGGTAGTTAGCTGATAAGTGCCAAAATGTAGTTATTTTGTATATACATTTTGTGGCACTTATCCGTTCTTTTGTTGATATTTAGTTGAATAATCCTGACTTTTTGTTGTAAATACGTTTTATTGCGTTTTGTGTATATATTGTTCCGTTTGATTAGTTTTGTATATATTTTGTAGGTATTTGTTGCATTATTGGAGCATTGAGAATAAAGTCTAAATGGAGCTCTAAGATGCATTTTTGATCAAATAAAGGAATAACGCTTGAAGGTGGAAGCCATTGGAAGCTGAGAGAAAGCAACAAAAAGTTGCTGCCTAAGAAATTTCGCCAGGCGAAGGCCAAGCGTCGTCGGACGACGGTCCTGTTAGAGGAAGTATTGCTTCGTTTTGACTTGTTTCGCTACTTGGGCGTTGGGCGAGGAAAAGAGAATTTCGTCGGGCGAAGGTAGATAGTTGTACAGGTTGAGAACGTGGCTTAATTTGGGCCAAGTTAAATCAAGATTCGCCGAGCGAAGCTTTAATTTCGCCGGGCGACTATGTGGAAACAAATTTTCTTTATACTTTCATTTTCATTTCATTTTTTAGTATGGTTTTGGGGTGTGAGATTCTTGCTCCCAATTCTATCACCCATATAGTTTTTGATAATTTAGCTTAGAAAACAATATAAGGGTCTTGCTCACGGATGATTGGAGGTGGATTGCTCTTCGATAGGTGTTGACAAACCAGTGTAAATGGATAGTTTATCTCCTCTCTTCTCTTTGTATTTCTCTATTGTGTTGGTTATGTATGTATATTTACTCTGAACACATGTATATTTGTCTCCCTTAGCGTTGTATAAATTTTGCTTTATGAATCTGTGTTGGTAATTGTCTTAGGTTTTTACTCTATGTTTGGTATTTGAGCTTTGCTAGAGATAGACTACTTAGATTCTTACCTAGGATGGTTATTTGTTAGTTTCTGAATGCTGGAAATAGGTTTAGAGATGACATTCACCATAGAGTATCTGATCTTAATGCCTCTGCATCGGTGAAGTATGCCAGAGATGGGTATGGAGGTGACCTAGTTGACTTCTGGTTGTGGAGATAGGCCAGACATGGCTATTGAGGTGATTCGGGAGGATTCTCAATTTGGGTTAGAAATAGCTTATATTGTGAGAGGTATGTGATGACACGGACGAGTATCGTAGGTCGAGTATAACTGGATGATAGATTTAAGTCTGTGACGGGTAGTTTACATTCGTTTCAAATAAGCTGTCTATCCTTTATACTTTTTAGTTCATTTAATTTCTGTCTTTTATTTTCAACTCTTTTAATCCCAAACTCGTTAACGGTAGAATTGTTGAACGACGAATCAATAACCAATCTCTGTGGACACGATACGATATAACCTAACCGGTATATATATCACCCGGTAAAAATAATATCAACTTTTTGCTTGTCGCTTTACCGCAACAACAAAATGCCTGAAAAAACTCCAAGTCTTGTAAGAAGATGTTCGAGGGCAAAGCATATTAAAATCTCTCATCATCAAATTGAAATCTCTCAAGAAGGAATTCTTAAGAGATAAATATGTCACTTCTTTAAGACCAAGCCTCTATAATTCTTGTTCATTTCTCTCATCCCTTAACTCTTTAATTTCTAGTAATTTGTTTCCACTGTTATTCCACTTTCTTATTGCCGCTGCTTTTACGTTGTCCATTTTACAAAAGGATTATCAACTTTGGTTTTTTAAAAGATTTTATTGTGAAAATCGATTTTCAAACCCACACAATCTCCTACTCTCTCTTGTGTTTAGAGTCACATATCCAACAACATTAACTTTCAATGTTGAGACTAATCATTCACATTTTCAAGCACATATTAAAATCTGAATATGTCATTCATCTACACACACCATTTATCATAGTGTTCTCCCCTGAACATTAATAGTGTTGAGAAGCGGTTGGAGGTTGTGCTTCCATTTTCCACCGATGAAAGTTATAGCTTCTAGGACCAAGTCTTGGGTGTTACAAGATCATATATTGAGTGACAGTGTGAAATATGGTTTGAACCTTTATTTTAACATAGTTTTAGAAGATCTTAGTGTTGTGATTCTAGATTTTTCCCCTTTGTTTTTTTACTAAAAATGACATCATCCCTCCTAAAACACAACATATTTTGGCGAGTTCATTTTTAGTAAAAATGTCTCGGACATGGATGTAAAGTTTGACTTGACCACAAGATAGAAAGCATTGTTTGCTTGTTTACAAGCAACACATGCTCAAGATTTTTTCCTTGTTATCTGTATTGATGGTTTAGACCAACATATGTCCTCGGTAGAGTACCATATCATCCTTAAATACATGCTTATGATTTCCTTATTACCAGTTAACGACGCTTGCCTTGTTTGCTGCAACACGCACTTGGATACACTTTTGGGAACACGTCGTTCATTGTAAGGAGTTTCTAGGATTCAAATTTTGACATGATTTTGTTAGGGATATCTTATTTCATATATTTATGCATGTTGGAGTATCTATGAAGAAACATGGTGATTGTAAAATTTTTGAATGACTCACAGAAGGGAAAATCAACAATTAGGCCAACATATGTTCTAGTGTACAAGTACGTAGAAGAAAATATACAGGTGTAGACTTGACTAAGGTTTCTCCACTGATGGAATTGAAGATTGTGGATTTAAATGTAGGACATATAACTCTCAAAACTACTTCAAATAAAGTGTTAAGCATAAGAAAGTATGTTATGACAATCAACATGCTTTCATATAATTTTTTTAAATATTTTTTTATTTTTTAACATAAAACATAGTAGATCTTTTACTTTAGAATTCAAAAACTCATAACAATAATAACAGTAATGTATCTCTTAGAATAATGAATTTTTTTTTTTAATTTATCATCTAAAAAAGATAACAACACAACTTTTTATCCGCTTGTCGCCGGTTATTTCTTTTAATTTCTTATTATATAAAGAGACTATAGTATAATGTTTTCCTCAAAATACAAATATACAATAAGAGTATACATCATGGTAGAATGCATGATGTATAGGTAAATTTGGCAGAGTAGAGTAAAATTTAACGAGTTTGGTAGCCGTCATCTTTTGCACCATCTACTTTCTCCCAAAGCCAAAAAGTTACACAAAACAATAACCTCTCTCTCATTCTCTCCCATACTTTCATACTAATCTCATTCTCTCTCATACTATTCTCTTTCTCTCTCATAGTCTCATTCATGTACACTACAAGCAATTACTACACCTCTTACGCCCACCATTTAATGCAATTGCACCATCTCAATACACTCAGCAATAACTCATCACTGCCACATTTTTCCTCTCCATCCTTTCCTTCTTTTCTCTTCCTTCAATTCCTTTGTCCTCTCACCTTCTTCCTCTCCTTCTTCTCCCTTTAAACTACCTATACCTTTTTTAAGCTAGACCACCTAAAAACACTCATCAAGCTTCCCTTCCTCATTTAATTACCATATACCCAACCCAACCTTTCTTCTTTCCATTTCATCTTTCATAAAGCTTCCTCTCTTTTTTCACTTCTCTTTTAGTACCTTTGTAGATCTACATTTTTTTTTATCTTCTTCTAGCAACTACTCTTCCTCTTGGTAAGTGGAGAAAAAAAAAGTCTTTCTTATCATAACTTGTTTTCACATCTCATTCACACTATTCTAAGATCATTGCTTTTTCAAAACTAAATAGGAGACATACTAGTTTTTTTCTTCTTCTGTTTAAAAATCTTTTAAAAAAATTCATGTCTCCGTCCTTATAGTTAGGGTTGCTAGAATGTCATGCATATTTTTATTTTATTTTTTTATTTTTCATTTTCTGCTCGTATGCAACTATATTTTGCTTGTGTTGATTTAAATTACAAAAATAACTTACAAATTTTTATTTATGAGCATTTTAAATTATTTCATATAAATGTTTCTTAGAATTGTTATGGACAAAAGAAAAAGAAAATTCTAATCACGTTTTTATGTTTTAACTTTCTTCTTCTTCTTCTTCTTCTCATGTTGTTCATGTTTTTGTTTCTTTTTGAAGTGAACACATTAATCTCGCCGAGACACCGCAAGAGCTGAAAGAAGAATCAAAACAGAGAATTCATCAAGCACTTTCAAGGATCTAAGGAAAGAGAGAGAGAGAAAAAACACAAAGATTCTTAGTTCATGCTTTTGATTGTGAAATATGCAAGGTAGTTTAATGATTCCAACCATAAACTTGCCTTCTATGATAGCAAGAAACAACAACAACGTTGGTGTCTTTGAATTATCTTCTTCTCTTTCTCTTTCCCAGGTGAATCCATTATTTCTCTTCCTCAATTTTTTTTCAAATTACTCACTAATTTTATTATAATATTATTATATTAATTAATTAATCAAGTGATTAATTAATATTTTGGTTTGATTTATTTTGACTTTATTTTCTCAAAGTTCATTTTTTAAGTCAGAATTTGTTCTTTATCAGTCTAAGTATCCTTCTCGAAACTGTGAAACCGCGTTTTTCACTTTTTCCTAAAACCATCAAACCTTAGTCAAATCCACATGTTTTTTTCTTTATATTAATTTCTCCTGTTTTTCTATAAAAATAAACCAAAAAAAAAAAACAGTTTTTGTTGTTGCTGATGTTTATGTTTTTTTTCTTTGCTCTATAATGTACTATAAAACTAAAACCATAAAACCATGTACTGTGCTACTATATGTTATGTGTTATATTGTTTTTGTTAGATTGAAACCAATAAGCATTTGGAATCTTAAGGATCTGTAGAAAATGTTCCAGCCAAACCTAATGGAAGCTGGACAGCTTCATCATCATCAGCTTCTACCACTGGACATGACGCAGAACAACAACACTTCTGAGAGCGACGTGCCGAGAATCCGTGAAGATGATTTCTTTGACAGTGCTACAAAATCTGGTAATAGTGAGAATCAAGAAGCGGCGAATTCGGGTGGTGAAGATCAAGAGCCACGTGCTAAGAAAAAACGGTATCATCGTCATACACAGCATCAGATCCAAGAAATGGAAGCGTAAGCGGTTTTTTTATTGGTTAATTTTTTATCTGGTTTAGGGTTTTGGTTAAACTGATTAATGGTTTTGTTTGGTTAGTTTCTTCAAGGAATGTCCACATCCTGATGATAAGCAAAGGAAGGAACTGAGTAGAGAGTTAGGGCTAGAGCCATTGCAAGTGAAGTTTTGGTTTCAAAACAAACGTACTCAAATGAAGGTAAAGAGTTTGATTAATTTGGATTTTTTGATTGAAAAATGAAGAAAGTTTATGAGAGAATGATGTTTGTTTTTGTTTTTCAGACTCAACAAGAGAGGCATGAGAATACTGCGCTTCGAACTGAGAATGAGAAGCTTCGTTCTGATAACATGAGGTTTCGAGAAGCTCTTAGTAATGCTTCTTGTCCTAATTGTGGTGGACCAACTGCGATTGGAGAGATGTCGTTTGACGAACATCATCTGAGGCTCGAAAATGCTCGGCTAAGAGAAGAGGTATTGATTATTGCATTGATTATGGTGTGCTATATTATAGATCATGTTTTTATTCTTCTTTGTTGTTTACATTTCAGATCGATAGGATATCCACCATTGCCGCAAAGTACGTAGGCAAACCGGTGGTGAGTTATCCACTACTCTCTCCTTCATCCGGTCCTCCTCGTCCTCTAGAACTCGGCATTGGTGGTTTCGGAGGACAACCGGGACTGAGTGGAGGAGACATGTACGGAGCAGGAGATCTTCTTAGATCAATAAGTGGGCCGACAGAAGCCGATAAACCAATGATAATTGAGCTAGCTGTTGCTGCTATGGAGGAGCTCATTGGAATGGCTCAAATGGGTGATCCTCTTTGGTTAACTACTCTTGAAGGTGCTTCCATACTCAACGAGGAGGAGTATGTTCGGTCTTTTCCTCGAGGAATCGGTCCAAAACCTGCTGGTTTTAAATGCGAAGCTTCGAGAGAAACTTCTGTTGTCATCATGAATCATGTTAACCTTGTGGAGATTCTCATGGACGTGGTATGATATACATACACAAACACACAATCTTCGATTCATTAAATAACAAACATATTTATTAGTAGTTTTTAACATTTTTTTGTTATTATTGTGGCTATAAGAACCAATGGTCCACAGTTTTTTCTGGCATTGTTTCAAGAGCAATGACATTGGAAGTGCTCTCAACTGGTGTAGCAGGAAACTACAATGGCGCATTACAAGTGGTACGTATATATTATTAATCACAGTGCAACTAATCAATTGAACATAATTGAATTGATTTTGAATTTTTCAGATGACAGCTGAGCTACAAGTACCTTCACCACTTGTGCCAACAAGAGAGAGTTATTTTGTAAGGTATTGTAAGCAACATGCCGATGGAACTTGGGCAGTTGTCGACGTTTCGTTGGACAATTTGCGCCCGAGTCCTTCTTCAAGATCTCGAAGAAGGCCTTCTGGTTGCTTAATTCAAGAAATGCCTAATGGCTACTCGAAGGTTCGACTATTTTTGCTACTTAAGATTTTTAGGTTATACGAAAGTAAATTTGTGGTAATATTTGATATATTTGTTTTGCCCTTAGGTTATATGGGTTGAGCATGTAGAAGTGGATGAAAGAGGTGTTCATAATCTATACAAGCAACTTGTTAGCTCCGGGCACGCATTTGGCGCGAAGCGTTGGATCGCCACATTAGATCGACAATGCGAAAGACTTGCTAGCGCAATGGCCACAAACATTCCCACAGTCGATGTTGGGGGTATTATCATCTTTTCATCCTCATTTTTTCAAACTTTTTATATGATTAAGTGCTTAATCTTTTGATATTGTATAATGTATATAATGCTAGTGATAACAAACCAAGATGGGAGAAAGAGTATGTTGAAACTAGCTGAAAGAATGTGCATAAGCTTTTGTGCTGGAGTGAGTGCTTCAACAGCTCACACATGGACAACACTTTCTGGCACCGGAGCCGACGATGTCCGCGTCATGACCCGAAAGAGCGTCGACGATCCCGGAAGACCGGCCGGCATTGTTCTTAGTGCCGCGACATCTTTTTGGCTTCCAGTTTCACCAAAAAGAGTTTTTGAATTTCTCAGAGATGAAAACTCAAGAAGTGAGGTAATTAATAAAACAATTATGCACCAATCATTATCTAATCTTAAACTTTTAGGTCACATTATTGTGTGATAATAGGTTGTTAGATTAATTCTTAATTAAGTAAAATTTCTTTGGGTTAATGTGTGATGCATATATTCTATACTAAGTTTATATTATGTCATCATCTAGGTTGTTACATCTTTTTCAATTTGCTAAGGAAAGTGTGACACCTACTCCACTTTTTCATGAAGACTCTAATAAACTTTTGCATGAAATTTTGTACCCTTTTTTATCTTATGTCATCTCACTTTATACACATTATTGTCAAATTATTATTTAATCATGTAACATTTTATTATATTTATATTATTCATCTAACATTTTCAACCTCTTGAAAAAAAAAACAGTGGGATATCCTTTCTAATGGTGGAGTTGTACAAGAAATGGCACATATTGCTAATGGAAGAGATACTGGAAACTGTGTTTCGCTACTTCGAGTGAATGTATGTTGAATTTATGCCACATTTAATTATTTTAGTTACATATAAAAACTATATTAATTTGTTTTTCATATATAACATGTAGAGTGCAAATTCAAGCCAAAGCAACATGTTGATATTGCAAGAGAGTTGCACAGACACAACAGGATCATTTGTTATATATGCACCTGTGGACATAGTTGCAATGAATGTGGTTCTAAACGGAGGTGATCCTGATTATGTTGCACTTCTTCCATCTGGATTCGCTATATTACCGGACGGAACAACTAATGGTGGAAATGGTGGTGGTGAAAGTGGTCATGGTGGTGGTTCGCTATTGACCGTTGCATTTCAAATATTGGTTGATTCTGTTCCAACAGCAAAACTTTCTCTTGGATCGGTTGCTACCGTTAATAATCTCATTGCTTGTACTGTCGAGAGGATTAAGGCTTCTTTGTCGGGTGAAGTTGCTTGACCATCAAGTTATCTAATTAATGTAACATTATTAAGGTATATGTCTACTATATAAACTTCTGTTCAGTTAAGCCAACTCAGTTGGTAGTTGAACAGAGACACCATATAATATATAAACTTCTCGTTCTAGCTCTCTTTATTGTGATGGTGTCTTACCTTTTTGTTAATTTGTGCAGTTAAGATCAGGACAAAGAAGTATGCATTGCATTTTGGATAATGTGTAGGGTAAGGAAGTGAAGCTTATACAAAAAAAACAAGGATGGGGAGAAGTCAAGAGCGCACCTTGCAAGATTTTCCTTTTCAGAACGATCAAGGACTAAGAGGATTAAGGTTCGGGAATTGACTTCCCTAGATAATAGTAAAAACTACTTCCTTCGATTTTAAATATAAATAAAAAGTCAAATGTATTTGATTTTAAATTGAATCAAATACAGTTAACTTTTTGACTTATATTTAAGATCGAAGGTAGGAAGACCTAAAATTAAGATCTTCTCTTCACCTTCTAAGACTATCTATCAATTTCTAGTTAGTGATATCATTTTGGTGATGATTAAGTTTGTAGCTTTAATTTGATGTAACATTTCATGTTAATTCTATTGTCATAAATTTGTGCTTTAATTAGATCATGCATTGCCATGCACACTGTGGTTAATTTCCCTTTTTTAATAACCTTTTTAAGGTTTTGAATATGGATAATGCATTCCATTTTGTCTATTCAATTTAAGTAACTTAGATTTCTTTGATTGATTATTATGAGTTGTGTTCGTTATTATGACATAAATGTTGAAAAGGTTATGTGGTTTAATGTGTCACGCAAGAAAAAATGTCTAAGATCGATAATAGATCTGTGTAAGTATTGTAACATGATGTTAATTATAAGTTTACCTAAAATATCAAATTATGGGCATGTTACTTCTATATCATAGTACGTAACGTGTAATGCTCCCACTTTTTGACCATGGATTTCACCCATAAAGGATGTAGGGGAAATTTAGAGCCATATTATAGGTAAAAAAAATCCAGTTCCTTTTTATGGAGATATCTTGTCGATAAAGTGGTGTGGAGGACAAGGTGTTAATTAGATTTGGCCAAGAGGATTGAAGAATACAAAATAATGTTTAATTTTTCAAATGAATTTTGAGAAGGCATGTGATTCAAATTGTTTGGGAACACAATATGTTTCAGCAAGAGACATTGTATTTCCATATTGTTAAGATACATTCTGTTTGTGTGAATATCATCGCATTCCTGCATCAATTAGCTTCCATTTTGTACGAGTTCTTGTCAGAAATATAATCTCTTATAAAGTACTATATTTTTATGTAAAAGAAAATAAAAAACGAAAAACAAAAAGAACTAAAGACTAAGGGCGCCGTAGAATAAAGAGAAACACACAAATTTTGTTCCTGCAGTTCAGCCAAATTGTCCACGTCTGCGATTATAGAATAGTTATAGTTCCCTTTATTTATATCTTGTAAAATTGTATTTAGATTAACAGATTTGTTATTCCTACATTATATTCTTACATCAATACTTACAACGTATACACTATTCACCGTATTTATACGGTGAACAATATATTTTAATAAAATAATATTAAATAATTAATAGTGTTCGTGAACAGTACCAATGAACAATACTCGTGAACAGTGTTTACAAAACAGTGTATGAATAGTAATTTTTAATAGAAAAAAATTGGTTAATGAAGTGTAAAACATTGGTCAATGAAGTGATGAATTTGGTTAATAAACATTCAGATATTAAAAATAATTTTTAGTAGTAAAACAAAATTGGTTAATAAAATGTAAAAAGTTGGTAATGAAGTTATGAAGTTGGTTAATAAACTCCTCAAATTTTTAGTAGTTACGAAGTTGGTTAATAAAATTAAAAATGTTGGTTAATGAAGTTATAAAGTTGGTTAATCACGGTATTTATTTTCATACTCCTTCAAAAAAATTTAAATAAAAGTAAAAAAAAAAAAAAATTTAAAAATATATTATTATATAATATTTCACTATTCACCGTATTGGTGAACAGTGAAATACGATGTAGTGTAAAACACTACCAAAAAAATAATTTTTGGCAGCGCTTTTAAGAGAAAGCGCTTTCATAGGTTATTCTAAGAAAGCGCTGCTAAAGGCCTTAGAAATATCTAACCTACGAAAGCGATTTTGAAAAGCGCTCTTATAGGTGGCCCTACGAAAGCGTTTTTGAAAATATAGGTGGCCTTACGAAAGCGCTGCTATAGGCCTATGATACGAAAGCGTTTTTGGAGAAAAAAGCGCTCTTATATCTGGGCCTATGAAAGCACTTTTAAAAGCGCTTTCATAGATTATTTTAAAATTAAAATTAGAACCCTAAATACGATTTCATTACTACAATCCCTTTTTGCGTGTTCTGTTCATCTTCATTACTGCTCCTGCGTTCACTACTGCTCCTGCATAACATTGTTCTTGCTGACTCGCCGTCGTTCAGCCGTCAGTCCTCTTCGTCTGGGTTCATCTTGTCCTTGGTAAGTTTCAGATTTTGAGATTCTTCTTCTTCCATGGCTTCTCTGTTTCGTTTAATTTCCAGCAATAACATGTTCCATCCATGGCATCTCTATTTCGATTTCCAGCAATTGCATGGCTTCTCTATTTTTTTTTTAGTACTGTATGCTAGAATCTCTCTGTATGCATGTCTCTCATTGCTAGAATCTCTCTGTATGCATGTCTCCCATTGCTTAAGTGTTTGTGTCAATGTAAGATGTTTGACAATGTAGAATCTCTCTATATGTACTACTGTTACAATATAAGATGTTTGACAATTACAAATAATTTATGTTTGTTGGTTTTGAGTGGATGAAGCGTTTTGGATATTGTTAGTACGTTATCCAGAGAAGTTTCAATATAATGAGTTTGTGATGTTACATGTTTAAGTTGAGAATAATGAGTAAATCGGTTGTAGCATAGTTTTGGTAACTGTTCGTTGATTTTGAGAGTGTTTGAGAAGAGCTTTAATGCGCGTTACTAAGTTTGTTCATGGTTGTCCGGATTTTGTTACCGTTGATATCAAGCATGATTGAAACGATATTATCAAGCTCTAGTTCATGTGCATAGTTGTTGTCCGAAATTTTGTTTGAAGGTTCGAAGCCTATTTAGAACTTGATTTTCATGTTGTAATACTAGTTCATGTGCATGTTTGTTCATGGCTGCCCGAATTTTGTTACGTTTGATTTATAGCTTTTATTAAATTTGGTTTATCATGTTAGTTTCACTTACATTCATTCATGTCGTTTAGTGAAATGTTCATGTACATTCATCCTATTTTTTATAATATAAGTTTTCTTTTCTTTGAATTAGCAGCGCTTCCCGACCTAGTTCGACGTACGACGCTCATTCTCCGCGTTTCTTTGAATCCGATAAATCTGAGGTAAATTTCTTCCTCAAATTACTAGTATTGTGATGAATTTGTCTTAAATTGCCTTTCGTATGTTGCATTTTCTTGATACGGATCCATTCCGTGTATACTTTGCGTTTTGACAGAAATGCAGTATACTGTTTTGTGCACTAATTAGTTGATATGGATAAGACATGGATGTATTCCAATCGATTGTCGAAAGACTACGAGAATGGTGTTTCCGAGTTTTTCTTTATAGTATATATGATTATGGAATTTTATATATGTCGTTTTATTTTATGTTATTTTTCTTTATTACAGGTCAAATGGCTAGTAATCAAGATACTTCAGAAAATGTTCCACAAGAAAATGTTCCACAAGATACTTCAGAAAAGGATATCACACGAGGCATAACTATCATGCGGGGAATCATCAGTGATAGAGATAGAGGAGTTATATATAATGTAGATTGGAATAATGAGGACCAACTAATTGGATCTAATTCTGCAAAGCTGACAAGCTACACCGGTACGCTTGTTCGTATGCACATTCCGATCACCACTCCTAGATGGAAAAAAGGAGAGTTGGACGAGGCTAAAGAAAAAATTTGGACTGAGATAAAGATATCGTATATGGTTGTTAATTGTTATTTGCTTTATATTGACGATAATGTGTTTAAATTACATATACTAACACTCTCTATGCATATGTTTTTTTGTAGAGGTCCTTTAACATTGAAGATGCCCGCAAAAAGTATATAATGGGCTTGGCCGAAAAAAGACACAGAGCGTGGAGAACTTTTTTAACAAATAAGTATCTTAAAGATGAGGAAGGAAATTTTGTTGAAGAGGATCCTGAATATCCAAAGAATTATGAGAGCTTCATTACACCCGAAGAATGGGTTGCTTTTGTAGGCCAAAGAAGAGACGAGAATTTCAAGAAAGTGAGTGCCGTAAATCGCGAGAGAGCGTCAAAACCCGCATATCCATATAAAAAAAGGCGTTTGGGATATGCACGCTTACAAGAAAAAATTGTAAGTAAATATCAATTCTACGATCTTATTAATTCTCTCAATGTGTTATAATTGATGATTTTATTATTTGTAACAATACGTAGTTGAAAGAGACGCAAAGTGACGAAACATCACTACTCGCACATGAGCTGTGGAAGGAAGCTCGTGTTGGCAAAGATCGAGTTGTTACTCCCGATCTGCAACATGTTTATGATGAGTGTGTAAGTATAACATTGTGTTTTTAATTAAATTATATTAAATGTTTATTAATATATAATTAACATTGTGTCTTTAATTTTCGATATGTAAATGAATTACAAGAGACTATATCGCAATCGGTATCCACAGGTGATGACCAGGATATCAGGAGCGTACTCAGTCGAGCACTATGTGTTGCTGAGTATCCGGGACGGGTGAGGGGTAAAGGTCATGGTGTGACTCCAACCTCTCTGTATAAGAATCCAAGAAAAAAAATCCTAGCAATGCAGAAGTGATGCAAACATTGCAGGATTTACAAGCACACGTGTGTGAACTGCAGAAGGATAAAGAGAGATATATGGCAGAAAAGAGCAGTTCATAGCTGAAAGAAACTAGTGACAAGGCTAGTATCAACTGTCAACATAAATTTCCCGAGGTAATTAAGATGTTAATCTATTAGAGATATGATGTTGTTTTAGATATGAATGCACTGCTACCGGTACCTGACATTGTTGCGGAGAGCACATTGCTGCAAGATGCAGTAAGATCTTTTGTGGCATGGCCATCAGACCTCATCTTCATAGATGATCAGGTATGTTGAAAACCATTATGAATCTTTAAGTATTCAACTGACAGTTCTGACCTCAATTTTTTACATGGTAATTTTAGACTCCTACAAAATCTGCATCTAAGGATAAATGGATTTTGCAGCGCGGCGAGTCTGTTGCATCGCAAAGAGAGGTACGTTTAAAGTGTTAATTTTACGATCAGAATAAAAAAAACTGCATAACTTTGTATCTTACATAAGTCTATATGATTTTTAGGTACCTTTTCAAGGGTCACAACAGGTGAGCCAGAAAGTTGGTAGGGTACCACCTAAGAAAAGGGTTTTTGTCCGTAAATTTTTGTGCCTAGATTTCGGCAGTGTCTAGAAACACTAGTTGGCACATCAGATTTGATGAATGGTGGTATTCGTCAAATGGATATGGATGCATGTGTCTTTGGTTTTCCATGTACCGAAACAATTGGGCAAGAGGACATGGAACAAATCTTTCTTCATGGAGAATTAGGCGTCAGTGTTATGCACTCGTACATCCGGTAACCCGATCAATATATTATTTAATTGGTTGAATATTTTTTTTAAACATTTAATTGAAATAGTCTAATATTAATTATGTTTTTATTTAAGGATGTTATTTGACAAATTGATGCGCGGGAATCAATTGTCATATAGATTCCGTTTCGTGTCAGCGGAACAACAATTGTTAGAGAACCGGATTCAGTAAGAGAGCATTTGGTCGATAGATTCATGACAACTGGCAGTATAGAAAGCTTGTATCTTTTGGTGTATAATTCAGGGTTAGATTTTCATTCTAAGTTCCTTTTAATATTTGTATTTTTTATATTAAAATTCGCTTCTAAATTGTTGCTTTAATTTATAGATGTCACTGGTTGTTGCTTGCTATCGATCCCATAAAAGAAGTGGTCTATTATCTGAATTCGGTTGACGGTGATTGGACAAATTATCCGGAAATGAAGCTAATGATTGATACGTAAGTGACATTATTCTAAATATTCGTTTGTGTTTATATATTTAACTATTTCTATGTCATTGTTCTAAATAAATATTTTAATTTTGTCAGTTCAATACAAGTATTCTGATGTCAAAGGGAAGCACGGGTACCACGGTCTAAATCAAACAACATTAATTGGATCAAAGTACAGGTATATTAATTTCCATAATTTTGCTTATAATATTTATGCTACTTGATAAAAAAATACATCTATATATTCTTATTTGTTTTTCTATGTAGTGCCCTAAGCAACAAAACGGCATAGATTGCGGATACTTCGTTTTCAAGTTTATCAAATAAATCATTCAAATGAATGAAATCGAGATTCCAATCACGGTATGGATTTATAACTTATTATGGATTTATACTTTATTTTATTATTTATCAGATTTTGCATACAATTTATTACTTTTAACTAAATCATGCATATTTTTTGTTTTGTTATGTAGTATTTTGATCAATACAAGTGTCCATATTACTCGAAACTTCAATTGGAAGAACTCAAAGAGGAGTTGTGTCAATATTTTATTGAGTAAAGAATCTTATAAGGTATGAATACATTGTTGTGTGAAAATGGTTATGAATACATTGTTTTGTGTATACAATATTGACCGTGTTATTATGTTCATATCTTGCAGGATCAGGACCTTGGATATATATGTACATTAGGACTGATTTACTTAGTGTTATATAGGTGATTTGTTAGGGTTGATTTTGGTACGTTTAAAAACATGTTAATTGAATTACAATGGTGTATATATATTTTGGATATGAATGGTATATAATGGTATTTGTATATAATATTTAAATTTGGTATTTGGATAACACTGATATATAATGGTGTTTGTATATAAGATTGTAAATTACCGGTTTATGAATTACAGGTTTGCTGCAAAAAAATGCAGGTTTAGAAATTTTTTAAATTTTTTATTTTTCAGTAGAAAATCTATGAAAGCGCTTTAGAGTAAAAGCGCTGCCATAGGACACCTATGGAAGCGCTTTTAAAAGCGCTTTCGTAGGCCTACCTATGAAAGCGCTTTTTTCTGGAAAAGCGCTTTCATAGGTGGCCTAAGGCAGCGCTTTTTTCTGGAAAAGCGCTTTCTTAGGCCTAATTTAGAATGCCTTTATTGCATTCTGTAGGCACCTATGAAAGCGTTTTTCCAAAAAAATGTGATGCCTTAGGTCTACCTATGAGAGCGTTTTTTGGTGAAAAGCGCTTTCATATGTAGGCCTACGAAAGCGCTTTTTTCTAAATAAAAAGCACTGCTAAAACCTTTAGCAGCGCCACCTACGAAAGCGCTTTTAATGCAAAAAACACTTCCATAGGTCATTTTTGGCATAGTGAAATAATTGGTGTACAAATAGCATTTTTCTTAGATTAAGTGTTACGAGCCATATATATAATATGATGTTTAGTTTATCTAAAACCCTAATTCTTAGTTTCCCTCAACAAACATTTATCTATACCAATAATTATCTCAACAATATGAGATATTATTTCAACAACTTATAGTTATCTTAACGACCTATAATTATCTCAACAACTTATACTCTCATCAACCCATAGTTATCTCAACAACCTGTCGGACAGAGAAAAATACAGAGTCGCCGCCAAACTTCATTTATTTCAAAGGAAAGGAAATATATCGATAAAACTCCAAAAGTAAAAAGAAGATGGTTGTTGCAACCAAATTTGGGTTGGGGAGTCGATTATGCAAGGAGAAGATATTAGCACCTCTCACATTTGTTTGTACTCAACGGGAACCGTTTTGATTGTTTTGCGTAAATGGGTGTTAACTTGAGAGTATTATAATAATGTTGCTGAATTCAACTTATGGGGAACTGTAAACAAGTTTCTACTGAGGAGATAAAGTCTTCACATGTGCAAAATAAATGCACTCTTAATCAAGTATTTACTACTTATAGAGATCCAAACAAGCACATTTGTTAGAGACAAGGTTCAATCTAGGAATAAGATGGATAGAGACAGTCAAGCAAGACTCTTCCTAATGAGGGATAAACTCAATTGGGGTTTAAACCTATCCAGAGATGGACGGGAAAACCAGAGTAAAACTTTTCCACGAGGAACAAACTCATTGGGGAATCAAAAGAAATATACACTTTTTAGCCTATAGTTGATACTCTATTGGAGGGAGTAAATAAATCATTGAGGAAGGGAAGTACACTAATTAGGGATAAACACAACCAAATTAAGTGGACACTAAAACATCGATAAATGGAAATGCACATGAATGATGTAAGTATGAATGAATGAATGTCATGTATATAATGACAAAAATAGACCCAAATTTAAACAGATGATGACACCAGGGATGAAAAAACAACACCAGGGTACAACCAAGAACTCGACCAATTTCAATAATATGCAATTCTCACTAGAGATAAAACAAAGTCCACTTGACGGAACAAAGTCCTACTTCAAGGTTCAAAACTCTCTGGGGGAGGAGATTATTTCTTGGGAAGAAAACCCAAAATTAAACCTTCTAACATCAACAGTCCATTGAGGGGACAACAACATGAAATTCGCTTCAAGGTTCAGCTGGGTATCTCTGGGGAACACCGTCATCTGATATATCTTTCCAAATCAAGATTGCCTTGGAACTAGTTTTGGGTGCCCCGAGTTTACGGTTGATAAATTGCATGATGCATATCACAAATGGACAACAGTTCTTGCGAATAAACTTCAATTCTTAAATGCCACAAGTTACATGGTTTATGAGAAATCATCTCAAGAGGATTTTACACGAAACCTGGCATCCAAAATGCCCCTGTATCTTGAAACTCTCGGAGAGATTCGTCAAATCTCAATGCGACTATCCCAGACTGACAGTATTTGGCACAATAGAGTCTTCAACATTTTCCCCATAAGGGTAAACAAACTCTAAAAGCATCAACTAGGAAAGCAACATGCCCATGCTTAAGGTCTTTAGGAAACATACCCTTGGATATGATCATTCTTTGAAATGATTCGCCAATTACCCAACAGGGTTGTAGGCCTCAAAATGATTAAGCTCGTCATTGATGCTCATATGCAAGCTTATTTGATGTCAAGAAAAACTCAATTTATCATATTTTATTTTCCATTAGAAACACACAAAAATCCATTGGATTTAAAGAAACTTTTGGTTATTTGATAATAGTTTTCACATCATAATACATTTTCATGATCTTTTAGTAGAGGAAACAATTGCACAATCTTTTGTCTGTGAGTAAACAATAAGCATATGCATGATTTTTAAGTTTATACAATAATTAATATTATAAAATATTTAAATTATCTACATGATTGTTGTATTGATTCACATACATCACCTTACGTATGTTATATAAAAACTCAACTTATAAAGTTTTAATTTCCTTTAGAAACATACAAATTTATTGTATTGAAGAAACTTCAGGTTCTTCAATACTCATTTTCGCATCATAATAAATTCAATATGACCCAACTGATTTTACCAACAACATAATTGTGATTTGTAAACTTCTTGTAACAAGTAATTATACTATTTAGTGAATAATTAAATATTCTAAAATTAAATTGCATCTTGTAATTGGTTGAATGTTGAAAGAATCGGCTGAAAATCATCCGTAAGAATATCAATGAAGTCGCTATTGAACGTTTTTTATCTCGCCTAAGGGAAAGATAAACATTGAGTAAACTTGAGAGGGAGAAATCATGGTCTTGTGACCGAGAGATCGGGTAAAGGAGTCTGTTTTGTGAGGGGAATGGATTAACACCCTGCACACCCGTAGTACTCTAAGGTATCCACTTCTGCTATCTATCTAATGGGTGTAAAGTTTATCTAAATCTTTATAAGGGAGAATGCATGAGAAAGAAATATAAAAAAGAAAGAAAGAAAGACGGAGAAAAGAAGGAAATATTTACAAAGTTGTGCTCGGTCAAGCCCCATGACCAGATTCCTACGTATTCCCTCATGCAATGGAAAGTCAGAGCGTCGTTGTTTGACTCACTTATTTTGGTTGGTTTGTGTTTTTTAGTTAAGAAGAAAAAATATCAAACAAGATGGGAAAACATCATATTAGACGACAAAACATTAGATAAGATGGCAAAACATCATGCAAGACGACAAAACATCAGATAAAATGGTAAAGCATCATGGTAAGATAACAAAATATCAAATAAGACAGCAGAATGTCATGGTAAGATGGCAACACATCATGGGAGCAATGATAAGACGACATAGCATGGATGACCAAACCTAACAACATATGAAAAAATATTAACAAAGATAACAAAACACAAGCATATGACAAAAGACTCATAACAGATGACAAAATATCAACATGTGACATAAGACTCATAAAGATGACAAAACATCAGCTAGATAACAACATATTAGATAAGATGACAAAACATCACAACAGATGATAAAACATCAACATATGACATAGACCTCACGGCAGATGACAAAACATCACACCTATAATGATATTGAAGATCAAAGTAGGATAACAAACATGCGGGATGATGAAACATCGACAAAAAGATAGCAAAATATCATGGCAAGATGATAATACATCAACGTGACAAGGTCTAAAATAAAGCCAGAAGGTGTATAAACAATTAATATTTGTTTGTATATCTTACTTCAAAAAAGGATTTCATATTGTTAGAGTATCTTAATGCACTTGATAAAACAAAGTTTTAGTTTTACGGATGCAAAGGGGGAAAGGTAAAAACTCTAAGGTATACTAACCTATCTCTATTCCTAATGTTATCACACAACAATGATCCTAAGGTTCTGGTATCAAGGGAAACCTAAAAGCTCCTACAAATATAACAAACCTAAAGGAGAATAAGCATAAAGTAAACAATTAATCAAATCTTGAGGAGGATCCACATCACTCGAGTAGCACACATGCATCTACCAAAGTTCCAAATAACCAAGGTAGCAAAGGAGGGACCTGACCACGATAATGAAGTATCGGGAAAGCACGCGATACCTAACTCACATAGAAATATAAGCAGGGTGCTGGATCAAGCCATAGACAAGAGCAGCGAGTTACTCCCGAAAACCAAGCTATCACACTGTGGGAAATATTGTGCCCTTACTGTGGTATCAATCACCAGGCAAGATGCGGAAAGTACTGGGGGAAATAATAAATGGTGCATGTGTACACAAAGCATCAACGTTAGACAAGGTGAGCTATACAAAGCATGGGGGTTCGACTGCAAAACCCTTTTCCACTTGCCTTAATCAGGCCTTAGACTCATTGGGATCTTTGGTACATGTTCAGAGCATCTACTTGCAAAAAGTGAGCATAAAAACGACACGGACGAGGAACTGTGGGGGTTGATTGCTAACCCTTTCCAATTGCCTTAATCATGAGGGCTTAGGAAGGGTTGCCATAAAAGTCCCTACAACCATCATCCCACTATGCAAGCACAAATAGTAAACAAACAAATACATGGCCTCCTAGTGAGGACTTCCAGCACACAATTCCAGACCTAGGTAAGCAGTAAAATGCTTAAAAGTGTAAATTAGATAAGAAAATACCGAACACATAAAGATCCTTAATAAAGCAACTAAACATCTACAAAACCCAGAGATCCTTGAACATCTATCATCATCAGATAAAACAAGTCAGAAAGTGCGTCATCAGACATAAACATCAAGGCCTCAAAATAAATCACAAGTGGTGTGTAGCGGACACGATCACATGAGCATCCTACAGGACAATACTAACAAATAAGGGCACGCAATAGTGCAAATATAATAGTTGTTTCCCACAAATAAAGTGGAACGTGAAGCAATCAAGTTAAGATTGGCAACTCTCTTAGAGTACCTTGCACACTTAACAGACAAGTTAGTAATAACAAGGCAAAGTGATGAAACACTAAGGTAGAAATTGCAATACATCAAGTTAATGATAAATTATGGAAACACGTCATAAAATATGGCATAATATCCAAGCACAGACGACAATACACCACATGGAATGAAAACCTCATAGTGAGATTTAAAGAAGCAATGACCAGATCAGAATGTCAACACAAACTATCAAAAAAGCATGGCAAGTAAAATCATCATGAAATCATTTGAATTATGAACTATAAATATTATAGACATAACAAACATAAACAATAAATGAAATTCCTGGCAGCAGATACTTAATGTCACAGAGAATGTTATGACACAGTATCTGACACTGCTTTGACAATTCACACAGTAAATATAGAAAGCAGTAAATAACACAATAAGTTGTTCACCCGGTTCTAACAAACCTACGAGGCTACCAAGCCGAGGAAATTCACTATTAGTAGTATCAATTCAGAGTTAAACTCGCCCGTTTACAACTCCTCACTTAATCCCTACCCAATGACACTTCAACCTAAGTCCTACTTAGATCTGAGTTCCTACTCACTCCCCCTCAATCACCGCAGTGATATCAACCTATTGACTAATTGAATTGTGAAGACACACTTCAATAAAATATCTTGATCTTGCTTCAAAGCTTTAATCAAGAGACAAACACTGTGCTTTAAAGCTTTGAGTGATAAACTACCCTTACAACAAATCCTAGTCCAATGCACTTATCAATTGATAGTTGCTTGGCTCACAAGAGAAACTAGAATTACACAATACCAATTACTAACCTTAAGACACAAACAAAAGGCCTTCAATGTCTTCAATGGAATCAGAGGCGTGGCTGTAGAGTAAGGGTTGATTTCTTTATATAGAAGCGTCCTGAATCTTCATTTTGGCTTCCATAAAGATAGCTAGGGTTTACTTAATTCTCTCCTAAAACATGGTTTGTTCAACAACCAATTTAGGTTTAATTAAGATTAACCTAGCAGCCACGTGAGCATGCTTTCTAATAACAGAAAACATAAATAAAATGCTCAACAAACTTCCGAAAATCTCGGAAAATCGATTCTGAGAACAGAATGTCACATCGAATGTCATAACATCATTATGACATCGATTTCTCTGAATTTCCAGCCTTTAGCTTCGATTGTACTTTTACCATCCTTGTCCAGTAGGATTTATCTTCAATCTCTGAATGTCATGACATCTATCAAGACATTTCTAAAGCCTAGTTTTACCAAAATTGATGCCAACTTAAAACACTAACAAACTCCCCTTTGGCATTTTTGGCTAAAACTTTGACCTATCAGTACAAAATGCAGAGAAGACTAACAACCTAGTTCTAAGTTTTCCTAAGCTTTCCTAAGCTTCAAGAACTAGAACAAAGAAGATAAATTCTACCCATACAAGTCCCAAACTTCCCACATACAATTGCCTACAAAATTTCATACAATTCCCCATAGTTTCCCAAATATTTATACTTCCCACAGTATTTCTTTCCCCAGCCATAAAGGGCCAAAGGAAACCATACAATTGCCTCAAGCATGCAAGCATAAAAATTAAAGAAAGTACCAATATTGTTAGGGGTACATCTCTGTCAAGGCCTTACAAACTTGTCAACAAAAAAAACAGTCATCCAAACAAAATTTGGAGAAAAAAAACAGAACAGAAAAAAAAATTGACAGAGAACAAAACAATCAGGGAACATAAAGGGCCAGCAGCAGCTCAGGTGCTCTCTTCTCCTGAGGAGGCACTGTGAAAGGACACATCTTCAGAGCCTTCTTTGACAGCTACTTCTTGATCAGCCTCAACATCTTCTTCCATATTGTCAGCAGGGGTGTCACCATTAAGCCTTTCTTCCTCAACTTCTGAGTCTTTTTCCTTTTCAAGGGTGGAGATCAGTGCTTCAAGGGTCTGCTTCCTTGCTTCAAGTTCTCTACAGGTCTCCTTTAGCACAGCTATGACATCTGCCTTCTGAGAATTGGCTTTGACATTAGATGTCTCAGCTGATGTCATGACAATGTCAGGAACATGCTTCCCTTGAAATAGCTTGTAGTGGAAGCCAAAAGCAGGAGCTCTTTTACATACTGAATCTCTATCAACCAGTATATCAGGGTATTGATCAGTTATAATACCACACAAGAGGGAGGGAAATGCTATTGGTCCTTTTATAGCATAACTGTCAGCATGTTTAAGAATCTGATAAAAAATGTAGCTTCCATAGTCAAACTTTGCTTTTGTTCCAACAACAAAGATGAACCTCCCCAGACCAATGGAGATGGTTGACTTGTGATTCGTGAGAACCCAGTTGGCTGCACCAATCTTGTGAAGAATAGCAAATTTGACACTTAATTTGCTAGCAGAAAGCTTTCCCTTCAATGGCCAATGTTTTACCTGCTTGGCAGTGATTGACTGACATACTTGATTGTCAGTTTCTTCAAGTTCAGGTTGAGCCTCATCTGATCTCCCTAAGTACTTGTTGATTATACTTGAGGAGAACTTCACTTTTCTTCCTCTGACAAACACAGTCTTAAAATCTGCTGATCTTCCATCAGCACAACCATGTGACAGGTTCACAATAAACTCCTTCACCAGACCTTCATAACAGTTGGAGAACTTCACCACAGTTCTCATCAACCCAGCTTCCTTGATCAGGTCAATCACCTCTTTGCATTCAAGGGCATCTTTGTGCAGTTCCCTTTCAAGTGCTATTCTTTTCAAGCTCACATATTTCCACCTATTAGCATTTTCAGGGTGGTGAAAGGAAATGTTGTCAATTGGTACTTCAGGAACTATGGGAATTTTCCCAAGAGACAACCTTCTCTTTGACTGGATGTCACAGACATTCTCTATAACATCAAAGTCAGAGTCATCCTGATCTGAGGGCTCAGGTGCTTTTCTTTTCCTCACAATTGAGGTGCTCTTTGCTTTAGGAGAATCACCAGCATTCCTTACTTTACCCTTCCCTTTGGAAGTTCCAGCCTTGTTGCTTTTTCCAGATTTTTCCACAGCCTTCCTCTCAGCCCTAGGAGTCTTGCAACCAACTTCAGCTTTCTTCTCATGAACAGAGCTTTGAGCAGCACTTTTCTTCCCTTTCCTGTTCATTACCCTTCTAGCAATGCTTGGATTAACCTTGGCTATGAGGTCATTATCAGAACACTCCTCATCTAGACTGATGATATGAGAAACCATATTCTGATTGGTGTTCCTCTCAGGAGTATCTTCAAGAATGCTATCAGATATGTTATCGTGAGAGCAGAAGAGTTATCAGGGGTACAATGATCTGGAGATTTTTCAAGAATCTCATCAGGGATCTCATTCACATTATCAGTAGGAGATTCCATTTCATTATCATCTTGACACCTTTCAGGAACTGAGGCAGAAGGATTAACATCAACTTTGACGGAGAATCACATCATCACCGATGTCTTGACATTCTCATTGACATTCTGGATCAACCGCCAAGCTAGGGGGCGGACTTATGATTAGGGGCGAGATCCAGTGCGATTTATTCCCGTTTAGGATATCAGACACTATCCTAGCTATGGCCACATGCACTGACCTAGTCCCAGGAGAGGAGGATGATGGAATAGAAGTCTTACCAGAAGGGGATGCCTGTGCCCTTCTTGCATTGCTTGTGCGTAGCTTCTTGACTCTTTCTGGGTCAGTTGCCATGGTGCGTAGTGGAGTAACTGTCAATGCTTCAGCTTGCATGGCTTCAGTCTTTGACCTATCTTCATTCATGGAAGGAGATGAAGATCCTGATTGTTGAGATGATGAGGAGGATGAAGACATTTTTCGCTGATGGTTGTTGTGGGAGTGAGAGCGAAATTGGCAAGGGGATTCAGAGTTTCTTTTAGAAGAAGTAAAGGGGATGCTACTTTCAAATGGAGAAACTCTTATATATGGATGTCTCTTCCTATTCTTGGACTTTTAAAATGGGGATGAAAATACCTAAATGGCCCACTTATAAGTAATTGAAATACAATCCTTTCATCCCTTCTTTGTTACCCGCTTAATTGCTACAATTCCTCATATTGACAAATACCCAATTTGTCCCTTAAGGTCTTAAATTGGTGGCCTCGGTGCAATATCACGTTCAATGTCATGACATCCGTATGACATTGTACTCAATCGATATCTGCTTCATCCGGATCATCTTATAGCAATTGCTATCCGCTATGTGTTCACTCTAGCATTGTATAGGAACACGCAGTTTTGTTTCTTGATCCAAGAAATAAGATTGCTTCTCAAGGACACATCCAAGAAATCCTTTTACACAGCTTTGATCAACCCTTTTCCACTTGTTCTTTTGGACACCTTCAAAGAGGAAGGGTAATAGTCCTAGTGTGGCTGCCATTCTTCATTCCAAGCTTCTTGACACAACACACTTGTTCGTGAAAGAAGTGTTGAGTCATCCATCATTGTGTCGAGACTTCTTGGATACCAAGTGATTACCATGGATTGAAGCCACCATGCTATTTCCTCCTCGACAATGAGGATTTCATCCAATACTTTTCTCCTGCAACATTTCACGATAAGACACTTGGTGACCTTTCATGCGAACCTAGTGCTTTGCTTTAGTACAGAGTGATCAAATGTCGGACATTGAGTGTGACATTCGATTTCTGTCGGCTGACAATTACCACAGATTTTCCCTTTTCCCATGTGAATTCTTGGTAATCTTCTGACTCCCTCTATGGAACTGATCCTTTTCATTCCTCTGAGGTGTGGCTGATCAGTTTCTTGTTGCCCCAACTTCACTTTCTCTTCATCTTTGTCAGTAGAGCCCACAGATGGCAGAGTGGGGTTCTCAGATTCCCACAAGTAGCAGTTGTCCTTTGATCTGACTCCTCTCATAATCACTGCTTGTTCATCATTGATCACAAGACATTCAGTCTTAGTGAAGTTGACAGTGAATCCCATATCACATAGCTGACTTATGCTAATGAGATTTGCAGTCAAACCTTTTACCAGAAGTACTCCATTCAGGTTTGGAACTCCAGACCAATTTGAGTTTCCAACACCTTTGATTTCTCCTTTAGCTCCATCTCCAAAGGTAACAAAGCTGGTAGAATGAGACTTAACATCATTGAGAAGATTTCTGTCTCCAGTCATATGCTTGGAACATCCACTGTCAAAATACCAATCTTCCTTGGAAGATACTTTAAGAAGTCTGTGCTATCAGAGCTGTAGTCTTCTTCTTCTTCAGGTGAGTGTATGATGCCTTGTTGGACTTAGGCTTCACATATGGAACTTGATTA
This sequence comes from Vicia sativa, assembly GCA_021764765.1. Classification (NCBI taxonomy): domain Eukaryota; kingdom Viridiplantae; phylum Streptophyta; class Magnoliopsida; order Fabales; family Fabaceae; genus Vicia; species Vicia sativa. Next base: position 156,706,928 of record CM038792.1, read on the forward strand.
GGATACCCATGTAGTCTATAGCAGGTGGACTTTATGTGACCAAACCTTCCACAATAATAACATCTCCATCTTTGAAACTTTTGGTTCAGGTTTCTATGGTTTTGATGTTGAACCCAATATTGTGACATCTGCTTGACATTGGTTCATTAGGTGTTTTTCCTTTTGTGATCAACAAATTTCTTAGCCTTCACATATCCAGCGGACCTATTTCTGTTTTGTGGTATGACATCCTCTTTGCCTTTGACTTCGGTTTGTTCCTCTCACGGTTATTAGCAAATCTCTTTTGACCACATACATTCAGACACATATCTGTTTTGTATTGTAACAATTTGTTTTGACATTGTTTTCCATGCCTCTTCTTCTTGATGTCACCAGGGTTCTTTTCACCACATATCCTAAACCATGCTTATTTCCGCATTTTGTCCAAGTGAAGAATTTCATCCAACTTTTCGATGGATGTCAACATTTTGTGATTTAGACATCGATCAAGTTTGGAGTTGAATGACAATATCACTGTTGAGGAGTTTTATAGTGGTGTGTTTTCCTTTTCTCACCTCTAGCTTCACATTCTCGACCCAACTTCTCAATCGACTTTTACATTCCTTATTCTACACTTCACCATTTTCACACGACTTCGTAGGTCTCGTAAGCTCTTCAAAGGTTACTTCTCATCACTAGAATCCATATCGAATTGTACACTCGATTGAGTGCGGTGACAAGTTTGGCACCTTCTTCCTCGATTCACTTCACGAATCACCATCGGACAAGTGATGGCCATTCCTTTCTTTTGTTTCTTAAGAAAGGTGGGACATTCGACTCTAATATGTCCATATCCTTCACATTCATGACATTGGACTCCTGCTTTGACTTCCTTTTCCTCGACTTGGATCTTCTGTGGAGTCATAGGATCTGCGATGTCGGATGGTGTCCTTGACATTTGACCTTGACTTTGGATCAATTCTCGATCGGTTTGTTGAACTGTCTTCCAAGCATGGCTATAGGTTCGATATCTTCTCCTCATCTTCCTCCTTGCATCCTTCTTGAATGGATACAAGTGCTATGCTCTTGCTCTTCTTGTCAACAGTTCACGATCCCCATCTCAAAAGTCATAAGAGATCCTATCGGTTCTTCAACCTTCAAGGTCTTGATGTCTGAGCCTCTTCAATTGCGATAACTTTCATTGCAAACCTTTTGGGCAAGGACACGAGAATCTTTCTCCACTTTTCCTCGACATCTTTTCACCAAGTGCTCCGAGGCATTGGCAATCTCAACACATTCATGTGAAACTCATGAATAGTCTCATCTTCTTTCATCTTCAAATTCTCAAATTTGGTAGTGAGCATCTGAAGTCTTGACATCTTCACCTTAGATGTTCCTCATGAGTAGTTTTGAGGTGTCCCAAACATCCTTGGCGGTTCACATTGATGAACCAATCGAAGATATTTCATCAATACCATTAAATAAAGCATTCAATGCTTTAGAGTTTCCCGAGCCAGCTCCTCTTCCTCTTTGCTCCATTCCTCCTCGGGTTTCAAGGCAGTGACCCATCTTTCTCAACCTTGGTTGGATGTTTCCATCCTTTATCAGTAGCTCTCCAAGCCTTGATATCCACTGATCTTAGGAAGGCAACCATACGAGGCTTCCAGTACTCATAATTGGACCCATCCAGAATAGGTGGTCTACCTGCTTCTTTATCCATTATGCGAAACTATTTCCCTAGATCTCACCCGAAATAACAAGCGGTGCACGCTCGATGCCAATTGAAATTCTGGCAGATACTTAATGTCAGAGAATGTTATGACATAGTATCGACATGCTTTGACAATTCACGATAAATATAAGCGATAAATAACACAATAAGTTGTTCACCCTTCGGTTCTAACAAACCTACGGAGGCTACCAAGCCGGGAGGAAATTCACTATTAGTAGTATCAATTCGAGTTAAACTCGCGTTTACAACTCCTCACTTAATCCCTACCCAATGACACTTCAACCTAAGTCCTACTTAGATCCGAGTTCCTACTCACTCCCCTCAATCACCGCATTGATATCAACCTATTGACTAATTGAATTGTGAAGACACACTTCAATAAAATATCTTGATCTTGCTTCAAAGCTTTAATCAAGAGACAAACACTCGTGCTTTAAAGCTTTGAGTGATAAACTACCCTTACAACAAATCCTAGTCCAATGCACTTATCAATTGATAGTTGCTTGGCTCACAAGAGAAACTAAATTACACAATACCAATGTTACTAACCTTGATTACACAAACAAAAGGCCTTCAATGTCTTCAATGGAATCCGAGGCGTGGGTGTAGAGTAAGGGTTGATTTCTTTATATAGAAGCGATCCGAATCTTGTTTGGGCTTCCATAAAGATAGCTAGGGTTTACTTAATTCTCTCCTAAAAACATGGTTTGTTCAACAACCAATTTAGGTTTAATTAAGATTAACCTAGCAGCCACGTGAGCATGCTTTCTAATAATGAAAAACATAAATAAAATGCTCAACAAACTTCCGAAAAATCTCGGGAAAAGCGATTCTGCGAGCAGAATGTCACATGAATGTCATAACATACATTATGACATCAATTATTCTAGAATTTCCAGCTGACTTTAGCTTCCAGTTCTGTACTTTTACCATCCTTGTCCGAGGATTTATCTTCAATCTCTGAATGTCATGACATCTATCAAGACATTTCTAAAGCCTAGTTTTACCAAAATTGATGCCAACTTAAAACAGTAACAATAAATTTAAGACTCAATGGGAGACAAGAAACATGATACAAACACCAAAACAGTCAAACTAGCAAGCCTCGACAATGATGTAGTGCAGTGAACACAAGTATGTGATTAAGCATCCATGGGTTATTTGTGTCATGTGAAAAGTGAGGTCAGAAGCAAAATCATAGACAATGGTTCAAAATCAACTCCAACAAAGCATCACCAAGAAGACTCACACGTAAAACTAGCACAGACACTAGACAAGATCTTGCCCTAAAAGCATGTGAAATGCAAATCATGCAAAGTTAAAGCATATATGAAATGGAAAAATGGTTGGAGGTTAACATGGAATATAATTAGCTATCTAACATGTTAAGAACCTATCATATCATAGAGATAAAGTCATAAGAGATTCACAAGCAAATCTTTAAATGAGAGCACAATCATCTAACCAAAGTGTGTGTTGAAGTGAGTGCAAGTGTGCATTTGAGTGATCATGCATTAATGTGTCACATAAGAGTGATGTCAGAGACAAAGAATAGATACAAGACTCATACAATATCCATGGTCAAACATTAAACATCACCACCACAATTAACACAAGAGCCAACAAGAGAGGGATGAGTCAAGATTCTACCCTAATTCTAACCCTAAAAGGTTATTAGTGCAAACAAGGTAAATATGAGTATAAGTCAAGGTTAAAAACATATAGAACATCTAAGGTAAGTAATTGAACCCTCATAAATTACACAAGTGCATTCCCTATGCCTTTAATCCATTACAAACATCAAAACATACATGAGAAAGATGATTGAGCCAAAAATGGAAACATAACTTGTAAAGACAAGGAAAAATTATGTCAAAGTCCTCAAGACATCAACAAGTCAGAAACATCATGATCAAGACAAAATTAGCAAGATTCCTATTGAAAATAAAGTCAAGCAAGTTAGACTAGCCTAAAAAGACCTCTAATTAGGAACCCTAACCTGACTAAATTGGAAAAAATAGCAAATCAACTCCTAAAATTAAGAAACATTAATCCTAAGATCCTAAGACATCATACAACCCTAATCTAAATAGAAAATGACTTGAAAATCAAGGGAAGTTGGTCAAACAAATGAAACTTCTAGCCTAAGCTACCAAAGTTCACAAAATTTTGATAAATCAAGCAAAAAAAAAAGGAAACTGACCTATAAAATCAACAAAAAAAATGTTTTAAGACACTTAAGACTTATAAATGTCATAAACAATCAACTTAGGTCCTTGAAAGTTTGAAAAAGAGTGAAAATAAAATTCATCTTTCAAAACTAGTTGATATAAAGCTCAAACTAGAGACATTTTATAAAATATTTTAGAAAAAATAGAATTTCAAGGGATAAATTAAAACAAAAATTATTTCCAAGATCTTAACACATCCAAGGATCCAAATCAGATGCTACTTGACATTTACAAGTTTCAAACAATAGCAAATTAAATCAATCTTGTGGTATAAGCAACCAAAACCCTAAAAAATGCCATCTAAACTTCCGAGTTTTCAAAATCAGTGATGACACATGATATAAAATTCAAATAAAATTCTAAAATCAAGATAAAACTATGAGGATATCAGAATGTATTTTTTGATTTATTATGTTTAAGAAAAAATGGTAAAAATAATAGAGATACAAGATATATGATTAAAATCAATTATTAAATGCAAGAAATTATCTAATTGGCTAAAAATACAACAATGATGAAATAAAATTAAGAAATTCATAGTATATGAATAAAATGATTCAAAATATTTTTTGTATTAAGGAACCTATTTTTAATAATGGTGAAAATACACAAAAAACAATTAAATGTATCAATTTATTTAATAAAAAAATGCCAAAATTATGAGATCAAAATCAAAATCTCAAAATAGACCTATCAAAGTGTATAAAATATTTTTGAAAAAATTTGTGTGTGGTGGAAAAGTCAGAAACAAAAATATTAAACAAAAATCAATTAATCAATATTAATTAACTTCACGATATTGTTTAACCAATCAAATAATTTTTAAAAATTTTAGAAAAGTTACACAAAATACAAGAAAGTATTCTAAGCCTATGGTATTTTTTTTCAGAAATTTTGAAAATGTTTTGAGCATAAAATAAAATAAGACAAATCAATTAATGAAGAAAATAAATTAAATGAAACAAAACTTAATCTGGACCAATCAGAACACGCCATACATCGTCTTCAACCTCTGAACCATGCCCTAATACACACGCTTCATACAGTTGACACCTCAAACTTCCATATCTCGTATCTTGCTCATTTCTTAACCAAAATTCATGATTCAAAGCTCATTTTAAAGATCTCATGACAAGAAACAACTCACAACTTATGGATTTTAAAATCACTAACTATAGAAGTTCGCACAAATCACAAAAATCATCCAAACATGAAATATCAAAAGTTCAAATTATGACCTATACTTCAAATCCAAGCATGTTTATATATCAAACCTATTATTTGGTCAACTATGAATGTGTAAACAAACTTTAATTCATCAAAAACAAGCTACAATCCAAGAATTTGAAATATGAAATTTCCTTGGCAGTTGAGAAATAAAATCAACAAGTGCCTTTGAACCAAAGAGAAACCCGACGAATCTTGATCTCTGAACTTCAATGGAGTATAATGAGGAAGAGAATAGCTCTGGAATTTGAGATATGGAAGATTCGAAGCAAAATTTCTTGAGAGAGAGAGAGAGAGAGAGTTTCAGATCTGGTTTTCTTGAGGAATGAGGCATCCAAGGCCAAATTAATGGGATTCTGAGCTTATAAAAAGCTCATATAGTGAGGGTACAATGGTCTTTGAGGCTCATAAACGCTGGAGGACCCTTTGGACATTTTTTAGAAAAATGAAAGTTGGAAATGGTGTGCTCCGTTTCACCTTGTGATGCTATATAACTGGGGTTGTTTTGATGAGCTGGGGGTATAATGAGAAGGTTGTAAAAATATGAGGTGGCCGACAAAGTGACATGGTCAGATATTTTTTATTTCACAAAATTTCCAATTTTGGTAAAGAATGAAGAATTTTGTGCATGATATGTGCAAGCTTCGTTTGGCTTCTTTTGGTAAGCAAATAAGATGTGTATATCATGCAAAGCAAGTACCAAAATGATTTGTAATACTTCATAACAAACAATGACCAAATTCTAATCATAACATGCATGCATGCTACAGACCCATGACCCAACTTGTGACTCAAATTTCATAAAATTGGCCCGTGTGTTATCATGTAGATGATCATGGAGCCTTGAATTGTCCAAATTGGAGCTGAAATGATGAAGATATGATGTTGCAAAGTTGAGCAAAAATATGATTTGGGAGGCCTGGGCATGGCACATATGCATGGCTTGCATCGGAGGGCAGAAGTCAGTTGTAAGCAAGCAACTTTCTTGATTCATAACTTGATGAATTCTTGACCGAATTGGATGATCCAAAGCTTGATGAGAAGTTCTCATGGCCAGCTACAAAATTCACACTTTAATTTTCCTAATTGAAACTTGAATAGGAAGAAATTGACTCAAACATTTGGCACACCATATGTTTGTTAAAATAACGCGCGTGACTGCCAAGGAGAAGGCAAATCTGCTTAGCAATTTGCATGCTTTGTGCATGAAACTTCCAAGCCAATTATCTCTCAAATGGTTCATTTTTGAGATTTTCCACAAAATGACAATCTTGTAGAATTTTTCTCAAGCTTTCCTAAAATGTATGATTTGCACCCATTGGACAAAAATTGAGCAAGTTATGGTGTGTCAAAGTTCTATATGAAAAGACTTAACAAAAATTTTCAATATTCAAATAACTTCAAGAACAAGTTAACTCCAATTTCTTCAATTATCTTAATTCAATGATGAATTTGGTCATGAAATATGAAATTAGGATGTTTGACTTGATGGTTGACCAAAATTCCACCTAGTCAACTTTTGGCTTTGACTGATTTTGACCAAAATAATCATTTTGCACTTTGTGATCAATTGAATTGCTTACAATCAAAATTGAACCTCAATCTTTCAATCGTAGATGTTAAATAACATATATAAACATATGTAATCAAGTTTGATTGAAAACTCTGAATAACTACTGATTAAATCCAAAACCCTAGTTTTGCACCCTATGTTAGGAGATAGCTGATCAAGCTTCAAAAATTTAATTCATCTAGATATCTTGAGAAATTATTTGGAGAAAGATGCCTAAAATGGTAATGAGAGGATGATGCTTCAAGAAATTGGCTTAGACAAGCTTCAAACTCCACAATGGGACAAAATCCTAATTCCATCAGATGAAGAAGGCAGACGAATTTCTCTTAAATCTTTGCAAAACTTCAACTCTTGATGAATCCATGAGACAAGTGAGATGTCTTAAGCTATAATAAACCCTTGTAACTTGAAAAATACAAAGATATGAGAGAATGAGATTCTCCTTGCACAAATTATCAATACAATCAACTTCTAAAGCTCGTGGAAGACTTGAGAACCAAAGAAATTTGATCCTATCACAATGTATGAATGCAATGCAATATGATATTTATGATGAAATATAAGCCTAAAACAAAAGGGTAAATTTTGGGGTGCAACAAATGTACACTGCTCAATTTGTTGTGATGAGTAGAGAAATTGCCCCTTCAGCTTCTAATGAATTTTTAATAAATAACAATTCCCTTTTTTTATTGTAATAAAGTTACATTTTTTCCACCCTTCACATGATGCCATAAAAGACCATGTGCAATTAGTATAGACAATTTTTTAATGCATCCTTATGTATTTTTAAGATCCTTGGTGAAATTCCCATAATACTCCCTTTATTTCTGATATGTATATATGAACTCACCACATTACAGTTTTTATTGAATAGATTCAGAGATGCATATCCGAAACCACCAAATGGTAATTTTCTAACACACATATCTGAAATAAATTCTGACTTCCAAACAAAAACTTAAAATCAAAGCAATGTAACATAGATTTAACATAGATAGTCGAAATTACATAGATAATAGAACATAAATTTAGCATTGCATATTGTTATAAATGGGTAGCTGAGGATGTCACAACATGTTGATAACATCTTCTCCCGATCTTTGAAGCTTCACATCCACTTCAATCGGACCCTTAATAGGGTATCAATGAAAAATATTCCACATAACCTTTATATCGTCATTCATCTTCAGTGAAAATTGGATGAACTTTATCATTCCTTCAGTGTCAAGTGAGGGTGAAACGTACTCGAGCTTGGCCACCTTTCAATTTTCAAGATATTGTAGGGGAAGAATTTAGTATGGTAATCAGCTCGGCGAGAGGTGTGTCCTTGGAGAACCTAAATTGAAGTGGTGACTTCTCGCTACTAAAATAGACAAAAGCAAAGTGAGGATATGTTTGACTCATCTCTGTTGGTGGTGTGTGATGTTGAAGAAATGGTTTAGACACACTATTTATAGAAGATTTTGAGCAATTTGGACCAAATAATTCTTATACTACCACCAAGGCATGTTTCAGATATTAATCTCCGAATTCACCTATTTTGTACAAAATAGGGTTTTCGAAGACACATATCTGAAATAACCCCCATTGTTTTTTTAGATAATAAGTATTATTTCGGATATGCATATCTGAATTATGCAGAATTAGAAATAGATTCAGTTTTAGTAGAATCAGTACCATAGAAATATGGAAAAATTAAATCGATAAATGTAAACAACGGTAAAATGTTGAATATACATGTTATATATGTATTGAATCATATATGAAGAGAATGAAATAGTGATAGGGATGATTATGGAGCAAGCTGATATAGCAAGAATATTTTCAAATATACATATATGAAAATACCACTGAAAGTTTATGTAATTTCAAATATTTTCAAATTAGTCAAATTTTAGCATGGCCAAGGAGCACTGAGCGAACTCCAGCAGCTGAAAAATCTATAACAATACTACTGACCTCCTCAAGCATGTTACCCTATGAGAAGTTCTTCAAATTTGAACCATGGGAAACGACCTTTAGCACCGAACACTCATGTAAGAAGCAAAAATAAAATATTGTATATAAACTTTCAAACATTTGCAAAAATAAAATATTATAATCAACCAATTAAAATATATACCTCATCAAGCCATATCATGTAAGCGACATGGTCAGTAAATCTTGTGAGCACAGACATATCTGAAGGTCCTCCTAGAAAGGTTCCAACAGTTTGAATTGATGGCTCCGTAGACGCACGAGTCATGGTGTCTGTATCAGTTAGGGAGACCTCGTTAACGCGCTCAACAACAACCTCTTGAAACTGCTCTACAATCTTCTCAGCTTTCGACTACATAACCTGCTCGGCAACCAGCTCCACATCATGATCAAAAATGGGCTCCACAACGTGCTCAGGAACCGACTCCATAATAAGCACAACCTCCTCTATAGTCGGCTCAACCATAGACACATCCACAGGAGAAAGAGTATGTACCTCCTCAATTATTGAAACTCTAAGTCCTCGATTGCAAGGTGCGCAGAACTGCGCCTGCTGGTCAGCCATTTGTTTTCGGTGAGAACTGATCGGAGGACGTTGTTCAGCCCATAGCTCAGAAGTTTGTATCTCCTCAGCATGGGCTTGAGCTTCCGCTCTATCGACCACACTGCCCGAAATTTAGAATATTCCAATATTTTAAATAAAAAAATTGGACTACCGAAAATTTTGAAAATTAAGGTACATGTCGCAAAGATCCAGAAATTTCAAATTTCCGGTACACAATGTAAAAATACCAAACCTGGAAATTTCAAAGTTTCCGGTACAAAATATAAATACCAAATCCAGAAATTTCAAAATTTCCGTATAAAATGTAAATACCAAACCTGAAAAATTTTCAAAATTTTCGATACAAAATGTAAATACCAAACCCGAAAATTTAAAATTTCCTATTAGAATATATCATATATTTTAAAATTTCTGGTACAAAATACTGAAAAATACACAAATTCATCGTAAATTTCTTATTATTTCATAAAACTTTCGATATCGTCTTGAAATTTCTAATACCGTCCAGTAAATTTGAAAAATACGATGTAATACTAAAAATTAGAAATTTTTGAAAAAATTTTGAGTTTGGATAATTCAATTAATTGTCATACTTTTTAGGGGTACACATATATAAAAGGGGCGTGTGATGTTAGTTTCTCAAAAAAAATATTTGATTGAAAAGTGGGCTTTTTAGTAATGGTGGTTTGGTACAGAAAAAATGGCCCAACAGAAAAGATCAGAAACAAACTGCAGTAGAGTGTTTTCTTCACCAAACAAACAAAATAGAGGTGAGTAACGAGTCGAATTGAGGAACGAGTTGCGAAGGAAGAAGAAGAAGATGACGGAAACAAGGCCGGTTCCTCGGAGAGAGAGTCCATGGGGAATAACAGGAGAGAATCATCCTGAACCTAAAGCTCATCGATGCAACGATCGTGTTGAAGATGTTATCCAGGTTTTCATTCCTAATCGTTATTACTTTTCGTCCCCTCAGTTCCCTTTCAATTGAAAATTTTCTTGTGTATGTGATTACTAGGATCTGATCCATGCTTTTTGATTTTTTTTTTTGCTGATTTTTCTGGAAATTGCTCTTAGTGTTTGAGGCTTAGGGAAATTGGAATCGATGACCTAGCTTTTTTTTTGCATAGGAATAATTGTAGCATGTTAACTAAAGGTTTTGAAATGTGCAGGCTTGCTTTGAGGGAAACCCATTCAAGACTGTTCCAGGACCTTTCAAGCTCTTTTGGCAGTGCATGCGATCTAAACCTGGGTGAGATTACTATCTAATTGTATCTATTCTTACCGATATCATTGTTAATGAACTACGCCACTGAATTTTTTTGTTGTGGAAGAAGATCACATGCACTAACTACTGCTTGGGATGGTTATATACACTGAAATTGGCTACTCTATTTTTACTTTTTCACCGATATTTGCATACCATGTCTTGGCTTTTCCCATACAAGTTTTCCATTTACTTATTGTATCAAATGTTTCATTGGAAATCTGTTTCTATTGCAGCGAGGAACCAACTGAGCCGTTTACCTATTTGGATTTGGATCCTCCAAAGAGAGAGCCCGTAAAGCTTGAGTAGTGGCTCTTTTGCAAATGCTTCCACAACAAGTTTGGCATCGCATGGTCTTTTTGTGGTTTCAACCTTTCTTTCCATGTTCTGGATGGGTTATGCATAGATTATATGTGATTAACTGTCTTTGTTGCCTACTCCACTTTGCAAATTAGCCATCCTTTGTATTTGTTCTACACTTGCCCAATAAAACATGGTAATAGGTTCTCCAAAAGATTATACCGGGTTTTTTTACTTGCATAAATTTTCCCAAAGTACCTTTTTCAATTTAGTGTGACCACTAAATTCTAGAGACGATATGATACTGCTCCTACCCTCTCCACAATCTCAATCTCGAAGGGTCTATAGTAACGAGGAGCAAGCTTTCAATTAATTCGTGCTTCAACCGAAGTTTTCCCATTTGGTCTCAATTTGAGGAACACTCATTCCTCAGTAGAGAAACTTAGATCTTTCCTTTTTTATGTTCTTGATTCTTCATACATGTAGAAGCTCTATCAAGGTGATACCTTAAATTGTCAAAGAGCTTCATCACAATCCAATAGCTCTTGATGTACTGCATGCATCTACCTTGGATTCTCCACGTAGAAATCTAGTGAGATTTCGGGGTTGTCACCCATAAACCAATTAAGAGTCTGTTTGGTAAGATATTTTTATGAGCTTATAGCTTATAAGCTCGTATGATAATTTAGACATGTTTGATAACGGTCTTTTCACCACAAGTTTATAACTTATTTTGCTAGCTTGTAGTTTATTTTTCAGACGCTATTTCAAATAGCGTATTAGCTTATAACTTATTATTTTTTCTTCCTTTTTTATCCTTAATATTTCAACAAAAATCCACTTTTATCCTTTATAATTTATTTTAATTTATAATAAAATATTTTTTTTATAAAATAGCATTTATGTCATTTTATATTTATAAGTTAGTTGAACCGCAAATTTTAGCGAACACTACAATTAGTTTATCAACTATCAGTCTCGATCATCAGCTATCAACTATCAATCATAAGTTATAAGTTGTCAGCTAGCTTATCAGTCAATCGCTATTTTTATTATGTTCACTCAGATACATGATTACATGATTGATCTGCTATGAAACAATGCATAAATGTTTCTAGACACCTATTAATAACCTTTGTTTGACTATTCATTTGTGGATATGGTAAGTTGTGCTAATTTTTAATCGAGTTCCTTGCATCTTAAAGAGCTCACACCAGAAGTTCCTTACCGCTTCCTTTGTTAAAACTTTTGCTAGTGAACAACCATTTAAAGGCCCGCTTGAGAGGGATAAAATGATTGTATTTGGGCAATTTATCAACCACCACAAAAAAACACTTCAAATCCCTTAGATTTGGGAAGGCATGTGATAAAATCCATTGATAAATCCTTCCAAGTCTGCTCTAAAACTGGCAGGAGTAGAAGTAAACTTCCTAGGGACAACAAAAACATATTTTTGGACATATTTTTTCATGTCAATTCAATATACCTTCAGAATCATATGTTTAAAAGTATGATGGAAACCATATTGGCCACCTTAGGGTTGGCAGGAGTAGAAGTAAACTTCCTAGGGACAACAAAAACATATTTTTGGACATATTTTTTCATGTCAATTCAATATACCTTCAGAATCATATGTTTAAAAGTATGATGGAAACCATATTGGCCACCTTAGGGTGTTGAATGAAATTCTATAAATGGTACAAGGATGCATGACGATTTAACACAAATTACCAATCATCCTTCGCATATGAGCACACCAATCACATAGCTAAAATCAGGCTTGCCTTGTTTTCCTTTATTAATGCACGAATTATCTTATGCAGTTCCATATCCTTGTAAACTTCCTCAATGATTTCAGCTCTTCCTATCCACTGTGATATGTGGATTAAAGATGTTAACTCCTCTATTCCCTGCTACAGGAGAGGGAATTAGCACATTTATTATCAATCCCAGGTTTGTAGACGATATCAAATTGATACTCCAATAATTTGGCTGCCTAGTTTTGTTGGTTCATCGTGACAATTTGATGTCGTAACAATTGTTGATTCATCTGCGAAAATAATTAGATACTTTTCCAACAATAATTGAATATGTTGGTTAGCAATTTCAACGGAAGTTCCCGTACTAAAATTTTGGCCTTACTAGAAATATTTGCATGGCTAATTGACTCCTATTATCACTCATTTCACCAAGCAATTCCATCCACTACAAGTTAATTGGAAAATGCAACACCTTTTACCCCCAATCAACCCATATACCTCTAATTGATGATAATCATGAAATTCCCAAAACAATATCAATCCCATCGAGATCAAACAACAATGAATCAATTTATGATGTCATATTTTCCAAACCCAACACCATTTTTATGTAAATACCTTGAGCCATGACTTTGAAACCCTCTCTCGAATTGATTTTATGAGGTGTTTTTTCTATTGACCATCTCATAGCCTTCACCAACTTCATGTATATGAAATTGTGAGTATATCTTCTTTCTACTAACACTAACAAAGGAACTCCCTGCACCTAGCCTCCTAGCTTTATTGCACACACATCTCTGGTCTTTACTGAAGCAGTTTGATCAATTTAGGCGAGACTCATCATACTCAATTCCACTTCTTCTTCTCCCTCATCATCCGCTTAACCATTGATGATTAGGATTCTTCTCAAGCTTTAACCATGGTGTTTCCATGGAGTTTTTGTAACGCCCTGTTTTGAATTAATATTATATTATATTAATATTTTCGAATTATCGATCGATATTTATTTTGCGACGAGATTAAATATATTAATCGATATATATGATAATATATTTGGCGACGTTTTGTTCGGTCCGACTTTTATTCTGTTCGGTTCGGTAAAATATTATTCGGACCCGATATTAATTCCCCGAAATTTGTAGAATCATCATGGAACATCCAAACTAGAGGTAAGGGGTTTGATTTTCCTTTCCATATAGTTAGGGTTTGATAGATATATGGTGAATTTGGGATAGAAATTGATGTGGTGATTTATGAGTTGTATGTATGATTGTTGAATAACTTAGCAAGATTGAGTTAGGAGTATAGATTGTGGGTATTTTAGTTTGTAAGCTAGCAAGAATAGGTTGCAAGCATGAAGAAAAATAAGAAAAACTGGTTTTGAGTGAAGTTTTCACGCAGGTCCATCAACACGGGCCGTGTTAATTAACACGGGCCGTGTTGATTAACACGGGCCGTGTTGTCCTCTTGTATAAGAAATTTTGGTTGTCAGGTCCATCAACATGGGCCGTGTTGATCAACACGGGTGCCTGTGTTGATTCACTGACTTTGGTGATTTTGTGTTTTCTAGGGGGTTTTCGACACGGGCCGTGTTGATGCACACGGGGGCCCGTGTTGATGCATCTGTAGCCTCCAAAATTCTGATTTTTTCGCACTTTTTTTAAAACCCGATTATGTTCCGATTCCGATAAATACGACAACGGAGTAAGTTACTCCGAATTCAACGAAAATTGACGTGCTAGCTAAGTTTGACGTGTAGAACGTAGTGGTGAGGTTAGTTTTTAGAAGTTGCGAGTTTTTACGAGATGACCCGAAATAGGCCAATTTACAGTTAGATTGAATCGGATTGCGTTTTAGTGGATTTAAGGCACATATAGACAATCCGATTTCGATGTTGATGATTATGATTAATGCCAGTTTTTAGGAATGACTTTCGCGACGATTATAGGGGTTTGACTATTTTTCCGTATTCAGAATGTAGTGAATGAATCGATAATGATGTGGTGTGATTAAACATAATGTGGCGACAACGTATTACTTAATGAATACTTGTGATATGCGATGTGATGATATATGTCTTTGTATATGATGATGTGATGATTATATTGTTGTTGTTAATAAATGCTTCTGATTTATGAATGCATGACTTTTAATGATGATGAATTATTAGTGATGTTTTGCATAATGCAATTATGATGCGATGATATATTTATCTTGATGTGGATAAATTATGGCGATGTGGGCTTTATGCCAATTTTGATGAGCGATGATGGTGTTTTGTGTTGTGTTGTTTTATTGTTGAGTCACATACATTGCATTGGCGACGATGGTCTTTTATGCCAAGCGACGAGGCTTTTATGCCAAGTGTTCCTAATTATGGACAAAGCGACGGGTACCACATGCATAACATAGTTGTGTCTCATGGAGTCGGTTATGTTTATGTTTGAGTTGTTTGGCGTTGGGTTTTAATTGATGAACGATGTTAAATTGCGATGATATATGATGATTTGTTTGGTGATGATCTTTATGATGAACATGAAATTAATATAACTTAATGATTTCACGATAACTATACGATGAATATAAATGATGAGTTTTGCGATGATTTAATTTGATGAAATGCTTAATGCAAATACGCTGTGATGATGTTTGCGACGATGGGCTTTTATGCCAAACGCGACGATGGACTTTTATGCCAAAAGCGACGATGGGCTTTTATGTCAAAAGCGACGATGAGCTTTTATGCCAAAAGCGACGATGGGCTTTAGCCAATTTGTGATGATTTGTTTATGTTGCTTATGTCATTAGCATTATTTAATGTTGTTGGTTGATGTTGTTGTTTAAGACTGTCGTGTTAATTAGTGATGTATTAGCTTGTGACGATTTCGGGGTGACGGAGGTTTATGTGTTGTTGTGACGATTTGTGCCGATGAGGTTAAGGCGATTAAGTGTAGATTATACACTTAGAATGGCGATCAAAGTAGGTGAGATTTAGATAGGTGTTGGAATGTACTCACTAACCTATATCTTTTATAATTTCAAAACTATATATATACTTATCATGCCTTTAATTATATGTTTTGGAGTATCTCACCCTTTACTTGTTTCGCCGTTACCTTTATATTGGTAACGTGCAGGTTATGAAGACAGAGATTATAGCTGCTATTAGTTGAGTCGGCGTCGCTCTGATACGTAGCACTCGGGGGAAATATTTATGTCGTCTTGTTGTTGTTCTTTTGTTGTTTTCTTTTGTAAATAAGAATCATACTTTATGAAAATATGATTTATTAAGGAAGTTTATTATAGAAGATGTTTTGATGTGTTTGAATCAATTTATGTCTTCCGACGATGCTATGTATCCGAGATTTATACTTTAAAGCAAATTGTTTAAAGTGAGTTATTTTTGAAGGTGTGATGCCTCAGTATTTAATTTATGAAATTTTTAAATTACTCTGATTTGTGCATATTAAAATTTGGGTAATATTGGGGTGTTACAGTTTTCATTCTCTCAATAGTAGGTTTTGGCCTCTTGATTACATACCAAAGGGAAATGGGTCGAGTTTTTCCACTTTCTCCCATATTGGTGAGAGATATGGGTCACATCAGCAGGATTTTATCTGAAGTAATGATTGGGTTGTACTCAAATGGGTCAATGATAATTCAGGTCATTTCACAACAAGGTCAAACGTGAAGGAATGCGAGAAATCAAATATGCTCCTTTCCAGTTTATGAGATCGTGAAATTTGTCATCTATCTATTGAGAAAATTGTTGAGCATGGGCCAAAAAACCTTTGCTTCAAGTATATAGGTGCGGCAGCAACGAAAATTGAAGAAGAAACAATGTTTATTTGTGCTTTATATATTCAACATGAGGCTACACTAATACTACCATATGCATGCAAGCATTGGATTAATCATAATAGAATTTGTAATTATGTTATGATAGTTACAACTAATTGTAATGGCTTATGGAGCAAGTTATCCTATTTCTATTATACATATCATGAGATATGTGTCTCATTTACTTTAGGAAAACTTGTAATATTTTGTATATTGTCATTTAACACCCTCCCACAAAATTGACCATAATAAATATCTATCATTCCAAGCTTGGACAAAAATGTCTTGAATTTTGGTGGAGCTAATGCTTTTGTCAGAAAATCTGAAAGATGTTCTTGAGTTGATATTGGTAACAACTTAACAACATTCTTTTGGACCTTTCTCTTACAAAATAGAAATTGTTCTCCAACTGCTTTGCCCTATCATAAAAATTTGGCTTTGAAGCAATGTGGATGATGCTTTGGGAATCAAAATAAAGTACAAGTTGTTTACCCAGGGCCTTGAAGAAATGGTTGGCTCAGTCTTCCATACATAATTGAACCAATCAAACTTTGATCTCTAGACTGGTGTCTCAAACATGAAAATAGACTTCGGCTATTGAGATCCATCTATCACTTCCTTCACTGATTGGTGAAATTCATCAAGCATCTCACCTTGTATTTTTTTTAATCAAATACGACATGTGATCCTACATGTGCTTCCCTCATTTGTCTCATTCTTTGTTTTGAGTTACAAGAAAAACAAGTTTGTCTTGATCTAATACTGTTGGCGCAACAATCGGGGGAGAATCGAGCGAGGAGCATTCTTACACTCTGTAGAGACTTTCCGTTTGAGCAGGATCGAGTGAGGAGCATTCTTACACTTTGTTGGGACTTTCCGTTTGAGCAACACACAACTTGTCCACCTAAAACCTTAAGGTGATAGTTGAGTGGGTTCTCCCACTTATAAGTAGAATGGGTACCCACTTATAAATGTTGGGGTCAAGCTAGGAGTATTCTTACACTTTGTAGGGACTTTCCGTTTGAGCAATACACCTTTGTGGGAGATACACCACTTGTCCACCTAAAACCTTAAGATGATAGTTGAGTGGGTTCTCTCACTTATAAATGCTCAAGTCACCACATTCTCAATCAATGTGAGACTATTTCTCCACATTACTCACACTTGTATTATCTCCAATAATTACAAGATGTGCTCGTATTTCGGCAATAGAACCTCCAGAACTAAAATCTTTGTCTCCATAGTAGCTACTTTGCCATGCATGTGCTTCTTTTTTAGAGGCATAACTGCCTCCCTACTAACGAGTCTCATATAATATATAGGATCATGCATAACTGTCTCTCCACTAATCAATAGCATATAACATACATAACTACCACATAAACTGCTCATGCCACCCTTCCTTCTCTGCCACCTCATTTTTCTCTTTCTTCCTATTTTCTCTAGCACATACTCGGCATATCTTAGGAACATATATTTCTCTTTTTTTCTATTTTTTCTAACATACACTCTCCATATCTTATGAACACTATGTAAACTTACTAGTCACGTTATCATTTCTCATATTTTTCTCACTAACCCTATCAGGTGTCACGAGGATTCTCCTAATTTGCTCATCTGGATAGAGTGGAAAATAACTCTTTTGTTTAGATTTTTTTGGAATTATTGTTGAGACTAATTTAAGTTTACAAAACCAGTTTGTAAGGTGATGTTTGTCATTATTTATAAATAAATGTTCAAACCTATGAAGCCCAGACACTTCTAGAAGTAGGCCTGTTGCCGTGTCTGATACGTGTCAGTGTCCGACACTTGTATGACACTCATACGACATGTATCAGAAAAGTCGGAAAAGTCATACAAATGTCTCAAAATTTGTTTTTTTTCTTCGCTTCGACACATTTTAAATTGGTGTCCAATAACAATATAACACTCATACAGCATGTCTTCGATAATTCTGACAAATTTTCTTCAAAAAAAATTGTGTTTTTTTTCCTTAACACACTTCATACATTTTCTAGACAAATCTCACTCACGAATAAATTGTTAAACATGTATTGAAGCAATATTATCAATGAAGAATTAAAGATATTAACTTTGATTAGAATATTTTTAATTCTTTTAATATAAGATGAATGAATAAAACTCAAATACTATGATATATATAGCAGTGTCGGAGTGTCCGTGTCCATGTTGTGTCGAGATATCTATGTCAAAGTCTGGACTTCATAGGTTCAAACTACATATTGTTTAATGTTATATTCTTAACCGATTGTGCCCCTAGTTATAAACAAATGTTCGAGCTACATATTATTTAATGTCATAATCTTAACAGATTGTGAGAAAATACAGTTTTTTGTTTGTCAGGAATAATAAATCTACAAGAGTGTGGATTTTTAAGAAATCAATGAGGTTAAAAGTAGCTCTTAGTTTCTATGAGAGAATTGGTCTAGGGAACAAGAACATGAGATAAATCAGAATCCATGTATATAACCATGTGCTATCTTTAATTTCTATGTTATGATTTACATCTATATCTCTATGGTCCATTAGTCCTTAGTCTGCTGTTTTTAATAATCAAAGGGCCACAACTATTGAAATTTATAAAAGGACCACCATATAAGATGATGGTAATTTTGATAACTGGAACAACCAAATTTGGAAGAAATCTTTATTTTTTTATACTGTGTTAATAAATAATCTTACAACCACAATTTGTATCAATACTGTTTACTATGGTATACCAAAAATATACATATATATGGGCTATTTACTTACTTAGATAGGTGGTAAACTTGATAGCTCATCTAAACTCTCGCGTCGCCTTTTCTTACTCTTCTGTCTAAGTATCTCCTTGATTTCTTTTTCTTTCGTATCCACAAATACAATCAACTCTTTGAAGCTTTTCGAAGATCCAAAAAATTTTCTACTTTCCGGGTTAACTTTGTCATCTGGGGTGACTTTCATGTACTGACAGAACACTCTAATAAAGAACACGATCAGAGAGAGGAAACATGCAATGCCGCATATAAGAAAGAGCCCCCAGAAGCTACTAAGTGATAGTTCATTTGAATCAACGTCGTCGTTGACTTTTGCAGAACAATCATGTCTTGATATCCATTTGTCGTGAATCTTTTGCAAGTCACCGTTCTCCGAGAGTTGGAGAATCGCAGTTGACATATCAACCGCAAGGGGAGAGTCCCTTTGGAATCCCTGTGATCATGGTGTAAATATGAGAAATGAAAATATATATAGTAGAATTTCAATATGCATAAACTTTGTTTATAAGTTGTTTTCATAAGCTCTCGTAGACAAATAGTTTTACGGGTGTTTATGCTTGCAGATAAAGATACTTACGAATCCCCAGCCACTTTTAGTGAACTCCTGTCCAACTGTTCTGAACTTGCAGTTGGTACTAGACATAAAGAGTTCAATATAAGGAAGCTCGTCGACGATAGCCATAACCCCTCCTGCTTTTGGTCCAAGCGTAAGAGCATCGGCATACGCTTTTGGATCTTTCAATGAAATTATCCTAGATGGTTGTATATTGAGTTCATCCATCAGATACCTCTTTGCAAACGATCCGTCTTGAATTCCAATCGGTTGAGTACCTGATATCAAGCTTTCAATTCCTTCAATTTGTGACGAAAGTTGCTGCACTGTGAGGATCGACGTTAAGCTTGCAGTGTAGCTTGAATTGATAATTAAAACCACGAAAAGCCATATGATTAGCACAAATCTCCCGAGACCACTCACAGTGTTCTCTCCTGTGGAAAACCAAAGTGATAAAGAAAATCAGAAAGTTATACCATGTCGCGAAAATTTGAATATATACGAATGAGAATCTGCGAGTGACTTACTGTGTGAGAAAAACATTGTTGAGAAAGTAAACCTGCAAAAGAAGGAACCCGTCTTAGAAAAATAATTACTATACGCGAACGCAAGCGATGCAGAAAAGATTAAGCTAAAAACGGCTTCTAAATGGTTAAAAATACTAACCAAAATATTGTCATAATTTGTTTCTTGGGTGGACCTCGGAACTCTGGATTGTGCCTGTGTTCAAGAATCCATACAACAGCTCCGACAAAAAGGAAAAAGGCGCCGGTTACACACCACATTTGAGCAGTGAATGGCTTGAGGAAAGCCCAAGGACTTGATTTGACCTCCTTGACAGGAACAACAACTACCAGACCTGATTCCATGAATGGTTGAGTGAAATCCAAAATCCTAGTCCTGTTTGGGACAATTGTAACATCTCCAACAGCTGCATCATAGGTCTGAAGAAGGATAAAAGTAAATCAACACATAGTTTAATTAAGCGCTTATAAGTTGGTTCTATAACAGAAGATAAAATAAAGTCGAATTGTTTTCTTATAAACTAAAAGTTGATTTCATAGGCTATTTCAGAGAGCTTATGCAAATAAGATGAAAACAACTTATAGACGAATCATAAGTTGTTTCCATAAGCTCTCTCAAAGAGGCTTACAGTAGATAAACTCGATTAAGTTAATCCAAACAGGCCTTTAGAAACCTACATTTAGTGCAACCTCATTGACAAGCTGGCTATAGTCGGGATTTCGATTACCATCTCCGTATAATATATACTTTCGCGGAACAGGATAAGGCAACAAGTTTATGGCAGCTTCAAAGACATCAATGCAATAGCCTTTAACACCAGGTGGATTCTTATCTTTAGAAACAAAGCCCAAGTAGCTTATTCTATGAGGCACTGCTATTTTCAGTGGCTCTCCATTGTTGGGGAAAACCCATCCTTTCGGGGTAGCTATACTTTCTCCAGGCCACAAAACATTCAACAGTTTTTGATTGCTTGATGAAGTGTTAGGCGGTCTCGTGTACAATATTTCCGGGGCTAAAACCGATAGACCGGAGTAATTAGACCAATAACCGACTCTTCGTGAACCTGATTCTCCGATGTTAAGGATATCATATGATGGTTGAATTAGATTATTATCTGAATCAAATTTAATCTGACCACTCAAACCAGAGAAGTTCGTTCTCAAAAGTGTAGGGAGAAACGAAGCACCGCCGTCAAAAACACGAAGCGAAGACAAATGCAACATACTTCCATTAGTGTCAACCAACTTAGGGTCAGATGAGAAAGATATGTTTCCACCTTGTTTGAGAAATGCATCAAGAGCATAAGCTGCTAACCAAACAGAATCATATGCATATAAAGAATAAGAGTTGAACCTCGCAGTTTCCATTCCTTTCGTGTTCTTCAACCTCGAGAAAAAACTCTTTTTGAGATTAGTATCAGGAGTGTGATGCCTCAAAGCTACAACACCTTGAAGGAGTTTCAACGTATCAGTATCAACCGAATCCATCGAATCCAACTTCGAAGGAAGCCAATCCGTTGCAATCCAAACATAACCACTTTTCATCATTCCAAGACTCATGGCAACGTTAAAAATACCCAAACCAGTATCAGGATTAACATGAAGAACAAACACTCTTGATTCCATCAAGTTTACAGCGTTCAACAAGTCACTAATATTACTCTCACTAGCCCCCGGAGATAACGCGGCCTTGTAAGATATCTTCCCGCGTTTCTTCGCCAACGCGTCTCCAAGTACTGCAACACCGTTTCTCCCATTATCATCATCTACAAAAATAGCAATCACTTGCCTCCATCTATAAAAATCAACAAGGTCCGCAATCGCATACATCTGAAAATAGTCACTATGTGTCGTCCGGACAAAATACGGATACTGCAGAGATGACAAAGTCGGGTCCGTCGCTCCGAACGAAAGAAGTGGTACATGAAGTTCATTAACAACATGAGAGATTATATGAGCTATTCCAGAAGATTGTGGACCAATTGCCGCAAACACTTCATTCTCCATCAACTGCAAAGCTACACCATAAACAAATTCTAACTAAAAGTATGAACATGAAGAAATCAGTACCAAAGTTAAAGCTTTTAGGGAAATAAATACCTTCTACTGTTCCAAGAAATCCACTGCAATTTGTATCCTTGTAAATAACTTCGAGATTAAAACCCGAAAGAATGGTGTTATTACCATTAACATCATCAATTGCAGCCATGATTCCTGCTTTAGCTGATTTCCCAATCACAGAATCAACAGTAAACAATGCTCCAATTTTCAGTACTTTAGGTCTAGAAGAAACACTAGAGTTTCCAATGGTACTTCCCACAACTTCCTTTGAAATCCACAAACACAAAATCAAGAGGAAAAAACAACCCTTTAACCCTAACAACAACCCCTCCATTTTTTTCTCAAGAAAAATCTCTAAGATTTTCTTCTACCTTAAACCTTAAACCAACATCACAACTCAAAACCTGTCAAAAAAAAAGAAAAAACAACCTTTTCAACATCAACAACACAGACATAAACAAAGGTAACAACCCATTTTTGTAGAAATTTCCAACAAGAACATCAAAAAATTGGATTTGAAAATTTACTTACCTGGACATAAAAAAACAAAGACATGAGCAAAAATAACCAAGAATTTTTTATTTCATTATTTAACTATGAGCTTTTAAAATAGTATAATGATAAGTCTTATATAGACCAATCATGGTGAAATATTCCAAAGTCAAGACAAAAGCTGAAACCATATAATAATTGAGAGTGTTATAATAATTAATTGTGATATAAATATCTAAACAAGTAAAGAGAGTATCTTAGATTACCTCAAGGCTAAACTTGCTAGTTGCAAAGATTCTAAACATTAAACATGTAACAGCATGTGTGGTTTAAGACTCAAAGCAAAGTATCAATATCCTATAGTAAGTTAACTTTTTACTAAAAGAGAACAAGAATTGTCTTCCCACGTTATTCTTGCTAGAGATGTTTTTATCTTTATTGGTCTTTACTCAATTATTATTGCATGAACATGAATGTTACATTTTTTATTTGTTTTTTATTATTTTTGGTATGAGACATGGATAGAGAGATATACCTAATGGATTTATGTGGTAACAATGATTTTAATGTCACGTGTTTAGAATGGTGTGATGGTACATATTTGTTAGTAGTCTGAGGTTAGTTGAAGTAAAGTTTTCAGAAGTAAAGTATGAACTAGTTAAAGAAAAAATACTCCTTATTTAATTGGTATGAAAGTCAATTGTAAAATTGTAGATTGGTAAAACTTTATTTTATTAGTATCAAATATAATTGCATCTACTAGTGGATCAGTCAATGTTGGTAAAATTGAAATTGAAAAAATCAATTGAAAAATGAATTTTTGGTTGGAGGATGCTGATGATAAATCTACTTATTTCATAAAAGTTGTACAAGATATTAGTGAGAAAATAAAATAAGCACGTGAGTATGAAGGATGAAGATTGAGAAGAATTAGATCTTGAAGCACGAGCCATGATAATTTTTATGCCTTGAGAGAAATGTTGTATTCTTGGTAAATGAAGAAGCAACGACACAATTGACATGGGATTAAGGTTAGGGAATAATTCATGACGGAAACTCTAACAAATTGATCTATTTTAGACTTAAATTGTATACATGCAGGATGGAGGAAGGCACCTCGATCCAAATTATGTCAACAAATTTGATAGGATTACATCATACTTGAAGGATATACAGGTTAAGATTGATGAAGAAGACCAAGCACTCATGTTATTACTCTCATTAATATCAAAGTTCTACGAAAATATTGTCTAAACATTGACGCTTGTGGGTGATACTCTAATCAGAAATTAGACTAGAACATCACTTTTATCAGATGATCTTTAGAAGGTTGCTACAAATGAGATGTCGGTTAATGGAAGAGAAGATATAGAACAAGCTTAATGATTGTTTTCTACTAAAAAATGACTAAGGAAAAAGGACAAGACAAGGGAAGCCATACTGGATCAAAATTTATAGCTTCTGTAGAAAGAACACGATTTAAATATGGTGAGCTTTGATACTTTAAAGAAAATTGTTCAAATAAGAGGGTATTATTAAGAAGCATATCAAAAATGGCAATAATGTAAGAACAATATATAGTTTTGCATCTGGCTTTTATTTCTTATGATAATATTACATGTGTGATTAGATAACAATTTAATATCCTAATGATTTGTTTAGTGTGTGGCTTTTGCTAATAGGCTATGACTAAAGATTTGACATGTGACGTCATCAGATTTTGGGCTCAACACACTAAGATGCAAGTGCATGTTTCGTAGCTTAGAATGCTACTAAAACAACATTTGCAACGAATGTTGGTTTTAGAGATTATGATTGTGACTCTTATAGTAGAGATTTTCAAGGGTTATAAAGCTCTGAAGATTCCAAGATCTCTTGCTCCAAGGTTCTTAAGATTCCAAACTCTCTTGCTTCAAGATTTTAAAGATTCTGAAGACCAACGACTCTGAAGACCAAGTGTTGAAGACAAGGTTCTATAGAACGAAATCTGAAGACTCTGAAGACATGATTCTGAAGACAGGGTCTTTGATCCTTCTAAGCATGCTTCAACTCTTATATATTCTAAAGCCTTTGAATATTATAAGATAAGGTTAAAAATATTTATGTGAGAAATAGTACAAGTTCACCTTCTTCCACTACTTTGATTTTATGGCGCAAGGACTATATTATTGGTACCATGTTGTCTACCATTCACATTGACTATTATGCAAGAAGACATCTGGAAATCTGGTATTCATATTCTCCCTTTCAACAAATTTCGTTTTGGCTATAAAAGGAAGACTTGGAAGAATTTGAAAACAACGAATTTGAGCTGATTCATTCTGCCAAAACGTTGCTGAAATTTCATAGTAAATATTTTGTAGAGTTTTGTAATGTAAGGAACTTTTGTTCACAAACTTGCTAGCAAGGAACTGTTGTTTGCCAACTTGCTCTTAACAATGCTGTGTTATTATATGTGCTTCATTTCTATGTAATATTCTTTCCAGAAGAAATTATGTAAACACACAAACTTGTAATTTAACATTGAGTTGATAGTTCCTTTAGAGACTAGGTTTTAGTCAGGATTCTCAAGAAGACATTGACAATTGGTCTTTATGGTTATAAACATTGATAGGTAAGCTTTGTTTGGATTTTGTAATCAGTTTGGTTATAGTGGATTAAGTCTTTGTTAAGAAAGACAAATCACTTTGGTGGATGGACTGGATTAACTTAGTTAACAGTGAACCGGGATAAAAATAATTGTGTTGATTTATTTTTGTTCTTGTGTTAACTTTAAGTGTTTGGTTTCAAAAACATTTTATTTCTAGAAACCCAATTCAAACCCTTTTTTGTGTTTCTCGCACCTTCGAATAACTCCAAAGGTAAATAACAAGGTTTTCACGATGCGAGTTTTGTATCAAATAATGAGGATGATTGTTTCCTTGTCTCAAAGAAATACCATGATATTTATGGTAAGTGGATGATTGATTCAGGTGTCTCACACCATATGTGCCAAAAAAGGAAGTGTCTTACTACCTACCAAAATATAGATGGTGGAACTATTTAACGGGAAATAACCATGCCCATAAAATTATGGGGTATGGTACAATAAGAATCAAGGTGCATGGTGGAATAATGAGAACTTTGAATAATGGGAGACATGTTCCAAATTTGCAAAAAAAAAACCCTTATTTATCTTGGTATTTTTGAGTGAAATGGTTGTCAAATAGCTATGAAACACTTAACTTTAAAAGTTGCATGTGGTTCATTGGACGTGATGAAGGAAGTTTGTCATAGAAATATTTATCCTCTTATAGGTGAAACCATTATATAAGACTTGGTAATTAGAATTAAGTGGAAGTAAAGATTTAACAAAATGCATGATGATATAGCACATGTGCCTTGGGCATATGTCAAAAAAAGGTCTATCATTTCTTAGTAGAAACATTTTATTGAAAAACATGAATACATATTCCATGATACTTTTGAGTACATTGTGTGTATGGCAAAGCACATTGAGTGAAGTTTTGTACAAGTAGGCACAAAAGTATAGGGTTGTTAGACTATGTGCATATTGATGTTTGGGTCCAACTAAAGTTACTTCTAAAGGTGGTTCCAAGTACTTTGTTAGATTTATTGACAATCATTTTAAGTATGCTTGGATTTATCTTTTTAAGCATAAAAATAAGGCATTTGATATTTTCAAATACTGGAAAGCAATGGTTGAGAGAAACGGGTAGAAAGTCAAAAACTATGACGTCTGACAATGGTACATAATATACAGAGGGGGCTTTTAAGAAATTTTGTGACCATGAAGACGTTGTAAGACATCACACAATCAGAGATACACCACGACAAAATTGATTTGGGAAAAGACTGAATCACACACTTCTTGAGAAAGCAAGGTGAGCACTATAATTATGGGTTAGGTCGAGAATGTTTCCAGAGTCAATTGCTACATCTTGTTACATAGTAAATTGATCCCAACATTCTAGTTTATATTGAGACATGACTTATATTGTGGGGTCGTATAAATATGATTATTATGACATACTCAAAAACTTTGGATGCACAATCTATTATCACGCCAAGTATAATAAACTAGATAATAGAGCGAAGAAAATTATACTTCTAAGATATTGCCTTTGGAGTATAGAATATTCTAATTTTATGATTATAACTGATGTTGACTTTGATAAAAATCTATTATCCATACAATGGTAATGTTAAAATATCAACAAAAAAACTTCAGTAGTTGAGATAAAATCTAAAGACCAACCATATTCTAATCATGTTCGGGTGGAGCATCCTAGTTTTGCTCAAGATAATGAGGAAGATGAGCTTGATCATAAGGAGGTTAAATAGGAAAATACACATACATTACAATAATAGAAATTGCAATCTTTGGATACCACTAGGCCAAAAATAAATTATAAACTAGTTTAGAAGTTTGGGTCACACAATCCTCTAAGGATTACGGGAGGTCAACTTAGTATAATATGCACTCTCGGTTGAAGATAATGAGTTATCCATCTTTAAGAAAGCTATCGAAGACTAAGATAAAGAGAGTTAGTTAGTTATAATGGAGGAAAAGATACAATATTTCATAAGAATAAGATATGGGAAAGGGGTTTACGAAATAAAAAGGATATTAATAAGTTTGATAGTATAAGCTTTAAGGCTAGGCTAGTTGTAGCGGCAAAAACTGCGAGTATAAGCCATTGAATTGACTTAACTCAAAAAGTGGCAAAAGATTCGCCACCACACTTTTATTTTATCCAAAGGATTAGGAAAAAGAGCGAATAAAATCCTAAAAAAAAAAGACCAGAGATCTGGGACCGGGGGTTAGTTATGAAAAGGGAAGGTGTTAGGTGTAACACCCCAATTCTACCCCGGTAATTATTATGAAAATCGCAGTTATAAAATTATTTTCAACAAACAATTGGAGTATTACAATTCAACTAAAACAACAACATGCTAACATAGATACATAGCACCTAAACTCGGATGAAACGAAACAACATGAATCAACTTTATTAATATTAAGCAGCGGAACTACATTAATCAACTTGGATGTCATAGCATCTTTTCAACTTAAAACAATTTGAATTCAACAATTACTTTTCATATATCAACATAGTTATTCAACAACAAAATCAAAATAGCAAAACAACTAGCGTTCATCCCCCGAGTGTTACATATCAGAGCGACAGTCCAACTTAAACTAACAATAACTAACTCTTCAAACTCGAATACCTACATGTTACCCACATAGAGGAAACATCACAACAGAAGGGGTGAAATATCTAACAATCTAATAAATCGTATGATAAATAAAATATTAGAATTCGAATAAGGTAAATCAATGCTTCAGTAATTATTCATACAACCAACAAACAACTTAATAATAACAATAAGACACTTTATTTAACCAACGTAACAACTTAGATCGACACAACCTAATAACAACAACAACTTATAACTACAACAACTCACAATAATAACA
Organism: Vicia sativa; assembly: GCA_021764765.1. Classification (NCBI taxonomy): domain Eukaryota; kingdom Viridiplantae; phylum Streptophyta; class Magnoliopsida; order Fabales; family Fabaceae; genus Vicia; species Vicia sativa. Next base: position 156,735,268 of record CM038792.1, read on the forward strand.
ATTTACAACAACAACAACTTATAACAACAACAACTCACAACAATAACTACTCATAGCAACAACAGTTTATAATTACAACACAACAACAATAAACAAACAATGAATAATAACAACAGCTTTAACATGCGACTCAACTATGCAAATGCATGTGGTACCATTTGGAGCAGAACTCCCAACTTAAAATCATGTCAGGTTATCGAGGCATTCAACAAGGCATAAGCCTTCAACGTGGTGCCATCAAGGCCAAGGCATAAGCCTTCAACTTTCAACGTGGTGCCATCAAGGCCAACTTAATAATGCAATGTATGCCATGCGACCTCAACTTCAACAACAAATACACAACAATTCAACAACAACAACATACAACAACAACTAGATCAACACTGGTCATAGGGCTACAACTTCATCAACTGCAAAACAGCTTATCAACGTTGGTCATACGACCTACAACTTCATCAACGTATCAACAACAATAATAGTTTATCAATAAAATTAATACGAGCAAACAACAACAGTTACTACACAATTTACAACTTCGCAATTTATTAACAACATCAATATCAACAAACAACAACAACAATTCAACGGAAACAACACGTCACAATTTATCACTTGCACATATATAACTTATTCTATACTCTTAACTCATAAAAATGTCATAATAATATATAATTATAACTTGACATAATTCTCAATAAATTATACATCACTCTACCACGATCCCTACAATTCTAAAATAACTTTAAGATGCTCAAAATTGCTCTACCGAGAACTCTTGTATGTAAAATAATATTTATGAAATAATTGGTTAATGGTCTGACTCAAGTAATAGTAAAACAACTCTAAAGGGTCAAATACATCTACCTCAGCTTATTAGATTTAATTTTAAACAATTCGAAAACAACGGTGACAACTCTAAACATGTACGAATTGCTCAATACAATTAAAGTATGACTCTTAATAACTCAAAACAAATCTGATAATTTTATTGAAAACTCTAACAACTCTATTGACGACTTTATTGATAACTTTAACAATTCTAACGTAATCAAAATAATTTAAATTAATCAATTAACCAAATAATTGTCTCTTACTAAAAACTCTTAAATTATTATATTAATAGTATTAAATTATTATTATTATTATTATTATTAATTAATTGAATGGCTAAATAAAAACATATAACTTCTAAACAAAATTCTCATCAGCCGATATTCACTTGATAACACATACCAGTAGAACAACTAATTATATCACACCAATTTTTAAATATTATAATTCTACCATAATACTAGAAATATATGTACAGAAATATATTAGTATACAACTTTAAATTCATAATTTGTTAACCTTTTAATTTACAAATATTTAATTCAACCAATATATCAATTTTGAATCAGCATATAATAGGGAATACTCATCTAAACCTAACAATGTCAAAACCATAAAAATTGGAGATTACAACCTAAACATGTTTCTCACCAAATAGAAAACCACAAATGCATAGTAAATTCTCCATGATCCTAATTTCCACATAAAATTCATCATACAACCCATTAGAAAATTAGAACCCCACCCTTACCTTGAATTAAAGGTCGCAATTTCGGTTTGGCTTTCGGTCTACAATTTTTCATGACAGCTTTTTCTCCCAAGCCTATTCCTCTTTTTCTTCCTCTTCTCATGTATGCTATTATTTTCCCTTTTCTTCTCCTTGTTTTCTAACAACCTCCAAAAACCTAATTTCTTATTATTTATAATAACTAATAATTATATTTCTCTTATTGGGCCTATTTCTCTACACATCCCTTTCTACTAATTTCAACCATCTAAGCCCAACAAATTATTTTAATGTTATTATTATTACTAATAGTCATTATTATTATTATTATTAATCTATCGGCTAATCAACAATTAAACCAATTAACGTCTCTTATAAAAATTCCAATTATTCTCAACTTTGACAATTTCTAATAAATAAATCCTTAATTAATTTAATTAACTAATTAATTAAATTTAGGGCGTTACAACTCTACCCCACTTAGAATATTTTCGTCCTCGAAAATCTATCTGACACTACCATTCTCAACTTCGCTTCCAACTCTCTGGTCCTCAATTGCATTTGGCAAACTCCAACTACTACTTTTCCCATACTACAACAACTCAACATGGTTAAATCTAACACGCATATGTTAATCTTCCAATACTCTTGCTACATAATCATCACTACTTCAACAATACCTTGGGACATCAACTTACAAAGTAATAACAACTATCACTCACTTAATTTCTTGTACAACATGGTATCCTCACTTAACAACATTCTGGTCGTAGCACCCACTACTTACTTACCATTAAGATAACAAAACAATTTTATATCATCCAACATGATCTCGTCTACTATCAACAAGAGATTAAGGGTGATCAGTTCCTCAATTTGTCAATAGATAGCCGACAACCATAATAGATATTAAACCGTCGTCACTAACATTAATAGAATCCTTTTTCCAACTTCCACTCACAGTTCAAAGATCCCAACGACTCCAACAACTTCTACAATTTTTAAAATCAATCCCAATAATTCTACAACATGGCCTACTTAAACAACAACTTACTAAATTCTATCTCATAGCAACTATTCTTTTCCAATACAATCCAACTTGTCAAACAACCAAAATATTAAATCCGTATCACTTTCAAATTCAAGAAACAGCAAGGCTCCTACAATGTTTGCACTGTATCCATTAGTAGCATACTAATATAATATCTCTCAACCAAACACGTCAGAGAAGCAAAGCTTCTCCCCCACTTAGCTTCAACTAACTCCTGCAACAACAATCAAAAAACAACAAGTACCGACAGTGTTCCACACACTTGTCGCGTACAAAGGAAGTAGACAACATTAGACAACACTGGCCGGACAGACCGACCTGCTCTGATACCACTTTGTAACACCCCAATTCTACCCCGGTAATTATTATGAAAATCGCAGTTATAAAATTATTTTCAACAAACAATTGGAGTATTACAATTCAACTAAAACAACAACACGCTAACATAGATACATAGCACCTAAACTCGGATGAAACGAAACAACATGAATCAACTTTATTAATATTAAGCAGCGGAACTACATTAATCAACTTGGATGTCATAGCATCTTTTCAACTTAAAACAATTTGAATTCAACAATTACTTTTCATATATCAACATAGTTATTCAACAACAAAATCAAAATAGCAAAACAACTAGCGTTCATCCCCCGAGTGTTACATATCAGAGCGACAGTCCAACTTAAACTAACAATAACTAACTCTTCAAACTCGAATACCTACACGTTACCCACATAGAGGAAACATCACAGCAGAAGGGGTGAGATATCTAACAATCTAATAAATCGTATGATAAATAAAATATTAGAATTCGAATAAGGTAAGTCAATGCTTCAGTAATTATTCATACAACCAGCAAACAACTTAATAATAACAATAAGACACTTTATTTAACCAACGTAACAACTTAGATCGACACAACCTAATAACAACAACAACTTATAACTACAACAACTCACAATAATAACAACTTACAACAACAACAACTTATAACAACAACAACTCACAACAATAACTACTCATAGCAACAACAGTTTATCATTACAACACAACAACAATAAACAAACAATGAATAATAACAACAGCTTTAACATGCGACTCAACTATGCAAATGCATGTGGTACCATTTGGAGCAGAACTCCCAACTTAAAATCATGCCAGGTTATCGAGGCATTCAACAAGGCATAAGCCTTCAACGTGGTGCCATCAAGGCCAAGGCATAAGCCTTCAACTTTCAACGTGGTGCCATCAAGGCCAACTTAATAATGCAATGTATGCCATGCGACCTCAACTTCAACAACAAATACACAACAATTCAACAACAACAACAACATACAACAACAACTAGATCAACACTGGTCATAGGGCTACAACTTCATCAACTGCAAAACAGCTTATCAACGTTGGTCATACGACCTACAACTTCATCAACGTATCAACAACAATAATAGTTTATCAATAAAATTAATACGAGCAAACAACAACAGTTACTACACAATTTACAACTTCGCAATTTATTAACAACATCAATATCAACAAACAACAACAACAATTCAACGGAAACAACACGTCACAATTTATCACTTGCACATATATAACTTATTCTATACTCTTAACTCATAAAAATGTCATAATAATATATAATTATAACTTGACATAATTCTCAATAAATTATACATCACTCTACCACGATCCCTACAATTCTAAAATAACTCTAAGATGCTCAAAATTGCTCTACCGAGAACTCTTGTATGTAAAATAATATTTATGAAATAATTGGTTAATGGTTTGACTCAAGTAATAGTAAAACAACTCTAAAGGGTCAAATACATCTACCTCAGCTTATTAGATTTAATTTTAAACAATTCGAAAACAACGGTGACAACTCTAAACATGTACGAATTGCTCAATACAATTAAAGTATGACTCTTAATAACTCAAAACAAATCTGATAATTTTATTGAAAACTCTAACAACTCTATTGACGACTTTATTGATAACTTTAACAATTCTAACGTAATCAAAATAATTTAAATTAATCAATTAACCAAATAATTGTCTCTTACTAAAAACTCTTAAATTATTATATTAATAGTATTAAATTATTATTATTATTATTATTATTATTATTATTATTATTAATTAATTGAATGGCTAAATAAAAACATATAACTTCTGAACAAAATTCTCATCAGCCGATATTCACTTGATAACACATACCAGTAGAACAACTAATTATATCACACCAATTTTTAAATATTATAATTCTACCATAATACTAGAAATATATGTACAGAAATATATTAGTATACAACTTTAAATTCATAATTTGTTAACCTTTTAATTTACAAATATTTAATTCAACCAATATATCAATTCTGAATCAGCATATAATAGAGAATACTCATCTAAACCTAACAATGTCAAAACCATAAAAATTGGAGATTACAACCTAAACATGTTTCTCACCAAATAGAAAACCACAAATGCATAGTAAATTCTCCATGATCCTAATTTCCACATAAAATTCATCATACAACCCATTAGAAAATTAGAACCCCACCCTTACCTTGAATTAAAGGTCGCAATTTCGGTTTGGCTTTCGGTCTACAATTTTCTCGCGACGACAGTTTTTCTCCCAAGCCTATTCCTCTTTTTCTTCCTCTCCCTTTTCTTCTCCTTGTTTTCTAACAACCTCCAAAAACCTAATTTCTTATTATTTATAATAACTAATAATTATATTTCTCTTATTGGGCCTATTTCTCTACACATCCCTTTCTACTAATTTCAACCATCTAAGCCCAACAAATTATTTTAATTTTATTATTATTACTAATAGTCATTATTATTATTATTATTAATCTATCGGCTAATCAACAATTAAACCAATTAACGTCTCTTATAAAAATTCCAATTATTCTCAACTTTGACAATTTCTAATAAATAAATCCTTAATTAATTTAATTAACTAATTAATTAAATTTAGGGCGTTACATTAGGCCCCCAAAGCATCTACGGTACTCCGCAGGAACCTTTTTGAAAATTTGTATATGTGTGCTAAAAAAGAGTATGTATACAAAATGGATGGTGGGGGAAAAAAGAAGTATTTTTTAATATTTTTGGTTTGATAGAACTTCCAATGAGTTCCAGGCCTACATACCAACAATGTGCAATGTTGAAATCAAAACCAAATAGTTCGGCTAAAAAACTAAAGTTGTGTGTTGGTTGATTTTATGAAAATGTTAGTTTAGAAAATCCACAAAGGACTCAAAGAGTTTGAGTGAGGTTGAATTTTTTTTAATATTAACAAAAAGAACTCAAAGTATTATTAAATAAATTGAAAATTTATTAAGAAAAGAAATTTTGAAAATGCATGGACCTAAGTCCAAGTTTTTTTATGAAAGCGGTTCGAGTTTTGAAAAACAAGGATCCTTTGAAAAAAAGGGGGAAGATTTTGAAAATTAAAGAATGGGGAGGAGATGAAGAGGCTAACCTAAGTGCATAAAGTAAAAGGTAAGGGTAAAGAAAGATCTAATTGGGTGAGAAGACTAGTACTTGACATCAAGAGCCAATACCATATCCCGTCATTTGAATTACCACATAAGCAACAAATAATTGGACAAAAAAATACAAGCTTCAGATAAATCAATGATTTTAGGTGAACTATTGTCTCAAGAAGAAAAATGGATAGAGTAACAGATGTATTTGGAGGAAATCCGCTCTTAATCGAGCATAACAGAATAACCTGCACACAAAGATAATAACCAGAAAAGACATAATAACACCAAGGGCACTGAGATCTCCAAGCTGAGGTAATGGTCATATTGCTAAGTCCAAAAATCATGCTCCAAGCACAAGGATAGTAACTAAGTCCAATTAAGAGCTTTTTATGTTTAGGTTGAATTATTAAGTGTTTTGGAAAAGAAAAATAAAGCTCAAGTGAGCAAATTCAAAATATCAAGAAAGTAAAATGCTCAAGTGAGCAAAGGAAAAATAACATAGAAAATATAAATGCTCAAGTGAGAAAATAAAAAAAAATGGCATAAGAATAAATGCTCAAGTGAGCAAAGAAAAAAAATGACATGAAATTTAAAAATGGTTAAAAATAAAAGTGCATAAAAGTAAATGCGGAAAGTAAAGAGTGAAAAATAAAAAGCAATTAATAAAGGTTAGCAAGATGGCCATCTTGAAACTTGTCAAGTATATCATCGAATTGTTAATTGTTAGTCGTCACCAAGGTGACCATCTTGAAACTTACGCATGAAGACTTGCTAGAAGCTTGATAGAATCAACGCGACCACACGACAAGTTTCAATTGTTTTTTGTCAAGTATATCACCGGTTTTGGAATTATCACATCACTTGATCATTAAAGTTCATGCCACCAATTGATCAGTTTTTCTAAATCGGGAAAAAGAAAAAAAAGGAGGAACCACTGTCATGACAAACAAAGCTAGAGAACATATAGCAGAAAGAGTCGTGAGTGGAGCCAGAATGAGCATTGACTATAGAAAGCTAAACAAAGCTACTCGAAAAGACCATTTCCCTCTACCCTTCATTGACCAAATGCTTGAGAGATTGGCTAAGCATTCCTACCACTATTATTTGGACGGTTATTCAGAATTCTTTCACATTCCTATCCACCCTGATGACCAAGAGAAGACAACTTTTACGCGTCCTTATGGAACGTTTGCTTACCAGCGAATGCCGTTTGGATTATGTAATGCGCATGCAACATTCCAGAGATGTATGGTGTCTATCTTTGCCGATTTCATAGACGATATCATGGAAGTCTTTATGGATGACTTATCTGTATGCGGGCAAAGCTTTGAAGGATGCTTTTCAAACATGGAGAAGGTACTGGATATGTGCGTACAAGTAAACCTGGTATTGAACTGGGAAAAATGTCATTTTATGGTGAAACAAGGAATCGTGCTAGGACACATAGTTTCTGAGAAAGGGATCGTAGTAGATAAGGAAAAGATCGAAGTAATAAAAAATCTCCTACCCCCTAAGACAGTGAGAGAAATACAAAGTTTCTTAGGCCACACCAGTTTCTACCGACGTTTCATTAAAGATTTCTTGAAGATTTCTAAACCGCTCACCAACCTCTTAATGAAAGAAGTTGAATTCATCTTTGATGATGACTGCTTAAAGGCATTTGAACGGTTAAAAACAACTCTCATATCCGTACCTATCATACAACCACCTGATTGGATTCTTCCATTCGAGATAATATGTGACGCGAGCGATTATGCGGTAGGTGCAGTCTTGGGACGAAGGAGATACAAAAAGCTCCATGCCATATACTATGCAAGTAGAACTTTGGATTCTACACAAATAAATTACGCCACGACAGAAAATGAACTTTTGGTCATAGTTTTTGCATTAGACAAAGTTTGTTCCTATCTAGTGGGCGTAAAGATGATCATCTATACTGATCACGCAGCTATCAGATACCTATTAGCTATGTAGGATGCCAAACCAAGGCTATTAAGATGGATCTTACTTTTGCAAGAATTCGATTTAGAGATTAAGGATAAACCAAGATCTGAGAACCTTGTAGCTGACCACTTATCTAGAATGGAAAACCTTAAGCCTAAAGATGTACCTATTAATGACGATTTTCCATATGAACACTTAGTGGCCCGGATAGAATCCGAAAACCCAACTAAGAAATGCCCCGAAATTTGTAACAATAATGAAACAACTGAAGAAGTGGAAGCGGTATCTGCTCAGATCTCACTGCCCTGGTATACTGACTATGTCAACTACTTAGCAGCGAGAGTTCTTCCACCCGATCTAACTTACCAACAAAAGAAGAAATTCTTTCACGATCTCAAACGTTATTATTGGGACGAGCCCTTACTATTCAAGCAAGGTCCCGACGGTATCTTCCGTCGATGCGTTTCAGAAAGTGAAATAGAGAATATAATTTCTCATTGTGATGAAGCCCCTTATGGAGGACATGCTAGCACTTCAAAGACTTGCGTGAAAATTCTACAAGCCGACCTTTATTGGCCCCAGTCTATGGAAAGATGTTCATGCTGCAATCATAAAATGTGACCGGTATCAATGCACTGACAACATATATAGGCGCGATGAGATGCCTAAAAAAGGTATCCTAGAAGTAGAGGTCTTTGATGTGTGGGGAATTGACTATAGGACCTTCCCCATCTTCTTTTGGCAATAATTACATACTAGTTGCAGTAGACTATGTATCTAAATGGATATAGGCAATAGACTCTCAATAAATGATGCACAAGTAGTGATTAGATTATTCAAAAACATTTTTCGAGATTCGATGTGCCGAGACTAGTCATCAGTGATGGTGGCTCCCATTTCATTTCCAGAATTTTTGATAAACTTTTAGCGAAGCATGGAGTCCGACACCGCGTAGCAACACCTTACCACCCACAAACAAGCGGGCAAGTGGAAGTCTCTAACAGAGAGATTAAGCAAATACTTGAGAAAATTGTTACCATATCTAGGAAAGATATGTCGTCTAAGCTACATGAAGCGTTGTGGGCATATAGAACAGCATACAAGACACCCATCGGAACTACACCTTTCAAACTAATCTATGGTAAGTCATGCCATCTACCCGTGGAACTCGAACATAAAACCTATTGGGCTATTAAAACCCTGAATTTGAATTACAAAGCCGTTGGAGAAAAGAGAATTCTAGACATCCATGAATTAGAAGAGCTTAGGCTAGATGCTTACGAAAATGCCAAGATCTATAAGGAACGAACTAAGAAATGGCACGACAGACGCATATCTAGGAAAGAATTTAATGAGGGGGATGTAGTACTCTTGTTTAACTCCAGACTTAAACTATTTCTAGGAAAACTCCTTTCCCGATGGTCAGTACCTTTTGAAGTTATTAAAGTACTCTCGAGTGGCGCTATTGAAAGTAAAGGAAAAGTTAGTGATCCATTTATTGTAAACAGGCAGCATTTGAAGCACTACCATTGTATCGAAAATAGAGACTACTCAGCTAGTCTGAGACTTATACAACTGTCGACTGAGTCACTAGAATAGTTTTTTCGATTTTCAAAATAGGTCGAGCTTTCGACGTTAAACAAAACGCTTTGTGGGAGGCAACCCACCATTTTTTTGCTATTATTAAAAAAAATTATTTATTGAAAGTTTTAATTTATTTTCGTTAAATGTTTTTCTTAAATTTTTTATAAAATTTTCTGTTCTTTCCTTCTTTTCTATTTTTAAGCATTAGGTCGATGCTGATTTAAAACTATTTTTGATTACTTAGAGGATTCACATTTCTTCTTCTTCACTGATTTTTGCTATGGATTTTTCTGACACTATGCATGTCGCATTCATGAGTGATGCTCATCAGAGACGTTATGAGATGCTTGCTCAGAGAGAGTGTGCGCTTTATGTTTAACCAGATTGGTTGAGATTACTTTATTCATCACCAACATTCTACCTACCACAACCTAATGCTGAAGTTTCTCATTTTCTTGCACTATAACCCTGATGTTGGTTAAGGGTTGGCTAGAGGAGTGGTATCGTTCATATTATTTGGTTTTACTCACAGGTTCACCAGCCGTGAATTTGCTGCACTATTGGATTTCCTGGTTAGTGTTGATGATGTCATTGAGATTCCAGATGACGAGTATTTGGATAGCCAACTTGACTACTTTTGGGGAGAGATATCTGATTTGTGTCAGGAGAGCTCTATTCCTAGACACTCGTTCGAGATTCATAACCCAGTTATTAGGTATTTCCATATGATTCTGGCGTTTACCTTATTTGTAAAACCTCAGAACGATACCTTAGTGTCCAAGGAAGAGTTGTTTATTATGTTCCATGCGTTTTGATCTAGACCGATAGTTAGTGCTTTTTTTATGCTTGCTCGTCTGCTGAGTGTAGCCCAGGCTCCTCATGGCCCGATATGTGTTGGAGGCTTAGTGACTATGATTGCTACTGACCTATTTTTGAGGGAGCCATTGTCCCGTCTGACCCCTGATGCTGACTTTATCCCGCTAGACTTGTCTCTTTGTTTTAATGTTGGGATGATTAGATATTTAGAGTTGAATCAGTTTCAGTTATTAATTCATCATGGGCCGATCTACCACTTTACACTTCCTGACATTGCGCGATCCAGTGTGCATGACAAGAAGAATTAGATTTGTGACCTCGAAGGCATAGTTGAGAATGACATGAAGGAAGAAGAATCTGATCCTTTGACACCACCCCACTATTATGACCCTCCAGCAGGATTGGACGAGTCCGACCCAAAGATGGTCGAGTTGATTGAGATGATTGAGGTTGATCCTTTTACACCACCTCTACTTGATTTCCATCCAGCTTGGGATCCACCCATAGTCCCTGCTGCTACCGCTGTCCAGATTCCACAACCTGGATATGATGCTGCCATTTATGCGCTCACAACGAAACTTGCTGCTATTCGTTCAGATCTTACTTCGCTCCGCACTAACTTTTATGGTTTCATGGACCTTGTTACGGCAAATCTAGATCACATATTTCATCAGTTCAATTCTAGAGGTGGCTGACTTATGATTCTAGAACATTGATGGCACTGTTCACTCTTAGTGTAGAGGAGGAGTGTCTATTTAGAGGATTATTTATTTTATTTTAGTTTTTCTTAGCATCGCTTTAAACTTATTTATTTATTTTAGTTTTTCATTTTTCGGATTTATTATTTGTTTTGGTTATTTTATTTCATCATTTTATATTCATTTTATTTTCTATTTATTTGTGTTATTAAAATATATATCTCATTGTGCTATGTTATTATTATAATATGATGATATTGTGTTATTATTGTGTTCATCTAAAAAATAAAAAATGCATGCATATCTATCTAGTAGACCTAATATATAATTATCTTTGAATGATACACCTATGACACACCTAAATAGTCACTTCATTGTCTTCCATGCTCAATTTATTTTTCCTATTAAGACATTAAAATGACACATCCATGACATGCCACGGTCTACAAGAGAAAAGAATCTCATGCATGTTGCCATGTCCCGACCGTTGTAGGCACGTGAAGTTCTAGGAGTCAACACCTTGTAACGACCGTTACAAGGGTGGCATGCTTGGCTTGCAAAAAGAAGCTATATGTAACGACCGTTACACACCCTAGACCACCCAAACGTTATAACTCGGCCAGTAACTCATTCATTCTTCATTCATTTCCATTCAAACCATTTCAAACTTCCACCCGTTTCATTTCCATTATAAACACCACCCTTAATACTCATTCAATTCCTTCACAAACCTTATCTCCACCATTAAAACCTTACTCTTATATAAACTCTTGAGAAGAACATCACCATTACATCAACTTTCTTCAACAACTCTTCTATCTTCTACACTTTTCCATTTCCAAAACCTTTCACAAAAATGGCCAGAAGAGCTCCAGAAGAAAGAGAGGAACCAGACCTCACAGATATGGTGTTCAGAGATGGAGAAGCCAGAATCCGACAAGAGCAACTTTATCGGAGGTTTCACTATAGAGGTATTGTCCTAACAAAATATATCGAAAACCACTGGAAACGGCGTCAATCACCGTTGCTGCCATCACCACAACGGCGTCCCCTCAACTTCGACGCACATCAGCCCTTTAGCTCAGTCGTTGGATTTCAAAGGTTAGATCTATCATCAATGTCCTCTTTCTTGAATCAAATGTTTGTGTATAATTAAGTTTTATCTTTTTAAATTATTTTTGACTGCATATATTTAAATTAAAAATTAAATATATTTTAAAATTGAATTTATAATTAATTTCTGGTGTAAAATGTTTTTATTTGTTTGGTGTATATTATACACCAAACAAATAAAAATATTTTACAGTTCAATTTTAAAATATATTTAATTTATAATTTAATTATATTTAAAGTAATAATTATATATGATTGATAAACTAATTGTGTAAATTATTTTACATTGTTTCGCGGTCAATTTCAAAATGATAAGCTCAGTAGGTTTATTAGAATTTAAATTGTTTTGTAGAAATAATGTAATGATTCACCCTAGAAAAATTTAATTTAAATTGTTTTGTAGAAATAATGTAATGATTCACCTTAGAAAAATTACTAATTGGAAAACTTAAGCATGTTTGAAAAGAATATGCGTCCTTATTTTTCTAGTGCTGCATATTAATCATGCTTTATTTTAGTGGTCGATTATTTAATCTTTCATTAACTCTTGACCAAAATAATTCAAGCTAAGTCAATGCTCGTTTCCAATGGACAATAATTAAAGATCTTTCACACACTCGGGCTACATTAATAAAAGATTAATGATAATCACGTTTGCAAGTACACATCAAAGATTCATGATATACATAAGACTTTGGTGATTGTAGGCCATGCCTTGAGTGTTTTATATTTTGCTTAATCATTTAAGGGCATTGCTATTAAATGTTCATGTCAACTGTCAAGGAATAGAAGTTAAATTCTCATAAATAAATAAATAAACAAACAAGGGAATCAAAGTTAAAATATTGTCTTTTTTTTAATATAGTCCTGAAAATATCAATTTTTTATAGATAGATGAAATAGTAACACCATAGCAAGTTTATATACACAAACAGAAGGATATTAGATTCGAATTCATAATGCAACATAAAATATTCAATTAAATAGGTGGATCTTCGGCTGTGCAAACTTTAAGAATGAAAATGATGAATTTTAAATGAAATTTTTTTAATTCACTCCATATTTTTCTTAAATATCATGTGAAATTCCTAAGATACACCTAAAAACTAAAAATATAATTTTGGCACGTACTATTTTTAAAATTGCATTTATAAAAAATCGGAAATACGTTTTTGGTATAAATTGGAAATATATTTCCGATTTTTAATAAAAGCAAATTTGTTGCCATAACACTAAAAAGTGGCATGAGCTACTTGGGGTGCATAGGTTTTCTTTGTTGAAAATCGGAAATGTATTTTCGATTTATATCAGAAGTGCATTTTCGGTTCCACTTTTTGTCTTTTGAAAGGTGTATTCAAAACGAATGAATTAATACTGGTGAGGGTGTAAACCGAAAATATATTTCTGATTTTTCAGGAACATTTTCAGAATTGCATAGGGTATTTCACTCCTATGTGATGTAGTAAGATATTTTCTTTTAAATTCAATGTAATGGCCTAAATAGTTAAACATGCTTATTTTTATTAAAAGAATGGTTAAAATTACATATTGGGTCAGACTAAATTGACTTGGCTTGTATACCAATTGGACTATCTTCAATTCAGATGATATGTATCATTATTTTTGCATATTTTGTTAACATATAAGCTACACTAACTCTACAAAAAACCTCCAGCGTCCTTCTAATGGTGAAAACCACCCTTCTCAACGTCATTCTGTTCTTTTCACCATTGTTTTTCATCTTAGCAAGATTTTTGTTATCGATTTTTAAATGAGTATCCAAAAAACAACAATCACTAGCAATAAGTTGAGTGCAAGCTGCCATGGTATCACCTTTTTTTGTTTATGAATATGGCGCCCAAACCCCATTTGCCATTCACATATAAAAATGCATTTGTATTACATTTGATCCACCCTGGTTTTGGAGGATTCCATCTCTAGTCCGTCTTTTGTTGATTGATGTCATTGGTGATTATCATTTTTTTGGTATTTGATTTTCCTTTATCCATTGAGTTGAAGGTATCGATAGTAAGGATTTGCATCTCCTTTTACTCCTGGTATGATGCTTCTTTCTCTCGCTAGGTATGAACACAATTTTATCGTTCTTGTTACCTTGGTTGTTGTTATAATTATTGGGGTTTGACTGGAAATCTTCTTATCTTTGTACTGCATGTGAGTTCTGATTCTTTTTTGACTTTGGTTTGTTCCTTCAGCAGTGGGAGTCATAAAATCAATGTTATCATCCTCATCGGGTAAATTTCTATCTTGATTATCACCATTGGCCTTATGCTTCTCTTTGATTTTACAATTTAACTCAATCTCCTTGTTTTCCTTTTCCCCGATCATCAATGTTATGAGTACTCTGCAGTTGTCAATGTTTTGTTGGATTATGTTTAAGATATTATCCACATGTAACATCTTATTATCAAAAGATAGAAGGTTTATGTAAATCCATATATAGTATAATATTAATGGTGATAATTGTACTTGAATCTTTCATATTAGGAAGGGAAGTTCTGATTCAATCTTGGAAGGATAAGTTTCATATCTTATTGAAATTAATGGTAAGTTGGGAACCAAACCATATTTGGATAGATTTGATGCATTGCATAAAGCAATGATCTAGAGTCTTTATCTTCTCATGACATCTAGGGCATAAAAGGTCACACTTGACCCCCCCCCCCCTTTTGGTGAGGTTGTCTTTGATAAGGAGAGTATTTTGAAGGAGTCTTCATATGATAACATGATGTCTAGGAGCAGCTTTTACCTTCCAAATATTCTTCCAAACCAACTTGCCTCAATAAGTTTCATAGTATCTAATTGTTTGGATGTTCCTCCACATTCTAATGAAATTGTATCCATTTTTAATGGAGTAATTTCCATCTTCTGTATACATCCAATAATACATATCATCATCTTCTTTATTGGTTATAGATATAGTTCTAGCAGCTTTTTGATTAATAGGTAAGAGCAGGTTTCTGATCATATCTGGGTTCCAAAAAGTTTCTTCTCTATCAATGAGGTCCCTAACTCCCCTCACCCTTGTTTCCAAGGGTTTGTGTGTTAGTAGTTTTAACCTACAATGAGAAGGTATTAGCCTATCATCCCAAATGTATATCTTATTTCCTTTACCAACGCTCCAACAAAAACCTTTATTTATTATCCATTTACTATTATGTAAATTGGGCCAAAGATAACTAAGATTATTTCCAATTTTAGCTTTGAGGATGTTACAGTTGGGGTAATATATGGATTTCATGATCTTTGCCACGAGGCTATCGGGATTTGAATGAAATATCTACTCCTGTTATTCTAGCAGGAGTTCATTAAAGTCCCTAATGGTTCTAAATCCCAAACCACCCTCATTATTAGATTTACATAAATCTACCCATTCCCTCAATGAATTTTGTTGGTTCCTTCATTGTCTCCCCACCAGAACTTGCTCAAAAGGCTCTCAATTATTTTACAAATACCTCTAGGAATTAGATTATAACTCATTAAGTAGGTTGGAATGGCTTGAGCTACATCTTCTATGAGAGTAGCTCTGCCATCATAAGATAGGTTCTTACTCTTCCACCATTTAAGTGTTTTTTAACTTTGTCAAGGATGATAATGAGAGATTGAACCTTAGACGACCCCATGTGAGTAGGAAATCCTAGATAAATCTTGATGCAGTCAATGATAGGGAAGTTGATGATCCTTTCAATACTGTGTCTTGTGCTTTACTAAACAAATATTTTAAACATCATCTCAAATTTGTTGTAGTTGATACTCTGTCCATATGCCTCCTGGTTTATGTTAAGAATGTTGATCAAATTCTTCATCTCTTGCTCTTTGGCCCTGTAGAACATCAAACAGTCATCTGAAAAAGAAGATGAGAGGTTCTATGAACATTTTTTTACTATAGATATACCACATATATTGTGAGGGAAAAGGTGAAAGAATAGTGTTTTAATGCTTGTCAAAAACCTGTCTGTGCAAATATATCATGCTTCAAACTGGTGCAAGTGAGGAACATAAAAAATAAGCAAGTTTTCACAAAACAGCCTGCATGAGTCGACTCATGGATCCTTAGGTCGGCTCATGAATAAAAGATTTTGGTTTGACAACGTCCGGGAAGGCGCACGCCTTCTCTATGCGTCGACCTATCATTCTGGGAAAACATGAGTCATCTCATAAAGCAATGCGTCGGCTCATGAATAGAAGATTTTGGTATGACAACATCCGGGAAGGCGCACGCCTTCTCTATGCGTCGGCTCATCATTATGGAAAAACATGAGTCAGCTCATAAAGCAATGTGTCGGCTCATGCCCTATTTTTCACAAGACACGATCAGCTCATAAGGACATGCGTCGGCTCATGCCTGAAGAAACTCTCACCCTTACACGCTCGGGAAGGCGCACTCCTTCTGCTCATCCTGCATGAGTCGGCTCATCGCTGATTTTTCTCAATTTTTCTACTATGTTGTTACATCATGGGAATCACTTATATATAGTTTTGGCTTCTATTTTTTGAGATAACAAGAAAAAGTGAAAGATAGACACAAGAGCTCTCTTCATCTTCAACCTCTCATCAAACACAATCATTTTTGTTGATAAAGTTTTTGGGATTGAGTTGATAACTTCCGAATTGAAAGTGCAATTTCAGATTTGGGTAGAGATCTTTGTGGGTTTTTTCTTGAATAAAACCGTTGGGGTTTTATCCTCCAAATTTTGGGGTTTTTATCACAAGTCTTTGTTTCATTGAATTCAGTCGAGCTAAGGGATTGGAAGACTGTGGGGTGTTCAATCGGGTAGCGGTAACCAGAGGATTGTGAATAAGGATTTGAGGCCATTTTCTAGGGTTCAAAATCATTCAAGGTAGAAGGAGATTTTGTTCTAGATTTGGCATACTTGATTCATCTGGAATCAAGGGAAGAGGAGTGCAACATATAAGAATCATCAAGTGACTTTGAATTTTGTTGATTGTATCTTCTCTTACAAACTTTGCAAAATTAATTTCATAATCCTAATTCTAGTTTCTAGAATTGGGGGCAGAGTAGCCCACGCGAGGACGATAGGGTGAACTGCCTTAACAAATACTGTGTCCATTTTAGTTTTCTGCATTTTATTTCTATTTGCTTGAATTTGTGAGTTGTCAATTTTTCTCATTCATACAAAATAATTGTAGTGACAAACTAAATTTTACAACTCATATAACATTAATATGAATCGCTATAATCACTACAATTTGAGTATAACCAAACCTTGTGTAGTACGTACACCAAGTGTTTGGTGAATTTAAAACTCACAAATTTGCTTTATCTTCTCCGCAACTAATTGGTAATAACTTACACCTTGTTAAACTTTATAAAGCGATTCATCATATTCAATTTTAATTGTGTTTCTATTCTCATCATTTTCATCAAATTGGTTCGCATATCCGATCTTTCCAATACGTACAGTTTAGACGATTAGATTCAGGGTTGTCGCTCTCTGATAAAAACAATTTTACAAAAAGCGCAAAATTTTCAAAGGGATCTATTCAACCCCCTTCTAGATCTATCACATCATCTAACAAGTGATATTAGAGTCTGGTTTATCCAGTGCTTCACATACAACTTCTAGAAATGGATTGTGATCTAAAAGGGGCGTACACTAGAACACCCGTTTTCATAGGTGAAAATTATAGCTATTGGAAAGATTGTATGTGTAACATCCCAATATTTTAAATTATTGAATAATTTGAATTTTAGTTATTTATTTAATTAAAATTGAATTATTAGTATTTTTGCGAATTATTGGGATTTTTGGAAAATAAATAAAAGGAGAAGATTGAAATTATGGGGTAATGAGGGGGTGTATAGAGTAAAAGCCTCTAACACTTTATTTTATTGTTATTATTATAATAAAAAGGAATAATAAGAGGAAAAGAGGTTGGAAAGCCAATTTGGAGAAAAAAGGATTATACGTGAGAAGAGAGAAAAACCAAGAACTCAAAGATTCAAGGATTCAAGCAATTGACTAAGGTAAGAGGTGACTTTCTCTAGTTATTATGCCTTATAGATTTTGGGAATGATAAGATTGATTGAGTAGTTAGGAATCCCAATTTAGGATTTTCTAGGTTTATGAGATTTTAGTCCTAAATTATCTATTTGTGTGAATTTGAGTAAATTACATGACATAGGGCTGTTAGATGTTGTAGAACTGTGTTGTTATGCATCATAATGTTGTTTGTAGGATGATTCTGGTGATAATCTATGGCTTGGTTTGTATTTGGATGATTGAATCGAGTTGGGGAAATAAGCATGCTGTGAAAATTCAAGTGTTCTGCTACAGGGGTCGCAGGAACCAGTTACCCTATTGGGGGGACCGAGTTCCTGGTACATTTTCCAGCAAGATGATAATCTTGTGTCTGGGGAACCGGTTACCTTGTGGGAGGAACCAAGTTCCCAATACATTTTCCAGGAAGGTGATTTTCCATGTGTATGGGGAACCGGTTACCTTGTGGAAGGAACCGAGTTCCTGGTACAATTTCCAGTAACGCGTTTTCACTTTAATAGTGGGAACCGGTTACTCCCCTAGAGGAACTGGTTACCACTGTAACTTTTGAAAAATACTAAACTTTAAAAATTTGTAACTTTCAAACCGTAAGTCCATTTTAGTCGCCGTTTTGGATGTTGCTTCTTAAATTAAATACTCTATTTTATAAAATGAAGAAAATAACAGTAACTTGATTTTATTTTAAAAAAGCGTTGACTTTCCAATTACGTGGTTTATTATTATGTGCATATTTGATTTATGTGCAATGGTGTGTTGATGTTGTGTGATGATGTATGAATGCTTATTGATGGCTGTATTTATTTGTTGATGATAGCGTTAAAATTGAATATGTAATTGCTTGTGCATGTTTATGCAATTGGATGTGTTCATGATAAATGATTGTATCATGTTTTGGATTGATGATGGTTTATGATGTATGATGTTATCATAACCTATGTTGAATGCTGCATGCTTTTATGATGTGCATGCATATACATTCTGGTGGTAGCTAATGCCCATTGTGTGGAATTAGTGAGTATTTCCAATAACCGTTCCCGGGTGATTATGGGTGGTGAGGCTGGATTCATGTCCGGGTCATTATGTACGAATCGATGTAACTGTATCCAGGTGAATATGGATCAGTGTGTGACTTAGTTTACGTTTTTGGTACAACATGCATAGAGTCTTGTATTGCATCTTGTATGGATTATAACATGATAGGATGGTTTCCAGTGTTATATGTTGGTTGTTGTGGTTGATGTATGTTCATGACTCGCGTTTGTGGAATGAATGATTAAATCTGATTATGTTGAATAGGTTGAAATAATAACTTATGAAATTCTATTTATTTTATGAATTTATAATGCATTTTAATTATGATGAAGTCTCACCCTTACTTTGATGATTTCAGATTGAAGTTTAGCAGCTTAGGAGTTGGTGAAGATGGCTCGTAGAGCTATGCTATTTAATTATTATGTGTCGGTGTCATGCTCTGGTCTTGTAACACTGGGGAACATTGTCTATAGTCATTATTGAGCTTAGTTTTTATTTGATGTTTTAGTTGGATAATCATTTTGATGGATTAAGGTGTTGACCTTTTGG
Source organism: Vicia sativa (assembly GCA_021764765.1). Classification (NCBI taxonomy): domain Eukaryota; kingdom Viridiplantae; phylum Streptophyta; class Magnoliopsida; order Fabales; family Fabaceae; genus Vicia; species Vicia sativa. The sequence goes on from CM038792.1 coordinate 156,755,154, forward strand.
TTTTTTGTATTTATTTGGTTTTGAATTATCCAAGTTTTGAATAAATAATTCTGTTGTGTTAAACATGTGTTGATTAATCATGGATTAAAATTATGTTCTTCAGTAAAGCATGGCATATATGTTGGGTATTTTTATTTTTAATTAATTGTGACGCCCTTTAATTGCATGTTAACTCTGAATCGTATTATTAATCGCGGGGTATTTTAGAAGGGTGTTAGAATAGTGGTATCAGAGCATAGTCGGTCGATGTGACTAGTGTCTTAGTGTTGTTATCCCTTTTGTATGAGACTAGTGCAAGGTAACACTGTCAATACTTGTGTTCTAATGAGAATTGTTTTGTAAATTCTCAGAATAATGGCTGGAAGAGGTAACAGAAGAGATGACGCTGCAATTGCCGAGGCTTTGGGGATGCTTGTTGGTGTGCTTGGAGGGAATCAGCAGGGAGCTAGTATTGGTGTTGAAGGCAGCTGGGAAATTTTCAAAGGAACAATCCTCCGTTGTTCAAAGGCACGCATGAACCTGATGGCGCTCAGAAGTGGTTGAAGGAGATCGAAAGGATCTTTCGAGTGATTGATTGTGTTGAAAATCTGAAAATGAGGTATGGTACTTATATGCTGGCAGGAGAGCTGATGATTGATGGGTTGCTACCGGAACTGAGATGGAGAGGAATGGTACTGTGCTGACTTGAGCTGTGTTCAGAAGGGCTTTTCTGAGAAGGTATTTTCCTGAAGACATTCGGGGAAAGAAAGAGATCGAATTTTTGGAGCTCAAGCAGGGTAAAACGACTGTAAGTGAGTATGCTTCCAAGTTTACTCAGTTGGCTAAGTATTATGCTCACTATAACAATGATGAAGAATGAGAATTCTCTTAGTGTATCAAATTTGAAAACGGTCTCCGTGACGAGATTAAGCAAGGTATCAGGTATCAGCGTATTCACAAGTTTTCTGATTTGGTGGATTGTAGTAGGATTCTGGAAGAGGATCTTGATAATACTAGGTCGAACTCTCGTGGGTTTGCTGATAGGAAAGGAAAGCAACCGATAGGTCGTGGCAAACCGTACGATAGAAATAACCAGAAGTCTGGTGGGTGGAAAAGGACTAGTGGGGGAGATTCTAGTGCTTCAATTAATTGCTACAAGTGTGGTGAAATGGGGCATCGTATTCAAGAATGCAAGAGTACTGATAAGAAGTGTTTCAAGTGTGAAAAGCTTGGACATGTGGCCAATGATTGTAGAGTGAGAATTGTGACTTGTTACAATTGTGGAGAGGAAAGTCATACTCATCTGCAGTGCACTAAACCCAAGAAGGAGCAGTCTGGTGGTAAGATGTTCGCTTTGTCTGGGTCAGAGGCTAATCCAGATGATCAATTGATTAAAGGTACGTGTTTTATTAATGGCACACCTTTGATTGCGATTATTGATACTGGAGCGACTCATTCGTTCATTGCTTTAGATTGTGCTAAAAGATTGAAATTGGATATATCTTATATGAATGGAAGTATGGTTATTGATACTCCTGCGTCGGGTTCAGTGACTACTTCGTTTGTGTGTAGGAATTGTCCTATTATAATTTTTGGTAGAGGCTTTGGTATGGATTTAGTATGCCTACCATTAGAACAACTTGATATAATCTTGGGAATGAACTGGTTAGGATTCAACCAGGTTCATATCAACTGTTTTGCGATGACGGTTAGTTTTCCTAAAGTTGTCAATGTTGAAGACGTGACCATGTCCGTTAAGCATATGAGTATAGCAATGGATGATGGTGCGATAATGTTTATGTTGTATTCTTCGATGGAAGTGAAGGGGAAGGCTAAGAGTAATGAGTTATCCGTTGTGAATGAATTTCCAGAAGTTTTTCTAGAAAATGTTATTGAGTTTCCACCTGAGAGAGAAGTGGAATTTTCTATATATTTGATTCCTGGAACTAGTCCGGTGTTGATGGCGCCTTATCGCATGTCAGCATCCTAGTTGACTGAATTGAAGAAGCAATTAGAGGAGCTACTTGAGAAGAAGTTTATTCGTCCGAGTGTTTCACCGTGGGGTGCTCCTGTGTTTTTGGTTAAGAAGAAAGAAGGTTCAATGAGACTGTGTGTTGATTATAGGGAGTTGAATAAAGTTATGATCAAGAATCGATATCCATTGCCGAGGATTGATGATTTGATGGATCAACTGGTTGGAGCTTGTATATTTAGTAAGATTGATCTGAGATCTGGATATCATCAAATTCGTGTAAAAGTGGATGATATTTAGAAGACTGCCTTTAGAATGAGGTATGGACATTACGAGTATTATGTTATGCCATTTGGAGTTACTAATGCACCTGGGGTTTTTATGAAGTATATGAATAGGATATTTTATCTGTATCTTGATAACTTTGTAGTAGTTTTTATTGATGACATTCTAATCTACTCAAGGAGTGATGAAGAGCATGTAGAACATCTCAGAATTATGTTGGAATTGTTGAAAGACAAGAAGCTTTATGCGAAGTTGTCTAAGTGTGAATTCTGGTTGAGTGAAGTAAGCTTTCTTGGTCATGTGATTTCCAAGAATGGTATTGTTGTTGATCCTACGAAGGTAGAAGAGGTATCTCAGTGGGAAGCGTCGAAGAATGCTTCTGAAATCCATAGTTTTCTTGGTTTTGCAGGTTATTATAGAAAGTTCATTGAAGGATTTTCGAAGTTAGCTTTGTCGTTGACTAAGTTGACGAGAAAAGGACAAGTGTTTGTATGGGATTCATAATGTAAGAAAGGTTTCCAAGAGTTGAAGGAGAGACTGACTAGTGCTCTGATTTTGATATTGCCGAATCCGACAAAATCTTTTATTGTGTACTATGATGCTTCATTGATGGGTTAGGTGGTGTTTTGATGCAGGATAAGCAGGTAGTAGCTTATGCTTCAAGACATTTGAAGATTCATGAAAGGAATTACCCGACTCATGATTTAGAGTTGGCAGCGGTAGTATTTGTTTTAAAATTGTGGAGACATTATTTGCATGGATCTCGATTTGAGGTATTCAGCGATCATAAGAGTCTGAAATATCTCTTTAATTAGAAAGAGCTAAATATGAGGCAACGAAGATGGTTAGAATTTCTGAAGGATTATGATTTTGGTTTGAATTACCATCCTGGTAAGGCAAACGTGGTTGCTGATGCATTAAGTAGGAAGTCGTTGCATATGTCTATGCTGATGGTGTGTGAATTGGATTTAGTTGAACAATTCAGAGACTTGAGTTTAGTGTGTGAGAACACTCCTTATAGTGTTAAGTTGGGTATGCTGAAGTTGACTAGTGGTATTCTCGATGAAATTCGAGTCGGACAAAAATATGATGTTGCTTTAATTGATAAATTGACGTTGATCAACCAAGGTCAAGGAGGTGAATTCCGAATTGACGAGAATGGTGTTATGAGGTTCGATGATAGAGTTTGTGTTCCGGATATTGCTGAACTTAAGAAAAGTATTATGGAGGAAGGACATTGTAGTAGATTGAGTATTCATCCTGGTGCTACTAAGATGTATCATGACTTGAAGAGGTTGTTTTGGTGGCCTGGAATGAAGAAGGAAATTGCTGAGTTTGTTTATGCTTGTTTGATTTGTCAGAAGTCGAAAATCGAACATCAGAAACCATCGGGATTGATGGAACCGTTGTTTGTTCCGGATTGGAAATGGGATGGCATTTCTATGGATTTTGTGTCTGGACTTCCGAGGATAACTACGAATTGTGATGATATTTGGGTTATAGTGGACAGGTTGACGAAGTATGCTCATTTTATACCGATGAGAATGGATTATCCGATGGAGAAATTGGCTCAGTTGTATGTTGAAAGGATCGTGAGTTTGCATGGTATTCCTGCTAGTATTGTGTCAGATAGAGATTTGAGGTTTACGTCTAAGTTCTGGACAGGATTGCAAGAAGCCTTAGGTACTAAGTTGAGGTTAAGTTCTGCTTATCATCCGCATACAGATGGTCAGACAAAAAGAACGATTCAGTCGTTAGAAGACTTGTTGCTTGCTTGTGTATTAGAGAAATATGGAGCTTGGGATAGTTACTTACCTTTGATTGAGTTTACCTACAACAATAGTTTTCATTCGAGTATTGGTATGACTCTGTTTGAGGCATTGTATGGTAGGAGGTATAGAACACCGTTGTGTTGGTATGAATCTGGAGAAAGTGTTGTGATCGGACCGGAGATTGTCCAACAGACTTCAAAGAAGATTAAGATGATTCAGGAGAAGACGAAAACTTCTCAGAGCCGTCAGAAGAGTTATCATGATAAGAGAAGGAAGGATCTCGAGTTTAGTGAGGGAGATCATATGTTTATGCGTGTTACTCCGATGACTGGTATTGGTCGAGCTTTGAAGTCAAAGAAGTTAACTCCATGTTTTATTGGTCCATTTCAAATTATGAAGAAGATTGGAAAGGTTTCTTATCAGATTGCTTTACTTTTGTCGCTTGCGAAATTGCATGATGTATTCCATGTTTCTCAGTTGAGGAAATACATTGTTGATCTGTCTCATGATATTCAGGTAGATGATATAAAAGTGCGAGATAATCTGACTGTTGAAACATTGCCTATGAGGATTGAGGATCGGAAGTTGAAGCAATTGAGAGGTAAATAGATAGCTTTGGTTAGGGTAGTTTGGGGAGGACCAGCAAGTGGTAATGTTACCTGGGAGTTGGAGAGCCAGATGAAGGACTCTTACTCGGAAGTTTTCGTCTAAGGTAAGTTTTCGAGGACGAAAACTCTTTTAGTGGGGGAGAGTTGTAACACCCCAATATTTTCAATTACTGAATAATTTGAATTTTAGTTATTTATTTAATTAAAATTAAATTATTAGTATTTTTTGGAATTATTGAGATTTTTGGAAAATAAATAAAAGGAGAAGATTGGAATTATGGGGTAATGAGTAGAAGTGAGGGGGTGTGTACAGTAAAAGCCTCTAACACTTTATTTTATTGTTATTATTATAATAAAAAGGAATAATAAGATGAAAAGAGGTTGGAAAGTCAATTTGTATAAAAGAGGATTATACGTGAGAAGAGAGAAGAACCAAGAACTCAAAGATTCAAGGATTCAAGAAATTGACTAAGGTAAGGGGTGACTTTCTCTAGTTATTATGCCTTATAGATTTTGGGAATGATAGGATTGATTGAGTAGTTAGGAATCCCAATTTAGGATTTTCTAGGTTTATGAGATTTTGATACTAAATTATCTATTTGTGTGAATTTGAGTAAATTACATGACATAGGGTTGTTAGATGTTGTAGAATTGTGTTGTTGTGCATCATAATGCTGTTTGTGGGGTGATTCTGGTGATAATCTATGTCTTGGTTCGTATTTGGATGATTGCATCGAGTTGGGGAAATAAGCATGCTGTGAAAATTCAAGTTTTCTGTTACAGGGGTCGCAGGAACCGGTTACCCTGTGGGGGAACCGAGTTCCTGGTACATTTTTCAGGAAGATGATAATATTGTGTCTTGGGAACCGGTTACCTTGTGGGAGGAACCGAGTTCCTAGTACATTTTCCAGGAAGGTGATTTTCCATGTGTCGTGGGAACCGGTTACCTTGTGGAAAGAACCGAGTTCCTGGTACAATTTCCAGTAGCGCGTTTTCACTATGATAGTGGGAACCGGTTATTCCCCTGGAGGAACTGGTTACCACTATAACTTTTGAAAAATACTAAACTTTAAAAATTCATAACTTTCAAACTATAAGTCCGTTTTAATCGCCGTTTTGGACGTTGTTTCTTAAATTAAATAATCTATTTTATAAAATGAAGTAAATAACAGTAACTTGATTTTATTTTGAAAAAGCATTGACTTTCCGGTTACGTGGTTTATTATTATGTGCATATTTGATGTATGTGCAATGGTGTGTTGATGTTGTGTGATGATGTATGAATGCATATTGATGGCTGTATTCATATGTTGATGATAACATTACGATTGAATATGTAATTTCTTGTGCATGTTTATGCAATTGTATGTGTTCATGATAAATGATTGTATCATATTTTAGATGAGTGATGGTTTATGATGTATGATGTTATCATAACCTGTGTTGAATGTTGCATGCTTTTATGATGTGCATGCATATACATTATGGTGGTAGATAATGCCCATTGTGTGGAATTAGTGATTATTGCCAATAACCGTTCTCGGGTGATTATGGGTGGTGAGGCTGGATTCATGTTCGGGTGATTATGGACGAATCGACGTAACTGTATCCGGGTGAATATGGATCAATGTGTGACTTAGTTCACGTTTTTGGTACCACATGCATAGAGCCTTGCATTGCATCTTGTATGGATTATGACATGATAGGATGGTTTACAGTGTTATATGTTGGTTATTGTGGTTGATGTATGTTCATGACTTGTGTTTGTGGAACGAATGATTAAATCGGATTATGTTGAATAGGGTGAAATAATAACTTATGAAATTCTATTTATTTTACGAATTTATAATGCATTTTAATTATGATCAAGTCTCACCCTTACTTTGATGATTTCAGATTGAAATTTAGCAGGTTAGGAGTTGGTGAGGATGGCTCGTAGAGATGTGGTATTTAATTATTACGTGTCAGTGTCATGCTCTGGTCTTGTAACCCTGGGGAACATTGTCTAGAGTTATTGTTGAACTCACATCGTTTTGATGAATTAAGGTATTGGCCTTTTTGTTTTTGGTATTTATTTGGTTTTGAATTATCCAAGTTTTGAATAAATAATTCCGATGTGTTAAACATGTGTTGATTAATCATGGATTGTGTCATACCCCAAAATTTTCCCTCCTACTTCTCAAGACATTTCACATACCCATACTCAAGGATTTCATAAGGGTTGACCAGACAAACCCTCTCCTAAGCAGTCAACCCAAACTAGGGTTTGGCTATCCTCAAATACAAGTGAGCCTCTAACACTTCAAGTGGTCATCATGCCTCATAATATGCTTCAAAGAATCTCCATGTCAAGTTTCAAGCCTTACAAGTCAAGTTCGCTCAAACAATTGCTCAAATGGTTGAAAATCAGTTGTATTGGACAGAAAGTCAATTATGGTCAACATACAGTCAAACTTCATAATTTTTTGTCAACATCAATATTTTGAAGTGATATTCATCATTTGATAAAGGGTTGATCATGATTCATCAAGAAAAGTCAAGAACTGATCAAAAGTCAAAGTTCCCAAATTGGGCTTTCTCAGACAAAAGTCAACAGAACTTTGACCAGGCATAACTTTCACATACTTTCTCAGAAATTTTTCCACCCCAGCTCATTTTGAAGAGAATTCAATTCTCTACAACTTCATGTCTTACAAGCTTGGGCAGAAAATGATTCATTTGAAGTTATGGATCAAAACATTACAGGTCCTTTTCAAAGTCAACAAAAAGTCATCTTTTTGTAAACAAGTGTTCTTGAGCATGGAAACTTCAATTGAGACGAAACCAAAGAGGTTGTTTAGAGGACATCTTGAGATTCCTAAAAAGTCCAAGAACACCCAAAAATGTTAAAAATTGAGCAAGATACACCTTGCACAAGTTGAGCATTTTTGAAGAGGTGCACAAAGAGAAATACTTGACAAATGCAATTTTTTTCCAAATGGGCTTATAATTTTATGATCCAAACTAGATCTTAACATTATCTATGGCCTCTCTACACCTTGCCATGCCTCCTTTCCATTTTTTTAATTTATTTTTAAATTTAAAGAATTTAATTCAATTTTAAATTAAATAAAATACAAAAGCAAGGTATAAGACAAGTTGGGCTTGATTTCTATCTATCTTGAGGACCAAGGGAGCCCAAGAAACATGCCAAATTCGTGCAAGATGCTACAAGGAAGGGAAAATCCAATTTTGGAAAGATTTGATGAAAATTTACAAGGGAATATTTTTGCATTCGAAGCAATATATTTTTTCATTCTTTTTGATCAAATCTCATGCTCTATAAATACATGACACATTCACAAGAACAAAGGACGAAACCCTAGCCTCGTGAGCCAACCCTAAAAATCACAAAATTCTCTCAAAGTTGCAAATTTCGAAATCCTATTTGCAGCCACTTTCAAGCCTTCTCATTGATCCATTGGTGTTCCTGAGCTTTCCGGCAATCAATCTAAGCCCTTACACGAAGCCAAGCCATTCCAGATCGTGCCATACAAGCATCACTGGTTTGGTAAATTTCTCAAAATCGATTTTCATAATTCATGCATTATTAACTGTTTTCAATTGTTTGTATGATCTCAGGACATCCATTAGAACATGTTTGATGCATTACATGTGAACTTTGACGCATAAATCACAGACTGTCATGGTTAGGGCTTCAGATCGGAGAAGCTTCAAACCGGTCAATCCAGGCCGTTTCAGGCCAAATGGCCATCACCATTAGACTCGCATCCCTCGAATTAGGGGGGGTAGGGTCCCTCTTTACTCTTTATTTCTCTTATTTTGCAGGTTCAGGAATCGGGCTAGCCGGAGAAGACGATCGAAGCCCTAGCTCCAGTGACGTCTCAGGCGGAGACCTTTGACTGCATGCGTGGCGCAAAGGCTCGACCTGATTGGCTACACGTTATAAATTGGGGCCCACGTTTGACTGCGTTTGAAAAATCCAAAATAAGACATGTTATCACATATAATCCATTGCAGGTATTCTATGGACAACAAACGCACTCAACTCAGTTGGTAGTCCCATGCTTGGTTTATCCAGGAGGTCAAGGGTTTGATCCCTGGCTCCAACAATTATTTTTACCACTTTGCAAAACTAACAATTTTCTATTTCTTTTCATATTTTTTGCTTTTAATTTATTTTCTTTTCAAACAATTTTCAAACACATCAAAAAATCACCAAAAATAATTTCTTTTTGCATTTAGGTCAGAAAAAAGTTTATTTAATTTTTGGCGTAAAAGTTAATATTTTTGCATGCATATTTTAATTAATTGTTAATTAACCATAAAATTGACTTTTAATTACTTTTCCCCATTAAAACCAATTCAGAAAATTCCCAACAAATTGTTCTATCATCTAATTAGGATTACTAACCTAAAAACTTTTTCCTAACTCAAAAGTCTTTTTTTTTACTAACATATTTTTCTCTTATGCGAAGTTCTTTTCTTTTCCGATTATTATGTATCTGCTTCCAGGTTGTAATAGTTAGGATTATTTTCTCGCATTCTTTTTCCAATATTATGTAACTGCTCATGGGATGTAATAGTTTAATTAGGATTTACTTTCCGCACTCTTATATTATGTAACTGCCCCAAAGCCATGTAATAGCGTAGGATTTACTTTCCGCACTTTACTTTCTGCAATTTACTTTTCACACCATATAAACTGCTAGTAACTAGGCGTGTATGGCAAGATAAAAACGAACGTAGAACACTTCTAATCACAAGATAAAATATCTGAATTTGGCACACTTTCTTCACACATGCACCCCCTAGAGTGTTCTCTCTCGTTGCCTTTCGAACAAATGGTCAAGTCCCTCGAACGTAGAGGTATCCTAGCACCGTTGCCTACAAAACATATCATCATAGTCCGTTCGATACAAAGATCATAGTCCCTCGACGTGGCCTACGAAAACATGATCTCGTCCCTCGATTGTTGCCTACGAAAAGTGATGATCGTCCCTTCGAATATGCTAGGATACTCCTACAAGTTACCTTCTATGACCATCCGATGTCCCTTCGAATGTCCCTTTACATCCAACGAATAAGTTTACCTACCAATTAAATGGTACGGATAGCACTATTCTAAAGGAAAGTAAAATAACACGAAAACGACCATTCTGAGTAGGTAATAAGACTTTTAGTTGCTTGCTCTATCAAAATACTTTTTACACCTCACACTTTTGTCAAGGTTAAAACATTTTTCAAAAATGAAACATTTCCAAACACTTCGTATACATTCCAGCGTGAATCATTACGAAGTCAAAGCGAAATGTCTTTTCAAAACATTTTTTCAAACACACACACAGAAAGCAATTTTAAAGATGAGCTAAAAGCAACTAAGAGCCCGTAGATAACTACAGATGGAAAGGGGTGCTAATACCTTCCCTTTTCATAACCTTCTCCCTTACTCAGAATCTAACGAAGGTCTTTTTCTGTTCTTTTCACCTTCCCTTAATTGGATAAAAGAAAAGTCGGTGGCGACTCTTGCTATCTGCAACATTTGCGATCAAAAGCAAAACAATTCCAAAGTCAGTTCTCCCACCGTATTACAGAACTGGAGACTCTGCCGGGGAGACACCCCTAAAGAGAGAATACCTTAGGGATTTTTTAGATCACTTTACTGCTTTCTGTTTGACTTGTATGCTTTACTTTAAGGGTTGCTTGGGTATTATACTTGTGGGGAATCCTACACCCAGATCCAGGTTTCCTTAGGTAAGTAGCAATAGATCGTCGCGACCGTTAGGCGTATACCGAAACGGTCAACATGATGGCTACGTTAATGCGACACTTTGGATGTCCTGATGCTCCTCATTTTCAAGTTGAGGATAGTATTTGGCGTCTGCGTGGTGTCATCAACACTAACTCAACTTCTAGAACCCTAATTGACCCATCTTGGCCATTAGAAGGTAGTGAGATGGTCGGCTTTGGTGCAGACTAAGGTTGGTTGATACTCGATGCTACGCTCATTAAGATCCGACTTTCGGGATGTTTCGGTCGACCACTTGGTAGTCGTATTGAAATAAAGCCTACGAGAAAGATCAATGATATGAGATTCCTAGAACCCGGTTACTATTATAAGACAGGATGAACCCACTCAAACTTTGGTAGGGTAGACACCTATACCTCATGCAAGCCTTAAACCTAGGGCTATTGTGTGAATTGCTTGTGCTTGTTAAACATGACATCATGACATCATAACATTGCATATCATTTCTAACCATTTCAAGGACCTAGGGATTTATCTTTGCTCTGTTTTGTAGGGATTATGGCTTCCAGAAAGACTATCCGAATCAACTTCATGGGTATACCTTCTCAGCTCAAAGAATTGGTTTCAGAAATTCCGGATCATGCTCAGTTCATCAAAAGACATGGTTATCCGTGAGACTTGGTTATCTCCGGTTTTGAAGAAGATATGATGCACGTCTTATTCCAGTTCTTCGATCTGAAACACCATTGCTTTACATTCCCAGATTATTAGTTAGTTCCTACCTTAGAAGAGTTCTCTAAGCTACTTGGGGTACCTATTCTTGATCAGATACCATTCACCGGTTCAGAAAAGGCTCCTAAGTACGAAGACATCGCATCAGCATTACATCTAAAACGCTCAGACATTGAAGCTAATTGGATAACAAGAAGCAGAGTTAAGGGTTTACTTGCTAAGTTCCTAATAAAGAAAGCTCGAGAATTCCTCAAAGCTATGAGTTTCCAAGCATTCGAAGACATTGTGGCCTTACTAATCTATGGCTTGGTGCTATTTCCTAATCCAGATCAGTTCATAGACGTGAACGCCATCAAGATATTCCTCACTCACAATCCTGTGCCTACTTTACTTGGAGACATCCTACATTCTCTCCACACTCGTACTATCAAAAGACAAGGAACTCTCATGTGTTGTATACCGTTACTTTCCAGGTGGTTTATTTCGCACCTTCCTTAATCAGTAATGAAGAACGAGCAAAGATTGAAGTGGTCTCAAAGACTGATGTCACTCTCTCATTCAGATACCCGTTGGTGTCTCTTTTCTCAAAAGGACTTCACATTCATTGAGCGTTGTGGAGAATTCTCTAATGTACCACTCCTTGGCATAAGGGGAGGTATCACTTACAACCCTTCTCTAGCTCTACGTCAGTTTGGTTATGCTCGAAGAGATGGTCTTCATGATATGCTTCTCCAAGATATTGTGTTCGACTACAACCACGATCTCTAGAATTACCATCGAAGGTTCATACACGCTTGGGGCATGGTAAAGAAGACTGATACCAAGACTTTGGGGCACCAAAACTCCATTCCTTGGGAACCTTACCTCAAATGGCTGCGAGCTCGAGCTCAAAACCTCATGATGCCGTTTACACCTGTGTTACCAGTAATTATGGAACCTGTTGCTATAGGATACATACCCTATACCGTTCTCCATCCCGACATGCCTACTGCTTTTGAAGACTTGAAGAGATCCTGGATTCAACTTAAAGAAGAAAGGGATACATTCTAAGCTCAGTGCTATGCAAGCGAGAAGAAGGTATTAGAGTTGACCAAGCTACTTCATGAGGTATTAGAGTTGACCAAGCTACTTTTACTTTCTAAACTATCTTTTGTAATTAAAAAAGAAAAAAGAAAAACAGAAACTAATAAAAGTTTGTTCGTGCTTGTTTAACAAATTTAAATTCCTAAGGTCCTTGAAAACATTGCATTGCATTGCATAAACATTGCATATCATGGCATGACATTTCATAACAGGTACATTGAAAATCGGTTTTCTCATTCTCTCGGTATTTATTTTAGCAGAAATGGCTCTTGAACAGACTGTCAAAGATCTCCAGGCTCAGAATGCTCAATTCCAGGAAGTGGTCACCAGTTTGGTCCAAGGCCACGAAGATTTGAAGAAGCTCATCGCCAGGAAGAAGAAGGTCATTGGTGTCCTCAACATGGGCAGACGTCACAAGGGTGGACCTAGGGTGGTCAGCCGTGTGGGATTCTCAGACAAGAGCATTGAAACTGATGAAAGTATCAAGAACAACGAAGAAAACCAGCGTGAGCCTGAAAACAGAGAAGAAGACTATGAGAATGAGCAGTATTCTCATGAGGATGACAAATACAAATGACTTGAAGACCGTCTGAATGCTGTGGAAAATCTGAAAAATGTCCGGGGCTGAATTTTGATGATCTGAGTCTAGTTCCTGGTGTGGTGATTCCCCGCAAGTTCAAGGTTCCTACTTTTGCCAAGTATGATGGCATCTCTTGTCCGAAGCTGCATTTGAAGTCCTATGTTCAGAAGATTCATCCTCACACTGATGACAGGAAGTTGTGGATCCATTACTTCCAAGAGAGTTTATTCGGAGCTCAGTTAGAGTGGTATTATTAGCTAGAGAGTACCCACATCCATACTTGGAATGACTTAGCATATGCTTTCTACAAGCAGTACCAGTACAATGTTGAATTGGCACCCACTCGCACGCAACTACAAAGCATGCCTATGGGTCGTGATGAGAAGTTCAAAGAATATGCTCAGAAATGGAGAGATCTAGCAGGCAGAGTTCAACCACCTTTGTCCAATAGGGAGTTGGTTGATATGTTTATGGGAACACTGACAGTCCCATTTTTCAATCATCTGATTGGAAACTCTTCAGTTAGATTCACCGAGCTGATATTGACAGGAGAACGCATTTAAGCTGGAATCAAGAGCGGAAAGATTCAGGTAGAGTCATCTTCAAATACTGCAAAGAGATATTTTGGTAAGAAAGAAGTCAGTGCGGTATATGGTCAGAAGAGCCGTGTCAAAGTTGATCGTACTCAATCTGTGGGGGAAGTTGTGATCTCCAATCCTACATCAGCGCTACCTCAGCGAAACAACGCACGGAAACAAAACGTGCCACGAAGACAGTTTACAAAGATCAACATGCCATTATCGCAAGCATTGCAACACATGTTGAAAGCAGAGTTGATTACCTTGAGGGATCCTCCTCAAAACATCAACACTTTCTCTCCGAGATACAATCCTAATGCGAAGTGTGCATACCACTCCAACAGCCTAGGGCACGACACCGACAACTGTTGGGCTCTGAAGAACAAGATCCAAGACATGATTGAAGCTAAAGAGATTGAGTTTGATCCTCCCGTCGAGACTCCAAATGTGATCAACGCACCAATGCCTAACCACAGAAAAAGTTCCAATGCAATTGACAAGAACTCTTATGTGTTTGATGTGAACAACTTGACTATTCCTCTGATGACTGTTAAGAAGAATCTGCTGCAAGCCGGTGTCAATCCTGGATTCCTAGAGAATTGTCGTTGGTGCCCTCTAGCACCTGACGGATGTGCTTGGTTGAGAAGGCGTATTCAATGCATGATGGATAACCGAGAAGTGTTATTTCTGAAACCTTCACATGTGGAGAATCTATGTGAAGACATGTCTAAGAATCTGAAGATCGAAGATGTGAGCGAAGCCGTATACTAGAAGTCTGGGATACCTTGGGGCAACCAAGTGGAAAGTTTGATTACATGGTGAAGTATACCGTTCCTGAAAGCTACAAGATTCCTATTGAAGATGTTAAGGCAACCGGATGGGGAGGCGATTTCCCAGAAGACTATGCTGATGTGAACACAATAAGGATCTCCTCTGCTGATCCTACACCTAGAGTGGCACCCTTCATCATTACTTCTCCCAGACCAATTCCATATTCCTCTGACAAGGCTATACCTTGGAACTATGGAGCTGAGGTTTACTATCATGGCGTCAAGCAAGACCCTTTGACCATTGAAGACGTTACAGCTGAAGTTTCTGATCCTGACATTGACAACATCACCAGATTAAGCAAAGTAACCAGAACCGGAAGAGTATTTTCTCCAGAGATCTCTCCTCCAAAAGACACTGCGACTCCAGCTCGCATTCCATCTATTCAACCAGTTCCCGAAGCGCGAGGGAAAGAACCAGTGACTCATCCTGCTCAGATAAAGCAAGATGAGTCAAACAGAAAACAGTAAAGATGATCTAGAAATCCCTAAGGTATTCTCTCTTTAGGGTGTCTCCCCGGCAGAGTCGCCAGTTCTGTAATACGGTGAACTGACTTTGTAGGATTTTGTATCGCAAATGTGCGGATAGTAAGAGTCGCCACCGACTTTTCTTTTATCCAATTAAGGGAAGGTAAAAAGTACACAAAAAGACCTTCGTTAGATTCTGAGTAAGGGAGAAGGTTATGAAAAGGGAAGGTATTAGCACCCCTTTCCATCCGTAGTTATCTACGGGCTCTTAGTTGCTCTTAGATCACTTTAAAAATGTGCTTTCTGTGTGTTTGACAAAAATGTTTTGAAAAGGCATTTCGCTTTGACTTTGTAATGATTCATGTAGGAATGTATACAAAGTGTTCGGAAATGTTTCATTTCAAAAAGAGTTTTGAACTTTGACAAAAGTGTGAGGTATGAAAAGTATTTTGATTTGAGCAAGCAACTAAAAGTCTTATTACCTACTCAGAATTGGTCGTTTTCGTATTGTTTTACTTTCCTTTAGAATAGTGCTATCCATACCATTAATTGGTAGGTAACTCCATTCGTTGGATGTAAACGGGACATTCGAAGGGACATCGTATGGTCATAGAAAGCAACTTGTAGGAAGTATCCTAGCACATTCGAAGGGACTATCATCATTTTTCGTAGGCGACAATCGAGGGTCAAGATCATGTATTCGTAGGCGACATCGTGGGTCTATGATCTTTGTATCGAAGGGACTATGATGATTTGTTTTGAAGGCAACGGTGCTAGAATACCTCTACGTTCGAGGGACATGACCATTTGTATTCAAAGGCAACGAGAGAATTACCCTGGGGTGCATGTGTGAAAAGAGTGTGTTGATTTCAGGTGTTTTATCTTGAAATTATGAGTGAGCTATGTCCAATTTTATCTTGCCATACACGCCTAATTACTAGCAGTTTATAGGGTGCGGAAATTAAAATGCGGAAAGGTAAAGTGCGGAAAGATAAATCCTACGCTATTACATGGCTTTGGGGCAGATACATAATTTAAAATGCAGAAAATAAAAAGCCCTGATTAAACTATTACATCCCATGAGCAATTACATAATTGAAAAAAAAGGAAACGATAAAAAGAAATCGTCCGAAACAAGATAACCTGTGAAAAGATGAGAAATCGAAAAATACGAAGAAATCGAATAAGAGAAAAATGTTAGTAAAAATGCAAATTTTTAAATGAGAAAAATATTTCATACTGGGAATAACATTAATATGTTAAAATAATTTTTTTGGGATTTTTTGGCATTAATTTAATAATTAAAAGTGATTTAAATGATAAATTAGAAATAAAATTAAATATGCATGCAAAATAATATTTTTTAATTTTCTAAATTAAATAAACATTTTCTAGAAATAATGCAAAAAAGAAAAATATTTTTTGGAGTTTTTAAATGCATGATAAAAATTATTGAAATTAAATTAAATTGCATGGAAAATATTAAATGGAAAATAAGAAAATAAGAAGTTTTGCAAAAGGAGGAAAAATGTTTGGTCTTGCCAGGGATCGAACTGGAGACCTTAGCTTCACAACCCCATGCCTTGACCATCTGAACCAACGCGCACACGTGTTTGAAATCCGGAACGAATGAATTGTAAACGGGTGTCACCCCACGATTGCCCAGAATCACGCGCCAAGAACTTCATCGTTCTCATTTGAATTCTGGGAATTTTGCGTCGGCCTCAGTGCGACGCTATAGTCCCTGCAATTCTCAAAATCTCATACACATAATATAAATGAGTTGTGAGTACATGGATCAATTGGAAATCACATTCTAAACGCAATGGTAATGGTCTTTTGGTCCAATTTAACCGATTTAAGGAAACCCTAATTCGGTTCAGAAAACCCTAACAATGGCATATTTCGATTCAGGCCATGGAAACTCAATTCGATTGTCCAGATAGCTTGCAAACTTTGTTCTAAACACAAAACAATCATCAAAACACATTAATAATGCATGATAAACAGAATTCGATTTTTGAAAAAGTAAGAACAAACCAAATCGTGATTTCTCAATTCTTGATGCTTTTGGACAATGTAAAGGTCTGGATCGATTCAGGAGGTATCATGGAATGTGTTTGAGTGCTTGGAATCAATTGAATCGCCTCGAACGGGTGCCATTGCTTGTATAGCACATTTTTGAGCTTGAATAGGGTTTCTCCACCAATTTTTCTACCCTAATTCGTGTGGCATGTATTGTATATATATAGTAGATGGAATTGGAGCTGATTTGAGAAAGAATCAATCATCAATCAATGCAAAATATATTTGATTTTGTACCAAATCAAATTTTCTCTTCTTTGATCAATTTTCAATCAATTCTTGCCATATCCAATCAAATTTCAAAATTTGCTGGCTTTATTGGGTTGCTTGGATCTCAAGGAAGAGAGAAAAATCAAATTTGCAATTAATTTTGATTTTATACCTTATTTTTGAATTTAATTTGTATTTAAATGAATAAAATCCAAATTAAATAGAAAAATAAAATAAAAATTCGTGGCATTGGGCTTGGATATTCCTAATTGTATAAGGAACAAGTTTGGATGAAGAAAAAGTAGGCCCATTTGCAAAATTTTTGATTTTTAGAAGTATCTCTCTTTGTGCATCTCTTCAAAATTGCCCAACTTGTGAATGGTGTATCTTGCTCAATTTTCCACATTTTTGAGTCTGCTTGGACTTTTTGGAAAGCTCTAAGAGTCCTCTAACCAACCTCTTTGGTTTCATCTCAATTGGAGTTTCCATGCTCAATATATCTTCAAAACAAAGTGTTGACTTTTTGTTGACTTTGAAAAAGACCTGTAATGTTTTGATCCATACCTTCCAAATGAAGCATTTTTTGAACATTCTTGTGAGACATGAAGTTGTAGAGAATTGAATTTCCTTCAAAACAAGAGGTGGTGGGAAAATTTCTGAGAAAGTATGAAGAAGTTATGCTCAGTCAAAGTTTGGTTGACTTTTCACTGAGAAACCCTAATTTAGAAAGTTTGACTTTTGAGCAAATCTTGAGTTTTCTTGATGAATCATGATCAACCCTTGATCAAATGATGAATGTAACTTCAAAATGAGGATGTTGACCAAAAATCATGAAGTTTGACTGTATGTTGACCACAGTTGACTTTTTGTCCAATACAACTGATTTTCAACCATCTGAGCAATTGTCTGAGGAAACTTGACTTGTGAGGCTTGAAACTTGACATGGATAATCTTTGAAGCATATGAGGAGGCATGAAGACCATTAGAGATGTTGGAAGTCCATCTTGATCTGAGGAATACCAAACCCTAGTTTGGGTTGATTGTCTAGGAGAGGGTTTGTCTGATCAACCCTTGAAGAATCCTTGAGCATGGATGTATGGAATATCTTGAGAAAATGGAGGGAAAATTTTGGGGTATGACAGCTGCCCCTGTTCAATCTTCTTGTACTGGAAGGGTTAGATTGGCATGTTCGCCTTTTGTGGCCTGGAGGTAGAAGATGATTGAACACTCGAGTACACCTGAAAATTTGCACTCGCTGTTGGCTGATGATGCGGGAATGGGCTTACAGATGCCATTTGGAGAAGTTGGAGACTTCGCTGGGGAATGAGTCGCACGCTAGACTTGTTGATAGGAGAATTGACGGGGATGGGCTTAAGATGTCATCTGGAAAGGTCGGTGCCGAGGAGTGAGCCATACGCTAGGCTCTGTAGAAGTTTCTGGAAGTGAAAGGGATGGAGATGGGCTTAAGATGCCATCCAGAGGGAGTTGTACGTTAGACTTCGTGCTCATATTTGAATGAAGTTATTGATTTGTATTGGTTTTTTAACCAAATATGCAGC
The DNA here is from genome assembly GCA_021764765.1 of Vicia sativa. Taxonomy (NCBI): domain Eukaryota; kingdom Viridiplantae; phylum Streptophyta; class Magnoliopsida; order Fabales; family Fabaceae; genus Vicia; species Vicia sativa. Next base: position 156,773,641 of record CM038792.1, read on the forward strand.
ATTCTGAAGGCGGAGAGCTGTTGACAAGTAGTCGGAGATGGGCTTAAGATGCCATCCAAGGCAACTGAGTCGTACGCCAGACTCTGTAGTTGCTGTTGATAATAAGAATGAATCAGAATAGTTCTTCGTGCTGACTACTTTGGGGAATGTAGTTTGGCAAAAATGTGGATAGCTTCCCTGTTGTGCATCGGGTATTGGTCCACTGCCTGTTATCGGAGGATAACCTGTGATCGTTCAGATAGTTTTCCCATCTGGATTTGGGTATTAATCCTGGATCTGTTGTCGGAGGACAACAAGGGCGGTCGTTCGGATAGTTTTCCCGTCTGGATTCGGGTTTTAATCCTGGACCAGTTGTCGGAGGACAACTAGGACGGTCGTTCAGATAGTTTTCCCGTCTGGATTCGGGCATTAATCTTGGACCTGTATGCGTCGGAAGCGATTTTCACATGCTTGGGAGAAAATAAGAGAAATTTTGATAGAATATTGATTAGTCTTATGCAAATAATGATGCATGACAATGTGTATGAATGACATATGCACAAATTATGACTTTCATGAGTAATGTATGAATGATAGATGTTGTGGTATTTCAAAACATATCCATCTTGAAGAAGATGTGGATGTTCTGGTTGGAGATTCCTGACTTCTGTTTGGGGATGGAAACCCTGAGAAGAAAGAAAACTTTGATTCCTCCGGTGCACTATCTGACCAAGTATTGGGCCTAGATACCGTTGAGGATGGTAGAGATCTAGAAACACGTTGTTGAAGATCTCATACACAGACCCTGCTGGGGAGAATCTGGGAGGTACTCTGCAGGGGATTTTGCGTGTAAATCCCGCTGGAGAGCTTTTGATAGTTGCTGGGAGACCGGGTTAGAAGGATCGGGGCCCTCGTAATCTCTAGGCGGGAAAAGGATGTAGGTTTCCTCCGGTGCACTATCTGACCAAGTTTCAAGTTTGGACACTACTGCTGGAGAAAAAGAAAGGGAAATTGTTGAGAGATATTCTGTTGGGGATAAACACCTCGGCTGGGGATGAAGTGTTATTGCTCGAAGATGGGTGTGGCCCGATTAAGTTGAGTGGAATCATCGCTTGGGGATCCTCCTCTTCTTTGCTGGGGAAGGTTTTGTGGTGAGTGACATCTCTTGTGGGGATCACGCTCTGTGGGGGAAATGCATTGGTGACTTTCGTCGTCATCTCAATTCCTGAAGCCTGTAGTAATTACTTTGTTATGTTTACTTTTCGCATGTTCGTGACTAGATTTTTATTGTCAAATGCATATAATCATTCAAAGCAAACATTGGACTTTATGCAAACAACAATAGCAAAAATTGTAAAGAAAGAACTTGTATTTATTTGAAAGGTGGCGTATGGCCAAGTAGTTTGTATACACGAAAAGTAAAAAGCTATGCGGAAACAATCTCGTTAAGTTCCAACTATGCTAGTACTCATATATTTCAACTATCTCATCTCCTTGCTGTCAGTAGAAAGTGAGTGGATTGATTCGCCATTTGAACTGGAATTGATAGTAGTCGGAAGAAGGTGATCCGAAGAGACATAGTCGACGCTTAAATCCCTAACTTTTGCTTAGACCGCCCTTCGGTTTTCGCCTAGGATACCCTTTTTGCCCAAGCCGCCTTTTCAGGTTTTTGACTTGTCGGGTGTACATGTTTTGTATATATCCTTAACTTTTGCTCGAACCTTTTTGGTTTGCCAGGATGCCCTTATTTTTCCTAGGTCAGTCGACCTAGCAGGTCTCTTTCATGCGTAGTATTTTTTGACTATGTCTGCGTTCACAGGGTGTGGGAAGTCTTCACCATCCATGGTGCTAAGTATCATAGCTCCGCCGGAAAATACTGTCTTGACTACAAACGGTCCCTCATAGGTGGGAGTCCATTTGCCCCTGGGATCACCTTGTGGAAGAATGATGCGCTTGACTACTAGATCACCGACTTGGTAAACTCGGTGCTTGACCTTCTTGTTAAATGCTCTAATCATTCGCTTCTGATAGATCTGTCCATGGCAGATGGATGCGAGTCGTTTCTCATAAATCAAATTAATCGGTCAAGGCGAGTTCAATCCAATCGTCTTCGCTAACTCGGCGTCTGGAGGACTCGTTGAGGGAATCAAACCTCGATGGGTAGGACTGCCCATACTGCACAAGAGAGAAGGGGTTGCCTGTTGATGTCCGTCATCGTAGTGCGATAACCATGAAGAGCAAATGGTAACATCTCATGCCAATCTTTGTAAGTCACTCATCTTCTCAGATAATCTTCTTAATGTTCTTGTTGGCGGCTTCACAAAGACCGTTCATCTTTGGCCGATAAGGAGAAGAGTTGTGATGCTTGATCTTGAAGCTGCGTGCGAGTTCGGTGATCATCTTGTTGTTGAGATTGGAACCATTATCTGTGATAATCCTTTCGAGTGCCATACCGGATGATAAGATTATGTTTGATGAATCGAGCCACAACATTCTTGGTAATGTATGAACGAGGTGCTTTCACCCACTTGGTAAAATAGTCAATTGCCACAAGGATGAAACGATGTCCATTGGAAGCTGTGGGCTTGATTTCTCCGATCATGTCAATGCCCCACATTGCAAAGGGCCAAGGAGCTTTTAGAACATTCAGAGGTACTGGAGGTACGTGTACTTTGTCGGCATAACCGCATTTGTGACAAGATCGGCGTAGCGGTGACAATCAGCTTCCATGGTGGACCAATAGTAACCTGTTCTCAGAATCTTCTTTGCCATCGTATGTCCAATGGAGTGAGTACCAAATGCGCCGTGTAATTCTTCCATGATTCGCTTTCCCTTACAGTAAGCACAAGTCGTGGTTGCGCTTGTATAGATGCCATTCGAGGAAGAATTTGGATGCAAATCTTCTCAAGAATTTCTTATCATTGATGATGCCCCTGGATATTCTCGAGTTTCAAGATACCTCTTCACGCCATAGTACCAAGGTTTCTCTTCGTGTCAAGCTCATAACAATATCTGGTTCGTCAAACTTCTCAATGATGATCCGGGAGCCTCGTTGTCCCACCTAACCTTGAACATAGACATAGTAGCCAATGCGTCTCGCTAACCGATTCTCTTCTCGTGGAATGTGATTGAAAGTAATCTCTTGAAATAGGAATCAAACTCGAACATGCTCTCGATGAATAAGATTCGGTGCTTCGTATCCCACTCGCCTTAATCGACCGATCACCAAAGTTGAGTCTCCATACACTTGCAAGAACTTGATTCTTAAGTCAATAGCAGCTTTTGAACCATGTTGTTAGTGCAACTGAAACAAAGTCGCGGTGAAAGGCGATGTCTGTAGGGGATGTAATGATGGCGCCAACGCCATTGCCGTTTGAGGCTCCATCAAAGACCATAGTCCATCGGGATCCTTGTTTAGGTCCGCGGTCCAGTTCTTCACAATCAATAATTAGTAAAACATCTTCGCCGGAAACTCGAATCTGCATAGGCGATAGTCATCTACGCTTGATGAGCCAAATGATCGGCTACTACACTTCCTTTGATTGCTTTCGAGAAGTGTCTTGGACGTCGTATTGGTCAAGATCATTTGCCATCTTGCTATTCTTCCGAGAGAGATGGTTTCTCAAATATGTATTTTATCGGATCCATCTTGAAATCAACAAGGTAGTGTGAGTCAACATATCTGTCCCCGTGAAAGCCAAAGCGTTGCAAGTTTTCTGTGAGTATCTTGTTTCACGTCGGTAAACTTTTGCTAAGGTAGTATATTGCATGCTCTTTTCGACTGCACTCGTCATGTTGCCCCAACACGCACCCCATTGAGTTCTCTAACATCAAGTACATGATAAGAGGTCTTCTTCGGCATTAGGATAGGAGGATTCTGTAGGTACTCCTTGATTTTGTCAAAAGCGATCTGGCAATGGTCGTTCCATTCTACTACTTGATCTTTCTTAAGTAACTTGAAGATTGGCTCACAAGTAGCAGTTAGATGTGCAATGAATCTGACAATGTAGTTTAATCGGCCCAAGAAACCTCTGACTTCCTTCTCGGTGCGGGGAGCTGGCATTTCTTGAATAGCTTTAACCTTGGCGGGGTCAACCTCAATACCTTTACTACTGACAATAAGCCTTAGGAGTTTTCCGGATCTGACTCCAAAAGTGCACTTGTTAGGATTGAGTCTCAACCTGTACTTCTTCAATCTGTCAAATAGTTTCTGCAAATGATCAAGATGTTCTTCTTCGATCGTGATCGAGTTATCATGTCGCCGACGAGACCTCTATCTCGTGATGAATCATGTCATGAAATAATGTCACCATAGCACGCGATAAGTGGCGCTCTTCAACGGCATAACCTTGTAAAAGTACCCCATTGTAACGAAGTAGTCTTTCCATGTCGTGAGCCATTTTGATCCGATTGTAACCAGAGAAACCATCCATGAAGGAGAGAACCTTATGCTGAGCGGTGTTGTCAACCAGAACATCAATATGAGGAAGTGGGAAATCGTCTTTCGGACTCGCTTTGTTCAGATCTCTGTAATCCACACACATTCGTACCTTACCATCCTTCTTAGGTACAGGAACCACATTCGCAACCCATTGTGGATAGGAAGTAACAACTAAGAAACCGGCGTTGAACTGCTTCATAACTTCGCTTTGATTTTCTCGACATTTCGGGACACATGCGATTTAACCTTCTTACGGAGAAAACCTTCTTTGTCGGCGGTGTACCACAATATCAATGTCTAAACCGGCATGTTCGTATGACCAAGCAAAACCTCAATGTAGTCTCGTAGCATCCGAACCAATCTTTCTTTAACACTGCTCAAGCCCCGCTCCTATCTTGATCTCTTTTCTGTCTTCAAGACCAAATTCACAAGCTCAACTTGCTCTTCGTGTGGCTGTATAACTCGTTCTTCTTGGTGTAGCAGTCTGACAAGTTCTCCTGGCACTTCACAATCTTCCTCGCCTTCTTCTTCGGCTTGGTAGATCGGATTATCGAAGTCATATTTAGCAATAGCATAGCTGTTATCAACGAGATTCGGAGTGATTCTGCAGTGTATCACGTGGGTGTGTGTAAGAACACATAGCTTTTTGAAGGGGTGAGAAAGTAAAAGAAAACAAACAATTGAATGCAAAAGTCCAACGATTTTATTGAATGAAAATATGCAAATGATAGATAATAACCCTCACAAACGAGCCACGATGCCCCGGGCAAGGCACTAGGCTTTAGAGTTTATTGTTCAAAACGAAAAGCAAAACAAAACAAGAGCAATTACTCCTGACTAAAGGAGATTGGTATGACGTCTTCAGTCTTCCAATTGCTGAGCCTCTTGTCGGGAGTTGGGAAGATCCACTTGCGATGTCGGGTCGCCGCCGCTTCTATAGCATGGATTCCACTGGCCGATGCGAAAGGAAGTTGGCCGGCACGTTCGCGGCGTATTATCTTCTGACCCTTGATGGTGAAGCCTAAACCAGTCTTGTCAGATTTGAAAGGAAGATCAGGGAGCTGACCCCAAATAGAACTACCTCCTCCTTCAACAATGCTGAGCATCTTTCGAGGCCATCCTAGGCGGAACTTGCATAACTTCAGAGTGAGGAGAGTCAAGGCATGACTCTGGGGATTGTTTCAAAAGCTTGACAGGGAGTCTCGTAGAACTTACCCTCCACCTCGAGGTATCGGAATGACTGTAGATGACTGACCATATATTCCTCTTCACCACACACTGTAACAACTTTCCCCTTCACCGGATACTTCACGATGCAAGGTAGAGGTAATCCGCCCCATGTATCCAAGGGCGTCCGAGTAGGCAAGACTAAGCTGGACGGATGTCCATGACAAAGAAAGTGGAGTCAAAAGTCTGGGAACCGACTTTAACAAGCAGAATGAGCTCTCCAAGTACTGTTCGCTTAGAGTCATCAAAAGCTCTCACAATAATGTCACTGGGCTTCAAAACCAAATCTTTAACATCGAGTCGATCAAAAGCAGTCTTCGGAAGGATATTCAAAGTAGAACCGGTATCCACCAAAACATGAGATAATGTAGTGCCCTTGCATTCAACAGAGATGTGCAAGGCTTTGTTGTGTTTCCTTCCGGCAGGAGTCAAATCAGCATCAGAGAAGTCTAGGCCGTTGTTGGAAGCCAGGCTAGCAATAAAAACTTCAAATTGATCAGTAGTAGTGTCTTGTGGCACATGAGCATTCTTTAGAAACTTCACCAAGGCATTGGCATGAGCCTCAGAGCACAAGAGCAGAGCAAGCATGGAGATCTTGGATGGAGTCTGTCCCAACTGTTCCACAACATTGTAGTCACTTTTCTTGATAATCTTCAGAATTTCTTCCATTTCTTGTTTGGAGGTGTCTTCAGCAACTTCCTTTGGTACCTCTGGCTGAGCAGGATGAGTCACCGGTTCTTTCCCTCTAGCTTGGGGAATGGGTTGAATAACTGGAATGCGAGTTGGAGTCGCGACGTCTTTTGGAGGAGAGATATCTGGAGAGAACACTCTTCTGGTTCTGGTCACCTTACTTGATCCGGTGATGTTGTCAATGTCAGGAATGGTAGCTTCAACTGTAAGATCTTAAATGGTCAGAGGGTCTTGCTTGACGCCATGATAGTAAACATCAGCTCCATAATTCCAAGGAACTTTGTCGAGGAATATGGAACGGTCCGGAGAAGTAATGATGAGAGGTGCCACTCTAGGCACGTAATCGCAGAGGAAATCCTTATCGTGTTAACATCAAGATAGTCTTCGTGGAAATCGTCACCCCATCCGGTTGCCTTAACATCTTCAATAGGAATCTTGTAGCTCTCGTGAAGTGTACTTTACCATGTAATCATACTTTCCACTTGGCTGCCCCAAGGTATCCCACAGATGGTGCGTTTCATTCACATCTTCGATCTTCGCTTAGACATATCTTCACACTTCGCACGGTGGTTTCGAAATAGTATCTCACGGTTATCCATCATGCATCGAACACGCCTTCTCAACCAAGCACAACCATCGTGCGGATGGGCACCAACGACAATTCTCGGGCATCCTGGATTGACACCGCTTGCAACAAGTTCTTCTTAACATCATCGAGGAATAGTCAGTCATCTATGTTGAAAACGTAAGTATCGTCACCAACAAAGATTGGAACTCTTGTCATGGTTAGGCATGGGCGCGTTGATCACATTCGTAGTCTCAACAGAGGGTCAAACTCAATGCTTAGCTTCAATCATATCCTAAACCTTGTTCTTGAGCCCAACAATCATCAGTGTTATGTCCAGGGCTATTGGAATGGTAAGCACACTTAGCATTAGGATTGTATCTCGGAGAGGAAGTGTTGATGTTTTGAGGAGGATCCCTCAAGGTGATCGGCTTTCAACATGTGTTGCAAGGCTTGCGACAAAGGCATGTTGATCTTGTAAACCGCTTCGTGGCGCGCTCGCTACGTGCGTTGTCTCGCTGAGGCTTGATGCAGGATCGAGATCACAACCGCCCCATAGATTGAGCGCGGTCGGTCTTGGCTCGGCTTTTCGACCATACACAACATTAGTTTCCTTTTACCACCAAAAGATCTCTTTTGAAGATGACTCTATCTCGAATCTTTCCACTTTTGATACCGCTTCAATACTCTCTGTCAATATCAACTCGGTGAATCCGTCAAGAGTTTCCAATCGATGATTGAAGAATGGGCCGGTCGGTGCTCCCATAAACATATCAACCAACTCCCTATTGGACAAGGGTGGTGAACTCACCGCTAAATCTCTCCATTTCCTTGAACTTCTCATCACGACCCATAGACATACTTTGTAGTTGCATGCGAGTGGGTGTCAATTCAGCATTGTACTCATCCTGCTTGTAGAAAGCATCCGCTAAGTTACTCCAGGTACGAATACGGTCATTCTCTAGCTGATAATACCACTCCAACTGAGTTCCGAACAAACTCTCTTGAAAGTAGTGCATCCACAACTTTCGGTCATCAGTGTGAGGGTTGATCTTCTGAACATAGGACTTCAAATGCAGCTTCGGACAAGACATGCCATCATACTTAGCAAAAGTAGGAACTTTGAACTTAGGAGGGATCACCACACCAGGGACAAGGCTCAGATCATCGAAATTCAACCCGGACATCTTCAGGTTTTCCACAGCATTCAGACGGTCTTCAAGTTGTTTGTACTTGTCATCTTCATCAGAGTACTGACTATGGTCAGAGCGATCTTCTCCCTCCTTCTTAGGCTCACGCTGGTCATCTTCATTACCCTCGACGCTCCCCTCATTCTTGACACTTCCTTCAGAGAGCTCTATCCGACTGACCCTCTTAGGACCACCTTTGTAGCGTCTGCCCATGTTGAGAAGACCAACAACCTTCTTCTTTCTGTTGATGAGCTTCTTCAGATCTTCTTGGCCTTGGACCAAACTAGTGAACATCTCTAAACCGAGCATTCGAGCACGGAGATCTTTGATGATGCTCAAGAGCCATTTCTGCTAAAATAAATAGCGAGAGAATGAGAAAACCAATCTTCAATGTACCTGTGATGCAATGTTATGCTATGATATGCAATGTTTATGCGAATGCAATGCAATGTTTTCAAGGACCTTAGAGATTTAAATTTGTTAAACAAGCAATGAACAAACACTTATTAGTATTCTTTTTATTATTCTCTTTCTTTTTAAGTACAAAAGATAGTTCAAAACAATAAAAGAAAAACATATAAATCCAAGAGCTCTAAGTCTCCCATGGGCGCTTCCTCTTGGTGCCGAGATAGGCGTTGATGTTCCGCTCCTCGTGAAGTAGCTTGGTAAATTCTAGCACTTTCTTTTCACTTGCATAACACTGAGCTTCAAAGGTATCCCTCTCTTCTTTAAGCTGAATCCAGGATCTCTTCAAGTCTTCAAAATCAGTAGGCATGTCGGGATGGAGAACGGTATAGGGTACGTATCCTATAGCAACAGGTTCCATAATTACTGGTAACACAGGTGTAAACGGCATCATGAGGTTTTGAGCTCGAGCTCGCAGCCATTTGAGGTAAGGTTCCCAAGGAATGGAGTTTTGGTGCCCCAAAGTCTTGGTATCAGTCTTCTTTACCATGCCCCAAGCGTGTATGAACCTTCGATGGTAATTCTAGAGATCGTGGTTGTAGTCGAACACAATATCTTGGAGAAGCATATCATGAAGACCATCTCTTCGAGCATAACCAAACTGACGTAGAGCTAGAGAAGGGTTGTAAGTGATACCTCCCCTTATGCCAAGGAGTGGTACATTAGAGAATTCTCCACAACGCTCAATGAATGTGAAGTCCTTTTGAGAAAAGAGACACCAACGGATATCTGAATGAGCGAGTGACATCAGTCTTTGAGACCACTTCAATCTTTGCTCGTTCTTCATTACTGATTGAGGAAGGTGCGAAATAAACCACCTGGAAAGTAACGGTATACAACACATGAGAGTTCCTTGTCTTTTGATAGTACGAGTGTGGAGAGAATGCAGGATGTCTCCAAGTAAAGTAGGCACAGGATTGTGGGTAAGAAACAACTTGATGGCGTTGACATCTATGAATTGATCCGAGTTACGGAATAGAACCAAACCATAGATTAGCAAGGCCATAATGTCTTCAAATGCATGGAAACTCATAACTTTGAGGAATTCTCGGGCTTTCTTAATTAAGAACTTGGAAAGTAAACCCTTAACTCCACTTCTTGTTTCCCAATTGGCTTCAATGTCTGAGCGCTTAAGATGTAAGGCGGATGAAATGTCTTCGTACTTAGGAACCTTTTCCAAGCCGGTGAATGGCATTTGGTCAAGAATAGGTATCCCAAGTAGCTTAGAGAATTCTTCCAAAGTAGGAACCAACTGATAATCTGGGAACGTAAAGCAATGGTGTTTCGGATCAAAGAACTGGACTAGGACATGCATCATATCTTCTTCAAAACCGGAGATAACCAAATCAAGTAGATAACCATGTCTTTTGATGAACTGAGCATGATCAAGAATCTCTGAAACCAATTCTTTGAGCTGAGAAGGTATACCCATGAAGTTGATTCGGATAGTCTTTCTAGAAGCCATAATCCCTACAAAACAGAGCAAAGATAAATCCCTAGGTCCTTGAAATAGTTAGAAATGATATGCAATGCGAATGATGTCATGATGTCATGTTTAGCACACACAAACAATTCACACAATGAGCCTAGGTTTAAGGCTTGCATGAGGTATAGGTGATTACCCCACCAAAAATTTGAGTTGGTTCATCCTGTCCTATAATAGTAACCAGGTTCTAGGAATCTCATATTATTGATCTTTCTCGTAGGTGTTTATTTCAATACGACTACCAAGTAGTCGGCCGAAAATATCCCAAAAGTCTGATCTTAATGAGCGTAGCATCGAGTATCAGCCAACCTTAGTCTACACCAAAGTCGGCCATCTCACTACCTTCTAATGGCCAAGATGGGTCAATTAAGGTTCTAAAAGTTTAGTTAGTGCTTGATGACACCACGCAGAAGCCAAATACTATCCTCAACTTGGGAATGAAGAGTATCAGGACATCCAAAGTGTCACACTAACGTAGCCATCATGTTGACCGTTTCGATATACGTCTAACGGTCGCGATGATTTATTGCTACTTACCTAAAAGGAAACCCGAATCCGGGTGTAGGATCCCCCAACAATATAATACCCAAGCAACCCTTAAAGATAAAGCAAGCAAGTCAAACAGAAAACAGTAAAGATGATCTAGAAATCCCTAAGGTATTCTCTCTTTAGGGTGTCTCCCCGGCAGAGTCGCCAGTTCTGTAATACGGTGAACTGACTTTGTAGGATTTTGTATCGCAAATGTGCGGATAGTAAGAGTCGCCACCGACTTTTCTTTTATCCAATTAAGGGAAGGTAAAAAGTACACAAAAAGACCTTCGTTAGATTCTGAGTAAGGGAGAAGGTTATAAAAAGGGAAGGTATTAGCACCCCTTTCCATCCGTAGTTATCTACGGGCTCTTAGTTGCTCTTAGATCACTTTAAAAATGTGCTTTCTGTGTGTTTGACAAAAATGTTTTGAAAAGGCATTTCGCTTTGACTTTGTAATGATTCATGTAGGAATGTATACAAAGTGTTCGGAAATGTTTCATTTCAAAAAGAGTTTTGAACTTTGACAAAAGTGTGAGGTATGAAAAGTATTTTGATTTGAGCAAGCAACTAAAAGTCTTATTACCTACTCAGAATTGGTCGTTTTCGTATTATTTTACTTTCCTTTAGAATAGTGCTATCCATACCATTAATTGGTAGGTAACTCCATTCGTTGGATGTAAACGGGACATTCGAAGGGACATCGTATGGTCATAGAAAGCAACTTGTAGGAAGTATCCTAGCACATTCGAAGGGACTATCATCATTTTTCGTAGGCGACAATCGAGGGTCAAGATCATGTATTCGTAGGCGACATCGTGGGTCTATGATCTTTGTATCGAAGGGACTATGATGATTTGTTTTGAAGGCAACGGTGCTAGAATACCTCTACGTTCGAGGGACATGACCATTTGTATTCGTAAAGGCAACGAGAGAGAATTACCCTAAGGGGTGCATGTGTGAAAAGAGTGTGTTGATTTCAGGTGTTTTATCTTGAAATTATGAGTGAGCTATGTCCAATTTTATCTTGCCATACACGCCTAATTACTAGCAGTTTATAGGGTGCGGAAATTAAAATGCGGAAAGATAAATCCTACGCTATTACATGGCTTTGGGGCAGATACATAATTTAAAATGCAGAAAATAAAAAGCCCTGATTAAGCTATTACATCCCATGAGCAATTACATAATTGAAAAAAAAGGAAACGATAAAAAGAAATCGTCCGAAACAAGATAACCTGTGAAAAGATGAGAAATCGAAAAATACGAAGAAATCGAATAAGAGAAAAATGTTAGTAAAAATGCAAATTTTTAAATGAGAAAAGTATTTCATACTGGGAATAACATTAATATGTTAAAATAATTTTTTGGGATTTTTTGGCATTAATTTAATAATTAAAAACTAATTAAAAGTGATTTAAATGATAAATTAGAAATAAAATTAAATATGCATGCAAAATAATATTTTTTAATTTTCTAAATTAAATAAACATTTTCTGGAAATAATGCAAAAAAGAAAAATATTTTTTGGAGTTTTTAAATGCATGATAAAAATTATTGAAATTAAATTAAATTGCATGGAAAATATTAAATGGAAAATAAGAAAATAAGAAGTTTTGCAAAAGGAGGAAAAATGTTTGGTCTTGCCAGGGATCGAACTGGAGACCTTAGCTTCACAACCCCATGCCTTGACCATCTGAACCAACGCGCACACGTGTTTGAAATCCGGAACGAATGAATTGTAAACGGGTGTCACCCCACGATTGCCAGTAATCACGCCAAGAACTTCATCGTTCTCATTTGAATTGGAATTTTGCGCCTCGGCGACGCTATAGTCCCGCAATTCTCAAAATCTCATACACATAATATAAATGAGTTGTGAGTACATGGATCAATTGGAAATCACATTCTAAACGCAATGGTAATGGTCTTTTGGTCCAATTTAACCGATTTAAGGAAACCCTAATTCGGTTCAAGAAAACCCTAACAATGGCATATTTCGATTCAGGCCATGGAAACTCAATTCGATTGTCCAGATAGCTTGCAAACTTTGTTCTAAACATAAAACAATCATCAAAACACATTAATAATGCATGATAAACAGAATTCGATTTTTGAAAAAGTAAGAACAAACCAAATTGTGATTTCTCAATTCTTGATGCTTTTGGACAATGTATAGGTCTGGATCGATTCAGGAGGTATCAAGGAATGTGTTTGAGTGCTTGGAATCAATTGAATCGACCTGGAACTGTGGCTTCCAGTTGCTTGTATAGCACGGATTTTTTGAGCTTGAATAGGGTTTCTCCAGCCAATTTTTCTACCCAAATTCGTGTGGCATGTATTGTATATATATAGTAGATGGAATTGGAGCTGATTTGAGAAAGAATCAATCATCAATCAATGCAAAATATATTTAATTTTGTACCAAATCAAATTTTCTCTTCTTTGATCAATTTTCAATCAATTCTTGCCATATCCAATCAAATTTCGAAGAAGATATGATGCACGTCTTATTCCAGTTCTTCGATCCGAAACACCATTGCTTTACATTCCCAGATTATTAGTTGGTTCTTACCTTAGAAGAGTTCTCTAAGCTACTTGGGGTACCTATTCTTGATCAGATACCATTCACCGGTTCAGAAAAGGCTCCTAAGTACGAAGACATCACATCAGCATTACATCTAAAACGCTCAAACATTGAAGCTAATTGGATAACAAGAAGCAGAGTTAAGGGTTTCCTTGCTAAGTTCCTAATAAAGAAAGCTCGAGAATTCCTCAAATCTATGAGTTTCCAAGCATTCGAAGACATTGTGGCCTTACTAATCTATGGTTTGGTGCTATTTCCTAATCCAGATCAGTTCATAGACGTGAACGCCATCAAGATATTCCTCACTCACAATCCTGTGCCTACTTTACTTGGAGACATCCTACATTCTCTCCACACTCGTACTATCAAAAGACAAGGAACTCTCATGTGTTGTATACCGTTACTTTCCAGGTGGTTTATTTCGCACCTTCCTTAATCAGTAATGAAGAACGAGCAAAGATTGAAGTGGTCTCAAAGACTGATGTCACTCTCTCATTCAGATACCCGTTGGTGTCTCTTTTCTCAAAAGGACTTCACATTCATTGAGCGTTGTGGAGAATTCCCTAATGTACCACTCCTTGGCATAAGGGGAGGTATCACTTACAACCCTTCTCTAGCTCTACGTCAGTTTGGTTATGCTCGAAGAGATGGTCTTCATGATATGCTTCTCCAAGATATTGTGTTCGACTACAACCACGATCTCCAGAATTACCATCGAAGGTTCATACACGCTTGGGGCATGGTAAAGAAGACTGATACCAAGACTTTGGGGCACCAAAACTCCATTCCTTGGGAACCTTACCTCAAATGGCTGCGAGCTCGAGCTCAAAACCTCATGATGCCGTTTACACCTGTGTTACCAGTAATTATGGAACCTGTTGCTATAGGATACGTACCCTATACCGTTCTCCATCCCGACATGCCTACTGATTTTGAAGACTTGAAGAGATCCTAGATTCAACTTAAAGAAGAAAGGGATACATTCGAAGCTCAGTGCTATGCAAGCGAGAAGAAGGTATTAGAGTTGACCAAGCTACTTCACGAGGAGCGAAACATCAATGCCTACTTCAACACCAAGAGGAAGCGCCCATGGGAGACTTAGAGCTCTAGGAATTTGTTCTTTTACTTTCTAAACTATCTTTTGTAATTAAAAAAGAAAAAAGAAAAAAAGAAACTAATAAAAGTTTGTTCGTGCTTGTTTAACAAATTTAAATTCCTAAGGTCCTTGAAAACATTGCATTGCATTGCATAAACATTGCATATCATGGCATGACATTTCATAACAGGTACATTGAAGATCGGTTTTCTCATTCTCTCGGTATTTATTTTAGCAGAAATGGCTCTTGAACAAACTGTCAAAGATCTCCAGGTTCAGAATGCTCAATTCCAGGAAGTGGTCACCAGTTTGGTCCAAGGCCACGAAGATTTGAAGAAGCTCATCGCCAGGAAGAAGAAGGTCATTGGTGTCCTCAACATGGGCAGACGTCACAAGGGTGGACCTAGGGTGGTCAGCCGTGTGGGATTCTCAGACAAAAGCATTGAAACTGATGAAAGTATCAAGAACAACGAAGAAAACCAGCGTGAGCCTGAAAACAGAGAAGAAGACTATGAGAATGAGCAGTATTCTCATGAGGATGACAAATACAAATGACTTGAAGACCGTCTGAATGCTGTGGAAAATCTGAAAAATGTCCGGGATGAATTTTGATGATCTGAGTCTAGTTCCTGGTGTGGTGATTCCCCGCAAGTTCAAGGTTCCTACTTTTGCCAAGTATGATGGCATCTCTTGTCCGAAGCTGCATTTGAAGTCCTATGTTCAGAAGATTCATCCTCACACTGATGACAGGAAGTTGTGGATCCATTACTTCCAAGAGAGTTTATTCGGAGCTCAGTTAGAGTGGTATTATTAGCTAGAGAGTACCCACATCCATACTTGGAATGACTTAGCATATGCTTTCTACAAGCAGTACCAGTACAATGCTGAATTGGCACCCACTCGCACGCAACTACAAAGCATGTCTATGGGTCGTGATGAGAAGTTCAAAGAATATGCTCAGAAATGGAGAGATCTAGCAGGCAGAGTTCAACCACCATTGTCCAATAGGGAGTTGGTTGATATGTTTATGGGAACACTGACAGTCCCATTTTTCAATCATCTGATTGGAAACTCTTCAGTTAGATTCACCGAGCTGATATTGACAGGAGAACGCATTTAAGCTGGAATCAAGAGCGGAAAGATTCAGGTAGAGTCATCTTCAAATACTGCAAAGAGATATTTTGGTAAGAAAGAAGTCAGTGCGGTATATGGTCAGAAGAGCCGTGTCAAAGTTGATCGTACTCAATCTGTGGGGGAAGTTGTGATCTCCAATCCTACATCAGCGCTACCTCAGCGAAACAACGCACGGAAACAAAACGTGCCACGAAGACAGTTTACAAAGATCAACATGCCATTATCGCAAGCATTGCAACACATGTTGAAAGCAGAGTTGATTACCTTGAGGGATCCTCCTCAAAACATCAACACTTTCTCTCCGAGATACAATCCTAATGCGAAGTGTGCATACCACTCCAACAGCCTAGGGCACGACACCGACAACTGTTGGGCTCTGAAGAACAAGATCCAAGACATGATTGAAGCTAAAGAGATTGAGTTTGATCCTCCCCGTCGAGACTCCAAATGTGATCAACGCACCAATGCCTAACCACAGAAAAAGTTCCAATGCAATTGACAAGAACTCTTATGTGTTTGATGTGAACAACTTGACTATTCCTCTGATGACTGTTAAGAAGAATCTGCTGCAAGCCGGTGTCAATCCTGGATTCCTAGAGAATTGTCGTTGGTGCCCTCTAGCACCTGACGGATGTGCTTGGTTGAGAAGGCGTATTCAATGCATGATGGATAACCGAGAAGTGTTATTTCTGAAACCTTCACATGTGGAGAATCTATGTGAAGACATGTCTAAGAATCTGAAGATCAAAGATGTGAGCGAAGCCGTACTAGAAGTCTAGGATACCTTGGGGCAACCAAGTGGAAAGTTTGATTACATGGTGAAGTATACCGTTCCTGAAAGCTACAAGATTCCTATTGAAGATGTTAAGGCAACCGGATGGGGAGGCGATTTCCCAGAAGACTATGCTGATGTGAACACAATAAGGATCTCCTCTGCTGATCCTACACCTAGAGTGGCACCCTTCATCATTACTTCTCCCAGACCAATTCCATATTCCTCTGACAAGGCTATACCTTGGAACTATGGAGCTGAGGTTTACTATCATGGCGTCAAGCAAGACCCTTTGACCATTGAAGACGTTACAGCTGAAGTTTCTGATCCTGACATTGACAACATCACCAGATTAAGCAAAGTAACCAGAACCGGAAGAGTATTTTCTCCAGAGATCTCTCCTCCAAAAGACACTGCGACTCCAGCTCGTATTCCATCTATTCAACCGCCTCAAGCGAGGGAAAGAACCAAGTGACTCATCCCGCTTTAAGTACTAAAGGAAGTTGCTGAAGACACCTCCAAACGAGAAATGGAGGAAATTCTGAAGATCATCAAGAAGAGTGACTACAATGTTATGGAACAGTTGGGACAAACTCCGTCCAAGATATCCATGCTTGCTCTGTTATTGTGCTCTGAGGCTCATGCTAAAGCCTTGGTGAAGTTTCTGAAGAATGCTCACATACTGCAAGACACTACTACTGATCAGTTTGAAGTTTGTATTGCTAGCCTGGCTGCCAACAATGATCTAGGATTCTCTGATGTTGATTTGACTTCTACCGGAAGGAAACACAACTTTCAAAAAAGTTCCAAGAGTCGTGCCTGTCGACTCCCCTGTCACTCCTGAAGTTACACAAGTTCCGCCTAGGATGGCCTCGCTGAAGGATGCTCAAGCTGCAGTTGAAGAAGGAGGTAGTACTATTTGGGGCCAGCTCCCCGATCTTCCTTTCAAATCTGATAAGACTGGTTTAGGCTTCACTACCAAAGGCTAGAAGTTGATACGCCGCGAACGTGCCAACCAGCTTCCCTTCCACATCAGCAAGAATGGTGCCCATGTTATGGAAGACGACGACAACGACTTCGATATCAGTAAGTGGATCTTCCCAACTCCCGACAATGGACTTAACAATTGGAAGAAAAAAGATGTCATACCAATCTTCTTTAGACAGGAGTAATTGCTTTTGTTTTCTGTTATGCTTTTCGTTCTTTACCTACGTTCAAACAATAAACTTTAAAGCCTAATGTAATATGGTGAACTGACTTTGTAGGATTTTGTATTGCAAATGTGCGGATAGCAAGAGTCGCCACCGAGTTTTCTTTTATCCAATTAAGGGAAGGTAAAAAGTACAGAAAAAGACCTTCGTTAGATTCTGAGTAAGGGAGAAGGTTATGAAAAGGGAAGGTATTAGCACCCCTTTCCATCCGTAGTTATCTACGGGCTCTTAGTTGCTCTTAGATCACTTTAAAAATGTGCTTTCTATGTGTTTGACAAAAATGTTTTGAAAAGGCATTTCGCTTTGACTTTGTAATGATTCATGTAGGAATGTATACAAAGTGTTCGGAAATGTTTCATTTCGAAAAGAGTTTTGAACTTTGACAAAAGTGTGAGGTATGAAAAGTATTTTGATTTGAGCAAGCAACTAAAAGTCTTATTACCTACTCAGAATTGGTCGTTTTCGTATTGTTTTACTTTCCTTTAGAATAGTGCTATCCATACCATTAATTGGTAGGTAACTCCATTCGTTGGATGTAAACGGGACATTCGAAGGGACATCGTATGGTCATAGAAAGCAACTTGTAGGAAGTATCCTAGCACATTCGAAGGGACTATCATCATTTTTCGTAGGCGACAATCGAGGGTCAAGATCATGTATTTGTAGGCGACATCGTGGGTCTATGATCTTTGTATCGAAGGGACTATGATGATTTGTTTTGAAGGCAACGGTGCTAGAATACCTCTACGTTCGAGGGACATGACCATTTGTATTCGTAAAGGCAACGAGAGAGAATTACCCTAAGGGGTGCATGTGTGAAAAGAGTGTGTTGATTTCAGGTGTTTTATCTTGAAATTATGAGTGAGCTATGTCCAATTTTATCTTGCCATACACGCCTAATTACTAGCAGTTTATAGGGTGCGGAAATTAAAATGCGGAAAGGTAAAGTGCGGAAAGATAAATCCTACGCTATTACATGGCTTTGGGGCAGATACATAATTTAAAATGCGGAAAATAAAAAGCCCTAATTAAGCTATTACATCCCATGAGCAATTACATAATTAAAAAAAAAGGAAACGATAAAAAGAAATCGTCCGAAACAAGATAACCTGTGAAAAGATGAGAAATCGAAAAATACGAAGAAATCGAATAAGAGAAAAATGTTAGTAAAAATGCAAATTTTTAAATGAGAAAAATATTTCATGCTGGGAATAACATTAATATGTTAAAATAATTTTTTGGGATTTTTTGGCATTAATTTAATAATTAAAAACTAATTAAAAGTGATTTAAATGATAAATTAGAAATAAAATTAAATATGCATGCAAAATAATATTTTTTAATTTTCTAAATTAAATAAACATTTTCTGGAAATAATGCAAAAAAGAAAAATATTTTTTGGAGTTTTTAAATGCATGATAAAAATTATTGAAATTAAATTAAATTGCATGGAAAATATTAAATGGAAAATAAGAAAATAAGAAGTTTTGCAAAAGGAGGAAAAATGTTTGGTCTTGCCAGGGATCGAACTGGAGACCTTAGCTTCACAACCCCATGCCTTGACCATCTGAACCAACGCGCACACGTGTTTGAAATCCGGAACGAATGAATTGTAAACGGGTGTCACCCCACGATTGCCCAGAATCACGCGCCAAGAACTTCATCGTTCTCATTTGAATTCTGGGAATTTTGCGTCGGCCTCAGTGCGACGCTATAGTCCCTGCAATTCTCAAAATCTCATACACATAATATAAATGAGTTGTGAGTACATGGATCAATTGGAAATCACATTCTAAACGCAATGGTAATGGTCTTTTGGTCCAATTTAACCGATTTAAGGAAACCCTAATTCGGTTCAAAAAACCCTAACAATGGCATATTTCGATTCAGGCCATGGAAACTCAATTCGATTGTCCAGATAGCTTGCAAACTTTGTTCTAAACACAAAACAATCATCAAAACACATTAATAATGCATGATAAACAGAATTCGATTTTTGAAAAAGTAAGAACAAACCAAATTGTGATTTCTCAATTCTTGATGCTTTTGGACAATGTATAGGTCTGGATCGATTCAGGAGGTATCAAGGAATGTGTTTGAGTGCTTGGAATCAATTGAATCGACCTGGAACTGTGGCTTCCAGTTGCTTGTATAGCACGGATTTTTTGAGCTTGAATAGGGTTTCTCCAGCCAATTTTTCTACCCAAATTCGTGTGGCATGTATTGTATATATATAGTAGATGGAATTGGAGCTGATTTGAGAAAGAATCAATCATCAATCAATGCAAAATATATTTAATTTTGTACCAAATCAAATTTTCTCTTCTTTGATCAATTTTCAATCAATTCTTGCCATATCCAATCAAATTTCGAAATTTGCTGGCTTTATTGGGTTGCTTGGATCTCAAGGAAGAGAGAAAAATCAAATTTGCAATTAATTTTGATTTTATACCTTATTTTTGAATTTAATTTGTATTTAAATGAATAAAATCCAAATTAAATAGAAAAATAAAATAAAAATTCGTGGCATTGGGCTTGGATATTCCTAATTGTATAAGGAACAAGTTTGGATGAAGAAAAAGTAGGCCCATTTGCAAAAATTTTGTTTTTTAGAAGTATCTCTCTTTGTGCATCTCTTCAAAATTGCCCAACTTGTGAATGGTGTATCTTGCTCAATTTTCCACATTTTTGAGTCTGCTTGGACTTTTTGGAAAGCTCTAAGAGTCCTCTAACCAACCTCTTTGGTTTCATCTCAATTGGAGTTTCCATGCTCAATATATCTTCAAAACAAAGTGTTGACTTTTTGTTGACTTTGAAAAAGACCTGTAATGTTTTGATCCATACCTTCCAAATGAAGCATTTTTTGAACATTCTTGTGAGACATGAAGTTGTAGAGAATTGAATTTCCTTCAAAACAAGAGGTGGTGGAAAAATTTCTGAGAAAGTATGAAGAAGTTATGCTCAGTCAAAGTTTGGTTGACTTTTCACTGAGAAACCCTAATTTAGAAAGTTTGACTTTTGAGCAAATCTTGAGTTTTCTTGATGAATCATGATCAACCCTTGATCAAATGATGAATGTAACTTCAAAATGAGGATGTTGACCAAAAATCATGAAGTTTGACTGTATGTTGACCACAGTTGACTTTTTGTCCAATACAACTGATTTTCAACCATCTGAGCAATTGTATGAGGAAACTTGACTTATGAGGCTTGAAACTTGACATGGATAATCTTTGAAGCATATGAGGAGGCATGAAGACCATTAGAGATGTTGGAAGTCCATCTTGATCTGAGGAATACCAAACCCTAGTTTGGGTTGATTGTCTAGGAGAGGGTTTGTCTGATCAACCCTTGAAGAATCCTTGAGCATGGATGTATGGAATATCTTGAGAAGATGGAGGGCAAATTTTGGGGTATGACACCTAATGCCTTGCCCGGGGCATCACGGCTCGTTTGTGAGGGTTATTATCTGTCATTTGCATATTTTCATTCAATAAAATCATTGGACTTTTGCATTCAAATGTTGTTTTCTTTCTTTTACTTTATCACCCCTTCAAAAGCTATGTGTTCTTACACACACCCACGTGATACACTGCAGATTCACTCCGAATCTTGTTGATAACAGCTTTGCTAGTGCTAAATATGACTTTGATAATCCGATCTACCAAGCCGAAGATGAAGGTGAGGAAGATTGTGAAGTGCCAGGAGAACTTGTCAGACTGCTACAGCAAGAAGAACAGGTTATACAGCCACACGAAGAGCCAGTTGAGGTTGTGAATCTAGGTACTGTTGAAGACAGAAAAGGGATCAAGATAGGAGCTGGTCTTGAGAACAGTGTCAAAGAAAGATTGGTTCAGATGCTACGAGACTATAGCGAGGTTTTTGCTTGGTCATACGAAGACATGCCAGATCTAGACATTGACATTGTGGTACACCGGTTACCGACAAAAGAAGGTTTTCTCCCTGTAAAACAAAAGGTTCGTCGTATGCATCCTGAGATGTCAGAGAAAATCAAAGCCGAAGTTATGAAACAGTTCAATGTCGTTTTCTTAGCCGTCACTTCTTATCCTCAGTGGGTTGCAAACGTGGTACCCGTGTCTAAGAAGTATGGCAAAGTACGAATGTGTGTGGATTACAGAGATCTGAACAAAGCGAGTTCGAAAGACGATTTTCCACTTCCTCATATTGATGTTCTAGTTGACAACACCGCTCAACATAAGGTTTTCTCCTTCGTGGATGGTTTCTCCGGCTACAATCAGATCAAAATGGCTCCTAAAGACATAAAGAATACTACTTTCGTTACACAGTGGGGCACTTTTCGCTACAAGGTCATGCCGTTCGGACTGAAGAACGCTGGCGCCACTTATCAGCGTGCCATGGTGGCATTATTTCATGACATGATTCATCACGAGATAGAAGTCTACGTCGACGACATGATAGCTCGATCACAGACTGAAGAAGAACATCTCGATCATTTGCGGAAACTGTTTAATAGACTGAAGAAGTACAGACTAAGACTTAATCCCAACAAGTGCACCTTTGGAGTCAGATCCGGTAAACTCCTAGGGTTTGTTGTCAGTGGAAAAGGTATTGAAGTTGACCCCGTTAAGGTTAAAGCTATTCAAGAAATGCCAGCTCCCCGTACTGAGAAAGAAGTCAGAGGTTTCTTGGGACGACTGAATTACATTGCCAGATTCATTGCACATCTAACTGCTACTTGTGAGCCAATCTTCAAGTTACTAAAGAAAGATCAAGTAGTGGAATGGAACGACGATTGCCAGATCGCTTTCGACAAAATCAAGGAGTACCTACAGAACCCTCCTATCCTGATGCCGCCTGCCGAAGGAAGACCTCTTATCATGTACTTGACAGTATTAGAGAACTCAATGGGGTGTGTGTTGGGGCAACATGACGAGTCTGGTCGAAAAGAGTATGCAATATACTACCTTAGCAAAAAGTTTACCGACTGTGAAACAAGATACTCACAGCTCGAGAGAACTTGCAGCGCTTTGGCTTGGGCTGCTCGCCGACTAAGACAGTATATGTTGACTCACACCACTTTGTTGATCTCGAAGATGGACCCGATAAAATACATATTCGAGAAACCAGCTCTCTCCGGAAGAATAGCAAGATGGAAAATGATCTTGACCGAATACGAAATCCAGTATACTTCTCAAAAAGCGATCAAAGGAAGTGTAGTAGCCGATCATTTGGCTCATCAAGCCGTAGATGACTACCAGTCTATGCAGTTCGAGTTTCTAGACGAAGATGTTCTGTTAGTTACTGATTACGAAGAACCAGGACCAGACGAAGGAACTGAGCCAGGATCCCGATGGACCATGGTCTTTGATGGAGCCTCAAATGCACTTGGCAATGGCATTGGCGCCATCATTACATCTCCCACAGGTGGACACACTCCTTTCACCGCTAGATTATGTTTCAACTACACTAACAACATGGCCGAATACGAAGCGTGCATCATGGGTATTAAAGCTGCTATTGACTTAAGAATCAAATTCTTGCAAGTGTATGGAGACTCAGCTTTAGTGATCAGTCAGATAAAAGGCGAGTGGGATATGAAGCATCCGAATCTCATTCCAAATCGAGAGCATGTTTTGAGCCTGATCCCTTACTTCAAAGAAATCACTTTCGATCACATTCTCCAAGAAGAGAACCAATTGGCAGACGCATTAGCTACTATGTCATCTATGTTCAAGGTCAAATGGGACAACGAGGCTCCCCAAATCATCATCGAAAAGTTTGACGAACCAGCATACTGTTGTGAACTTGATATAGAAGAGAAACCTTGGTTCTACGAAGTGAAGAGGTATCTTGAGACTCAGGAATATCCCGCAGGGGCATCTGTCAATGATAAGAAGTTTTTGAGAAGATTTACATCCAAATTCTTTCTCAGCAATGACATCTTATACAAGCGTAACCACGACTTGTGCTTACTCCGCTGTATAGATCAGAAAACTGCAGAATAGATCATGGAAGAATTACATGAAGGCGCATTCGGTACCCACTCCAGTGGGCATATAATGGCTAAGAAGATTCTGAGGACAGGTTACTATTAGTCCACCATGGAAGCTGATTGTCACCGCTATGTTCGATCCTGTCACAAATGCCAAATATACGCAGACAAAGTGCACGTACCTCCGGTACCATTGAATGTTCTGACCGTCCCTTGGCCTTTCGCAATGTGGGGCATTGACATGATCGGAGAAATCAAACCTACTGCTTCGAACGGACATCGTTTCATCCTTGTGGCAATTGATTACTTTACCAAGTGGGTAGAAGCAGCCTCGTTCGCATCTGTTACCAAGAATGTTGTGGCTCGATTCATCAAGCATAATCTTATCTGTTGGTACGACGTCCCCAAGAGGATTATCACAGATAACGACTCTAATCTCAACAACAAAATGATCACTGAACTCTGCACGTAATTCAAGATCAAACATCACAACTCTTCTCCATATCAGCCTAAGATGAATGGAGCAGTGAAAGCCGCCAACAAGAATATCAAGAAGATTATACAGAAGATGACAGTGACTTACAAGGATTGCCACGAGATGCTGCCATTTTCTCTCCATGGTTATCGCACTACAATACGAACATCCACAGGGGCAACCCCATTTTCTCTCGTATACGGTATGGAAGCAATCCTACCAATCGAGGTTCAGATACCCTCAACCAGAATCCTCCAGGACGTAGAGTTTGGCAAAGATGAATGGATCCAGACTCGCTTTGACCAGATCAACTTGATAGACGAGAAACGACTCGCATCCATCTGCCATGGACAGATCTATCAGAAACGAATGATCAGAGCGTTCAACAAGAAGGTCAAGCACCGAGTCTACCAAGTCGGTGATCTAGTAGTCAAGCGCATCATCCTCCCACAAGGTGATCCTAGGGGAAAATGGACTCCCACCTATGAGGGACCATTTGTAGTCAAAACATTATTTTCTGGCGGAGCTATGATACTTAGCACCATGGATGGTGAAGACTTCCCACACCCTGTGAACGCAGACATAGTCCAAAAATACTACGCATGAACAAGACCTGCTAGGTCGACTGACCTAGGCAACAATAAGGGCATCCTGGCGAACCAAAGAGGTTCGGGAAAAACATGTACACCCGACAAGTCAAAAACCTGCAAAGGCGGCTTAGGAAAAAAAGGGTATCCCGATAGACTGAAAACCCGAAAGGGCGGTCTAGGCAAAAGTTAGGGATTTAAGTGTACGACTATGTCTCGTGCAGATCATCTACCTACAGACTACTACTATCAGCATTCAAGATTCAAATAGCGAAAATCAATTCACTCACTTTCTACTGACAACAAGGAGATGAGATAGTCGAAATATATGAGCACTAGCATAGTTGAAACTCGACGAGATTACTTCCGCATAGCTTTTTACTTTCATTGTATACAAACTACTTGGCCATACGCCACCTTTCCAAATTAATGCAACTTCTTTCTTTTACAGTGTTCGCTATTGTTGTTTTTTTGCATAAAGTCCAATGATTGCTTTGAATGATTATATGCATTTGACAATAAACATATGTTCACAAACATACGAAAAGAGAACATACAAAAGTAACTACTACAGGTTCTAGGAATTGAGATGACGACTAAAGTCACCAATGCATTCCCCGCAGGTTACTTTCACAAGAGTACAGTCCCCACAGAGCCATTGCTCTCTACAAACCTTCTCCGACGAAGTACAAATTTCCTTCCACAAGTGTTCCAACACTCCAAGCTTCATCACGTTAGTCCCTGAGCACTGATCCCAACCAGCTTAACCGAGTTACATCAGTCTCCGAGCAGTAACTGTCCATCCCGCATGCGCAGAGGTATTTATCCCCAACAGAATATCTCTCAACGATTGACATTCCCCGACAGCGGCAGTATCCAGACTCGAAACTTGGTCAGATAGTGCATCAGAGGAAACCTATGTCTCTTTTATTCCCCGGCCAGAGGCTTCAACGAATTTCAGATTCACCACATCAAAGGAATATTCGAGCCTCGTCTCCAGGCAGTAATCAGATATTCCCCAGCAAGATCTACGCACAAGATCCCTAGCGGAGTATCTCCCAGCTTTTCTTTCCAACAACATTAATATCTAGGCTCGAAACTTGGTCAGATAGTGCATCGGAGGAATCAAAGATATCTCTTTCTCCTCCAAACCAGGGTTTTCAACAACTTCATCCCCAATCGGAGATCAAAATCTCCAGTAGGGTGTTCTCATCTTCTTCAAGATGGATATGTTTTGAAATACCACAACATCTACATTCATACATTATTCATGACACGTGCATATATCATTCATGTACAATTGTCATATGCTCGCATGCATCATAATATGCATAAAACTAACTATATCCTGCCAAGGTTTTATTTTCCCCAGTAGGTAAAAGATATGTTTCAAATGAAAGGTCGAGGATTACCACCCGAAGCAAGACGGGAAACCCAATCTGAAAGACCGTACAAATCTTTTCCAAATGGAAGGTCGAGGATTAACACCCGAAGCAAGATGGGAAACCTTATCTGAAAGACCTTACAAATCTTTTCCAAATGGAAGGTCGAGGATTAACACTCGAAGCAAGACGGGAAACCTTATCTGAAAGACCGTACAAATATTTTCCAAATGGAAGGTCCAGGATTAATACCCGAAACAAGACGGGAAACTCTATCTGAAAGACCATACAGGTTGTCTTCTGGCAACAGGCATTGGATCAACACCCGAAGCAAGACGGGAAAGCTAGCCACATAATGCCAAAAATCTACCTCATAATAGCCAAGACGAAGGTTTATTCTGACTCTCTCTTATTATCAACAGAAACTACCGAGTCTATCGTACGACCTAGTTTCCCCAGATGGCATCTTTAAGCCCATCTCCGACTACTTGTCGACATCTCTCCACCTTCAGAATGCTGCATATTTGGTTAAAAACCATTACAAACCAATAACTTCATTCAAAGGCGAGCGTGAAGTCTAACGTTCGCGAGTCTAGAGTACGACTCATTCCCCAGTAAAGTCGCTAGCTTCTCCAAATGGCATCTGTAAGCCCATTCCAACACATCATCAACCAACAGCGAGTGCAAATTTTCAGGTGTACTCGAGTGTTCAATCATCTTCTACTTTCAGATCACGAAAGGCAAGCATGCCAATCTAACTCTTCCAGTACAAGAAGATTGAACAGGGGAAACTGTCATACCCCAAAATTTTCCCTCCTACTTCTCAAGACATTTCACATACCCATACTCAAGGATTTCATACGGGTTGACCAGACAAACCCTCTCCTAAGCAATCAACCCAAACTAGGCTTTGGCAATCCTAAAATAAAGGTGAGGCTTTAAAACTTCAAGTGGTCATCATGCCTCATCATATGCTTCAAAGAATCTCCATGTCAAGTTTCAAGCCTTACAAGTCAAGTTTGCTCAAACAATTGCTCAAATGGTTGAAAATCAATTGTATTGGACAGAAAGTCAATTATGGTCAACATACAAACAAACTTCATAATTTTTTGTCAACATCAATATTTTGAAGTGATATTCAACATTTTATCAAGGGTTGATCATGATTCATCAAGAAAAGTCAAGAATTGATCAAAAGTCAAAGTTTCCAAATTGGGCTTTCTCAGACAAAAGTCAACAGAACTTTGACCAGGCATAACTTTCACATACTTTCTCAAAAAAATTTCCACCACAACTCATTTTGAAGAGAATTCAATTCTCTACAACTTCATGTCTCACAAGCTTGGGCAAAAAATGATTCAATTGGAAGTTATGGATCAAAACATTATAGGTCCTTTTCAAAGTCAACAAAAAGTCATCTTTTTGTAAACAAGTGATCTTGAGCATGGAAACTTCAATTGAGATAAAAACAAAGAGGTTGTTTAAAGGACATCTTGAGCTTCCTAAAAAGTCCAAGAACATCCAAAAATGTTAAAAATTGAGCAAGATACACCTTGCACAAGTTGAGCATTTTTGAAGAGGTGCACAAAGAGAAATACTTGACAAATGCAATTTTTTTCCAAATGGGCTTATAATTTTATGATCCAAACTAGATATTAACATTATCCATGGCCTCTCTACACCTTTCCACGCCTCCTTTCCATTTTTTTAATTTATTTTTGAATTTAAAGCATTTAATTCAATTTTAAATTAAATAAAATACAAAAGCAAGGTATAAGACAAGTTGGGCTTGATTTCTATCTATCTTGAGGACCAAGGAAGCCCAAGAAACATGCCAAATTCGTGCAAGATGCTACAAGGAAGGGAAAATTCAATTTTGGAAAGATTTGATGAAAATTTACAAGGGAATATTTTTGCATTCAAAGCAATATATTTTTTCATTCTTTTTGATCAAATCTCATGCTCTATAAATACATGACACTTTCACAAGAACAAAGGACAAAACCCTAGCCTCATGAGCCAACCCTAAAAATCACAAAATTCTCTCAAAGTTGCAAATTTCGAAATCCTATTTGCAGCCACTTTCAAGCCTTCTCATTGATCCATTGGTGTTCCTGAGCTTTCCAGCAATCAATCCAAGCCCTTACACGAAGCCAAGCCATTCCAGATCGTGCCATACAAGCATCACCGGTTTGGTAAATTTCTCAAAATCGATTTTCATAATTCATGCATTATTAACTGTTTTCAATTGTCTGTATGATCTCAGGACATCCATTAGAACATGTTTGATGCATTACATGTGAACTTTGACGCATAAATCACAGACTGCCATGGTTAGGGCTTCAGATCGGAGAAGCTTCGAACCGGTCAATCCAGGCCGTTTCAGGCCAAACGGCCATCACCATTAGACTCGCAGCCCTCGAATTAGGGGGGAGGGTCCCTCTTTACTCTTTATTTCGCTTATTTTGCAGGTTCAGGAATCGGGCTAGCCGGAGAAGACGACCGGAGCCCTAGCTCCGGTGACGTCTCAGGCGGAGAGCCTTTGACTGCATGCGTGGCGCAAAGGCTCGACCTGATTGGCTACATGTTATAAATCGGGGCCCATGTTTGACTGTGTTTTAAAAATCCAAAATAACACGTGTTATCACATATAATCCATTGCAGGTATTCTATGGACAACAAACGCGCGCAGCTCAGTTGGTAGTCCCATGCTTGGTTTATCCAGGAGGTCAAGGGTTCGATCCCTGGCTCCAGCAATTATTTTTACCACTTTGCAAAACTAACAATTTTCTATTTCTTTTCATATTTTTTACTTTTAATTTATTTTCTTTTCAAATAATTTTCTAACACATCAAAAAATCACCAAAAATAATTTCTTTTTGCATTTAGGTCAGAAAAATGTTTATTTAATTTTTGACATAAAAATTAATATTTTTGCATGCATATTTTAATTAATTGTTAATTAACCATAAAATTAACTTTTAATTACTTTTCCCCATTAAAACCAATTCAGAAAATTCCCAAAAAATTGTTCTATCATCTAATTAGGATTACTAACCTAAAAACTTGTTCCTAACTCAAAAATCTTTTTTTTACTAACATATTTTTCTCTAATGCGAATTTCTTTTCTTTTCCGATTATTATGTATCTGCTTCCAGGTTGTAATAGTTAGGATTATTTTCTCGCATTCTTTTTCCAATATTATGTAACTGCTCATGGGATGTAATAGTTTAATTAGGATTTACTTTCCGCACTCCTATATGATGTAATTGCCCCAAAGCCATGTAATAGCGTAGGATTTACTTTCCGCACTTTACTTTCTGCAATTTACATTTCGCACCATATAAACTGCTAGTAACTAGGCGTGTATGGCAAGATAAAAACGAACGTAGATCACTTCTAATCACAAGATAAAATATCTGAATTTGACACACTTTCTTCACACATACACCCCCTAGAGTGTTCTCTCTCGTTGCCTTTCTAACAAATGGTCAAGTCCCTCGAATGTAGAGGTATCCTAGCACCGTTGCCTACAAAACATATCATCATAGTCCCTTCGATACAAATATCATAGTCCCTCGACGTGGCCTACGAAAACATGATCTCGTCCCTCGATTGTTGCCTATGAAAAGTGATGATCGTCCCTTCGAATATGCTAGGATACTCCTACAAGTTGCCTTCTATGACCATCCGATGTCCCTTCGAATGTCCCTTTACATCCAACGAATAGGTTTACCTACCAACTAAATGGTACGAATAGCACTATTCTAAAGGAAAGTAAAATAACACGAAAACGACCGTTCTGAGTAGGTAATAAGACTTTTAGTTGCTTGCTCTATCAAAATACTTTTTACACCTCACACTTTTGTCAAGGTTAAAACATTTTTCAAAAACGAAACATTTCCAAACACTTCGTATACATTCCAGCGTGAATCATTACGAAGTCAAAGCGAAATGCCTTTTCAAAACATTTTTTCAAACACACACACAGAAAACAATTTTAAAGATGAGCTAAAAGCAACTAAGAGCCCGTAGATAACTACGGATGGAAAGGGGTGCTAATACCTTCCCTTTTCATAACCTTCTCCCTTACTCAGAATCTAACGAAGGTCTTTTTCTGTTCTTTTCACCTTCCCTTAATTGGATAAAAGAAAAGTCGGTGGCGACTCTTGCTATCCGCAACATTTGCGATCAAAAGCAAAACAATTCCAAAGTCAGTTCTCCCACCGTATTACATATTGAAATTATGTTCTTCAATAAAGCATGACATCTGTGTTGGATATTTTTATTTTTAATTAATTGTGACGCCCTTTAATTGCATGTTAACTCTGAATCGTATTATTAATCGCGGGGTATTTTAGAAGGGTGTTACAGTATGTGTGTCCATATCACGTCTGTTGATAGGAAAATATGGAAGGTTATTCAAGATGGGCCAGTTGCAATAACTATGGAAAATGCGGCTGGGGTAACTGTTCCTAAACCGGAAGCACAATGGGATGAAAAAGATGAGAAAAATTATGCCTATGATTGGAAAGAAAGAAACATGCTCATAACAGCTCTAGGAGTTTATGAGTACTTCCGTGTTTCACATTGTGCTACATCTAAGGAAATGTGGGACGCTTTGCAAGTCACTCATGAGGGCACAAATGATGTAAAATTAGCTAGAATCAATACTTTAACGCAAGAGTTTAATCTCTTTCGCATGGAGCAAGGTGAAACCATTGCTGACATGCAAAAGATATTTTCTCATATAATGAATCGCTTGCATACACTTGGTCATGTAGTTGCCAATTCTGTTGCTACTAACAAAATTTTGAGATGTCTTAGCAGGGAATGGAAACCTAAAGTTACGGCAATCAAGGAAGCCAATGATCTAAATAATTTGGATCTTACAACACTATGGGGTAAGCTTCAAGAACATGAGCAAGAGCTCATAAGCCTTGGAAAGCATGAAAAGAAAGAAAAGAAGGAAAAATCAAAGGACTTGGAAAATAAGTCTATAGCACTAAAGGCTTCAAGCTCCAAGTCATCCACCTCAATTATGTGTGCAAGTGAATCAAGTGATGACAATGAGATTCCGGATGAGGATATGAGTCTGTTCGTAAGAAACTAAAATAGACGCCACTCTCAACCAAGCAAGCAAGATAAAAGTAAGAAGCCTAAGTCATGAGGATCATGCTACCATTGTGGCAAACCCGGTCATTACAAGCCGGATGCCCCTATTTGAAGAAAGACAAAGCCAAGGCCAAATATCAAAAGAAACCAACCAAAGCTAGAAGAGCATACATTGCTTGGGAGAGAGATAATGATTCCTCAAGTAAAGGTTTCTCAAGTGATGAAGAAGAAACGATCAACCTTTGTCTCATGGCTCATCATCATAAGAAAAAGAATGTAATTCATGCTAAGTATGATAATGTTGATGAAATGTCTTATTTAGAATTGTTAAATTCCTTCAATACTTTACATCAAGAGGCTAAGGAAGCTTTCAAACGCTTAGCCTCAAACAAGAAAATATTTTCATATCTAGAACAAAAGGTTTCCGATTACGAAAAGGAATTAGAAGCTCTTAAAGCATCTATGATAGAAAATATTGAAGGAAAATGTGAAAAAGAAGAGAGACCTTGATTTAAATGGCATGGATGTGAAACTTGTCATATTTGGCAAAGAGAAGTTAGAACTCTTAAAACCAAATTAGACAAAGCTTTACAAACTAAGATTACGTTTGCTATCGATCGCTCAAACTTTAGAAAAGGTATGATTAATCCCTATAAAAATATACCTATGAAGTAAGGGATCGAGATAGCAAGAGTATATCTCACTTAGATATGTCTTGCCTATATTGTTGCAAGAAGGGACATACCATTAGTAAACGTAGATTTAGGAGATTCTTAGTTCCTAAAGGCATAAACCAATGGTACCCCAAAGGCAACAAATGTTTAACTCACACTCAAGGACCCAATGAATGTTGGGTACCTATCTCCCATGTTTGATATTTCAGGTGGAATGTCTTGAGCCTCTCGAGAGAAGGTGGTTTCTTGATAGTGGTTGCTCAAGACACATGACGGGTGACATTTCGCTATTCTTTGACTTTGTGGCAAAGAAGAAAGGATTTGTTACTTATGGTGATAACAACAAGGGAGAAATGCTCGGTAAAGTTAGTGTAGGTAATCCCCCATCCACCACTATCTCAGATGTCCTATTAGTTGAAGGCCTTAAACACAATCTTATTAGCATTAGTCAATTATGCGATAAAGATTATAAAATCACTTTTCTAAAGGATGACTGCATAATCGAACATAATGATAAGAAAGAGGATGTGTTTAAGGGCTTGAGGGTAAACAATGTCTATATGCTTGATTTGAATGATGTGTCCCTAACAGGTGCTAAATGCTTAGTCTCCATGAGTGAAGACTCACGGCTTTGGCATAGGGGATTAGCACACGTTAACTTTGATTTGCTAAATAAAATCATATCTAAAGACCTTGTGATTGGCTTACCCAAAATAAAATTTTCAAAAGATCATCTATGTGATGCTTGTCAAATGGGTAAACAAACACGAGTCTCTTTTAAATATAAAAATGTCATCTCTACAACGAAACCACTTGAACTCCTCCATATGGACTTATTTGGACCATCTAGAATTAAAAGTCTAGGTGGAAATTATTATGGCTTCGTTATAGTTGATGACTAATCTAGATTTTGTTGGACGATATTCTTAGCAAATAAAAATGAGACTTTCTATGCTTTTGAAATTTTTTCCAAATTATCTCAAAACAAGTTGAATACAAAAATTGTTACTATTCGAAGCGACCATGGAGGTGAATTCGAAAATCACCTTTTTGATGAATTTTGTGAAAGAAATGGCATTGATCATAACTTTTCTGCTCCTAGAACACCTCAACAAAATGGAGTAGCTGAGCCTAAAAATCGCGTTCTAGAAGAACTTGGGAGAACTATGATCAATGAACATGGCCTTCCAAAATATTTTTGGGCCGATGCCATTAATACGTCTTGTTATATGCTAAATGTAACACCCCAATATTACCCAAGGTTTTATATGCAACAATCAGAGTAAATTAAAATTTCATAAATTTAATACTGAGGCATCACACCTTCAAAAACAACTCACTTTAAACAGTTTGCTTTAAAGTATAAATCTCGGATACATAGCATCGCCGGAAGACATAAATTGATTCAAAAACATCAACACATCTTCTTAAATAAACTTCCTTAATAAATCATATTTTCATAAAGTATGATTCTATATACAAAAGGAAGAACAACAAAAGAATCAACAACAAGACAACATAAATGTTTCCCCCCGAGTGCTACGTATCAGAGCGACACCGACTCAACTAACAGCAGCTATAAACTCCGTCTTCATAACCTGCACGTTACCAATATAAAGGTAACGACGAAACAAGTAAAGGGTGAAATAATCCAAAACATAAAGTTAAAGGCATGATAAAATATATATAGTTTTGGAATTGTAAAGGATATAAGTTAATAAGTGCATCCCAACACATATCCAAACCTCACTTACTTCGATCGTCATTCTAATGTGTATAATCTACACTATATCGCCATAAACTCATCGGCATACTTCATCGCAACAACACATAAACTTCCATCGCCACGAAATCATCACAAGTTAATACGTTACTAACCAACACGACAATTATAAACAACAACATCAAACAATACTAAAAACTTAAGCATCATAAATGAAATCATCACAAATTGGCTAAAGCCCATCGTCGCTTTTGGCATAAAAGCCCATCGTCACAAAACATCATCACATCATATTTGCATTAAGCATTTCATCAAAGTTAAATCATCGCAAAACTCATTATTTATACTCATCACCTAGTTATCATGAAACTATCAAGTTATATTCATTTCATATTCATCACAAAGATCATCACCAAACAAAGCATCATATATCATCGCAATTCAACATCGTCCATCAATTAAAACTCAACGTCAAACAACCCAAACATAAACATAACCGACTCCATGAGACACGACTATGTTATGCATGTGGTACCCGTCGCTTTGTCCATAATTAGGAACACTTGGCATAAAAGCCTCGTCGCTTGGCATAAAAGCCTCGTCGCTTGGCATAAAAGCTCATCGTCACCAATGCAATGTATGTGACTCGACAATAAACAACACAACACAAAAACATCATTGTCGCTTATCAAAATTGGCATAAAGCCCACATCTCCATAATTTATCCAAATCAAGATAAATATATCATCGCATTATATTTGCATTATGCAAAACGTCACATATAATTCATCATCATCAAAAATCATGAATTCACAAATCGGAAGCATTTATTAATAACATCAATATAATCATCACATCATCATGTACAAAGACATATACCATCACATCACATATCAATAAGTATTCACTAACTAATACGTCGTCGCAAACATTATGTTTAATCACCCCACTTCATTATCAATTTGTTCACTAAATTCTAAATACGGAAAAATATTCAAACACCTATCATCGTTGCAAAAGCCATCCCTAATAACCGACATTACTCCTAATCGTCAACATCGCAATCGGATTGTCCATACGTGTCTTAAATCTACTAAAACACAGTCCGATTCAATTTAACCGTAAATTGGCCTATTTCGGGTCATCTCGTAAAAACTCGCAATTTCTAAAAACTAATCTCACCACTACGTTCTACACGTCGAACTTAGCTAGCTCGTCAATTTTCGTTGAATTCGGAGTAACTTACTCCGTCGTCGAATTTACCAGAATCGGAACATAATCGGGTTCCAAAAGAAGTGTGACAAATCAGAATTTTGGAGGCTACAGATGCATCAACACGGGCCCCCGTGTTAATCAACACGACCCGTGTTGAAAAGCCTCCAGAACATGCAAAAATGCCAAAGTCAGTGCATCAACACAGGCACCCGTGTGGATCAACACGGCCCGTGTTGATTGGCCTGCAGAAACTCTTCCTCGTTCAAGGGATCAACACGGGCACCCGTGTGAATCAACACGGCCCGTGTTGATTGATCTGTGTGAAAACTCCATTTTTAACATTCCTAACTTTACTTTTACCATTCCCATTGATTCTAATCATTATCAACCTCATAATCCCTACACCTAATTCAACTTTTCTAATTTATTTCAATCAAACAATCAAACACACAACTCATAAATCAACCTATCAATTTTACCCCCAAATCCAAAATATATCTAGCAAAACCTAACAATATGAGATGGATAATCAAACCCCTTACCTCTAGTTTGGATCATCCATGATGATTCTACAAAGCTCAATCCACAAGCTTGCTCATGATCTTCCTCTTCTTCCCCTCTTGCTCTTCTTCTCAAAACCCTTTCTTTTCCTCCATGTTTCTATTCTTGGCTTCTTTTCCAAATGAGAAGAAATGAGGAAATGTGGTTTTATAACTAGCTTCCAAGTTCCCATGTTTAGTTTTTGGTATTTTGAATGGAAGGAAAATGAGGAGAAATGGTTTATAAAGGTATTTCTACTAGTAAGCCAAGGGTGAAAACCCAATCCTCAACAATTGCTCCCCACACCCCTAACTTACTAATTATATCATCAATTCAATTAATTCAAATAATTCCGGGGAATTAAATATCGGATCCGAATAATATTTTACCGAACCGAATGGAATAAAAACCGGACCGAACAAAACGTCGCCAAATATATTATCAGATATATTGATTAATATAAATATTCTCATCGCAAAATAAATATCGATCGGTAATTCGAAAATATTAATATAATATTAATTAAAACAGGGTGTTACACTAAATAGGATCTTGATAAGTCCTATGCTCAACAAAACACCGTATGAACTTTTGAAAGGTAGAAAACCCAATATTTCTCATCTCCTTGTCTTTGGTTGTAAATGTTTTGTATTAAATAATGGCAAAGAAAATCTTGGTAAATTTGATTCAAAAGTCGGTGAAGGTATCTTTCTCGGATACTCTTAATCTAGCAAAGCATATAGGATATTTAATAAAAGGTTACAAATTGTATAAGAATCCGTGCATGTTTCCTTTGATGAATCTTGTCCAAAAATGGTCGGCAAGGGTATTTCTTTTAATGGTGCAGGTGTTTCTTCGGAAAGGATACTCAATGATCAAGATGAAAAGAGTAATGAGCCCATACCTGAGAAAGAAAAAGGGGAGATAAATCATGTGTCTAGCAAAGAAGAAGAAGACACTCAACCAACAAATAAAATAGATCCTCCTTTGGAGTGGAAAGAAGCCAAGGATAATCTCATTGACAACATTCTTGGAGACATATCAAAGGGAGTAACTACACGGTCTAAGATAAGTAACTTTTGTTATCATTTCGCATTCGTCTCTCAAATTGAGCCTAAAAACCCTAAATAAGCTTTATTCGATGAACATTGGTTTTTGGCAATGCAATAAGAATTAAACCAATTCAAGAGAAATGAGGTTTGGGACATTGTCCCCCCCTCCGTGAGACCATTGAGTAATTGGTACTAAGTGGGTATTTAGGAACAAACTTGACGAAAACGGAATCATAACTCGCAACAAGGCGCCTCTTGTTA
The DNA here is from genome assembly GCA_021764765.1 of Vicia sativa. Taxonomy (NCBI): domain Eukaryota; kingdom Viridiplantae; phylum Streptophyta; class Magnoliopsida; order Fabales; family Fabaceae; genus Vicia; species Vicia sativa. The sequence goes on from CM038792.1 coordinate 156,810,010, forward strand.
TTCAAGGGTATAACCAAGAGGAAGGCATCAACTATGAGGAAACTTATGCTCTGGTTGCCCGACTCGAGGCTATACGCTTGTTATTAGCTTATGCATGCTCACAAAACTTTAAGCTATTTCAAATGGATGTTAAGAGTGCATTTTTAAATGGTTATATTAATTAAGAAGTCTATGTATCTCAACCTCCCGGATTTGAAAATCATGAATTTCCTAAACATGTTTATCAACTTAAACGTGCTCTGTACAGTCTTAAGCAAGCCTCTAGGGCTTGGTATGATCGGCTTAGCAAGTTCTTAATAGAAAAGGGATTATCTAGAGAGAAGGTTGATACAACCCTCTTTATTAAGCCCCAAGTAAATCACTCTATCTTAGTGCAAATTTATGTAGATGATATCATTTTTGGGTCTACTAACATCACCTTGGTCAAGGAATTTTCTAAAGTGATGCAGGGTGAATTTGAGATGAGCATGATGGGGGAGTTAAACTACTTCCTAGGTCTTCAAATCAAACAACTCGAGGAGGGAACTTTTGTTAGTCAAACTAAATATTGCTATGAGTTTCTCAAGCGCTTCGATATGGCAAACTTAAAAGTTATTAACACTCCAATGCCTACCGCAGTTAGCCTAGATCGGGATGAAAATGGTAAGCCAGTTGATGTAAAAAGGTATAGAGGTATGATCGGGTCTCTTCTTTACCTTAATGTTTCTCGTCCCGACATTATGTTTAGTTTTTTCATGTGTGCTAGATATCAATCTTGTCCTAAGGAGAGTCATCTAAAAGTTGTAAAACGTATACTTAGGTATCTTTGTGGTACTCCTAAGTATGGACTTTGTTTCTCCAAGGGTAGTGATTGTTCTTTGGTTGGCTATTCCGATTCCGACTTTGCAGGTTGCAAATTGGATAGGAAAAGCACAAGTGGCACTTGTCATTTCTTTTCAAACCCCTTAGTTAGTTGGCATAGCAAAAAGCAAGTTTCAGTTGCTTTGTCAACGACCGAGGCGGAATATGTTGCAGTCGATAATTGTTTTGCTCAAATTTTGTGGCTCAAACAACAATTACTCGACTATGATTTAAAACTTAATCATATTCCAATATTTTGTGATAACAAAAGTTCCATCAATCTAACCAAGAATCCAGTTTTACACTTGCACACTAAACATATTGAAATTAGGCACCACTTCCTTAGGGATCATGTAGAGAAAGGTGAAGTTGTGTTTGAGCACGTTGATAGCAAAAATCAACTTATCGATATTCTTACAAAACCACTTGCGACCGAACCGTTCTTTCATTATCGTAGGGAACTCGGTGTCCTTGATATTTCGGATAGATTGCAACTCCAATGAGTTGCATTCTCTTCATTTATTTTTGTGTCTCTATGATTCGTGAATATCATCTTGGGCTGGTGACATGTGAGGGCATCGTGTCATTCAAATACGTTCGGCAATATATTTCCTACTCTTTCTCATTAGTGATCATTTTGATTAAATGTTTGTGCTATGAAATGATTGAATGCTTTTTATGTTATTGCTTTTGTGCATGTGTACTTGTTTATTGTATTCAATTAAATCCTACAAAACCTACATGCCATGAAATACAGGAAATTTCAAAATTTTAAATTCATGATTAATGCTTGGCACTTTATTTCTTGCGTGTTATGCTTGTATTACTATAATTTTGTATTAAACTATTTTATTTCCCGTACTACTTTGTGTTTTATTTTGGATTTGTAACAATGAACATCGTATTGTACTGTTTTATTGGTTATTGCATCTATTATTTTTTGCACTTGCTTCATATTGTGTGTATGTTAGTTTGTGCTTATTTTGCAAAGTTGAAAAATATTGGTCATTCTACATTTCTTGTGGTTCTCTTAACCATGTCCTTGTTTCTTTTTGATGCAGTCAAAGGGGGGAGAAGGAATGCACATAAAAAATATGCAATATCTCAGGGGGAGGATGATCGCAATCATTGAGACGATTACATGGTTTCTTATTTGTGGTTTTTGCCATCATCAAAAAGGGGGAGTATGTGAGGGAAAAGGTGAAATAATAGTGTTTTAATGCTTGTCAAAAACCTATCTGTGCAAATATATCATGCTTCAAACTTGTGCAAGTGAGGAACATAAAAAATAAGCAAGTTTCTCAAAACAACCTGCATGAGTCGGCTCATGGATCCTTAGGTTGGCTCATGAATAAAAGATTTTGGTTTGACAATGTCCGGGAAGGCGCACGCCTACTCTATGTGTCGACTTATCATTCTGGGAAAACATGAGTCATCTCATAAAGCAATGCGTCGGCTCATGAATAGAAGATTTTGGTATGACAACATTCGGGAAGGCGCACGCCTTCTCTATGCGTCGACTCATCATTCTGGGAAAACATGAGTCAACTCATAAAGCAATGCGTCGGCTCATGCCCTATTTTTCACAAGACACAAGTCAGCTCATAGGAAATGTGTCGGCTCATGCCTGAAGAAACTCTCACCCTCACACGCTTGGGAAGGCGCACGCCTTCTGCTCATCCTGCATGAGTCGGCTCATTGCTGATTTTTCTCAATTTTTCTGCTATGTTGTTACATCATGGGAATCACTTATATATAGTTTTGGCTTCTATTTTTTGAGATAACAAGAAAAAGTGAAAGATAGACACAATAGCTCTCTTCATCTTCAACCTCTCATCAACCATCAACAATTACACACAATCATTTTTGTTGATAAAGTTTTTGGGATTGAGTTGATAACGTCCGAATTGAAAGGTCACACTTCTCATGACATGTAGGGCATAAAAGGTCACACTTGACCCCCCCCCCCCTTTGGTGAGGTTGTCTTTGATAAGGAGAGTATTTTGAAGGAGTCTTCATATGATAACATGATGTCTAGGAGCAGCTTTTTCCTTCCAAATATTCTTCCAAACCAACTTGCCTCAATAAGTTTCATAGTATCCAATTGTTTGGATGTTCCTCCACATTCTAATGAAATTGTATCCATTTTTAATGGAGTAATTTCCATCTTTTGTATACATCCAATAATACATATCATCATCTTCTTTATTGGTTATAGGGATAGTTCTAGCAGCTTTTTGATTAATAGGTAAGAGCATGTTTCTGATCATATACGGGTTCCAAAAAATTTCTTCTCTATCAATGAGGTCCCTAACTCCCTCCACCCTTGTTTCCAAGGGTTTGTGTGTTAGTAGCTTTAACCTACAATGAGAAGGTATTTGCCTATCATCCCAAATGTATATCTTATTTCCTTTACCAACGCTCCAACAAAAACCTTTATTTATTATCCATTTACTATTATGTAAATTGCGCCAAAGATAACTAAGATTATTTCCAATTTTAGCTTTGAGGATGTTACAGTTGGGGTAATATATGGATTTCATGATCTTTGCCACGAGGCTATCGGGATTTGAATGAAATATCTACTCCTGTTATTCTAGCAGGAGTTCATTAAAGTCCCTAATGGTTCTAAATCCCAAACCACCCTCATTATTAGATTTACATAAATCTACCCATTCCCTCAATGAATTTTGTTGGTTCCTTCATTGTCTCCCCACCAGAACTTGCTCAAAAGCCTCTCAATTATTTTACAAATACCTCTAGGCATTAGATTATAACTCATTAAGTAGGTTGGAATGACTTGAGCTACATCTTCTATGAGAGTAGCTCTGCCATCATAAGCTAGGTTCTTACTCTTCCACCATTTAAGTGTTTTTTAACTCTGTCAAGGATGATAATGAGAGATTGAACCTTAGACGAACCCATGTGAGTAGGAAATCCTAGATAAATCTTGATGCAGTCAATGATAGGGAAGTTGATGATCCTTTCAATACTGTGTCTTGTGCTTTACTCAACAAATATTTTAAACATCATCTCAAATTTGTTGTAGTTGATACTCTGTCCATATGCCTCCTGGTTTATGTTAAGAATGTTGATCAAATTCTTCATCTCTTGCTCTTTGGCCATGTAGAACATCAAACAGTCATCTGAAAAAGAAGATGAGAGGTTCTATGAACATTTTTTACTATAGATATACTACATATATTGTGAGGGAAAAGGTGAAAGAACAATGTTTTAATGCTTGTCAAAAACCTATCTGTGAAAATATATCATGCTTCAAACTGGTGCAAGTGAGGAACATAAAAAATAAGCAAGTTTCACAAAACAGCCTGCATGAGTCGACTCATGGATCCTTAGGTCGGCTCATGAATAAAAGATTTTGGTTTGACAACGTCCGGGAAGGCGCACGCCTTCTCTATGCGTCGACTTATCATTCTGGGAAAACATGAGTCATCTCATAAAGCAATGTGTCAACTCATGAATAAAAGATTTTGGTATGACAACGTCCGGGAAGGCGCACGCCTTCTCTATGCGTCGACTCATCATTCTGGGAAAACATGAGTCAGCTCATAAAGCAATGCGTCGGCTCATGTCCTATTTTTCACAAGACACGAGTCAGCTCATAAGGAAATGGGTCGGCTCATGCCTGAAGAAACTCTCACCCTCACGCGCTCGGGAAGGCGCACGCTTTCTGCTCATCCTGCATGAGTCGGCTCATCGCTGATTTTTCTCAATTTTTCTGCTATGTTGTTACATCATGGGAATCACTTATATATAGTTTTGGCTTCTATTTTTTGAGATAACAAGAAAAAGTGAAAGATAGACACAATAGCTCTCTTCATCTTCAACCTCTCATCAACCATCAACCATTACACACAATCATTTTTGTTGATAAAGTTTTTGGGATTGAGTTGATAACTTCCGAATTGAAAGTGCAATTTCAGATTTGGGTAGAGATCTTTGTGGGTTTTTTCTTGAATAAAACCGTTGGGGTTTTATCCTCCAAATTTGGGGATTTTTATCACAAGTCTTTGCTTCATTGAATTCAGCCGAGCTAAGGGATTGGAAGACCGTGGGGTGTTCAATCGGGTAGCGGTAACCAGAGGATTGTGAAGAAGGATTTGGGGCCAATTTCTAGGGTTCAAAATCATTCAAGGTAGAAGGAGATTTTGTTCTAGATTTGGCATACTTGATTCATCTGGAATCAAGGGAAGAGGAGTGCAACATATAAGAATCATCAAGTGACTTTGAATTGTGGTGATTGTATCTTCTCTTACAAACTTTGGAAAATTAATTTCATAATCCTAATTCTAGATTCTAGAAATGGGGGCAGAGTAGACCACGCGAGGACGATAGGGTGAACTGCCTTAACAAATACTGTGTCCATTTTAGTTTTCTGCATTTTATTTCTATTTGCTTGAATTTGTGAGTTGTCAATTTTTCTCATTCATACAAAATAATTGTAGTGACAAACTAAATTTTAAAACGCATATAGAATTAATATGAATCGCTATAATCACTACAATTTGAGTATAACCAAACCTTGTGTAGTACGTACACCAAGTGTTTTGTGAATTTATAACTCACAAATTTGCTTTATCTTCTCCGCAACTAATTGGTAATAACTTACACCTTGTTAAATTTTCTAAAGCGATTCATCATATTCAATTTTAATTATGTTTATATTCTCATCATTTTCATCAAATTGGTTCGCATATCCGATCTTTCCAATACGTAAAGTTTAGACGATTAGATTCAGGGTTGTCGCTCTCTGATAAAAACAATTTTACAAAAAGCACAAAATTTTCAAATGGATCTATTCAACCCCCCTTCTAGATCTGTCACATCGTCTAACATATATCCTTATTGATTTTGGCTTGATTTAGCATATTAGATAAAACATCAACACATAGAATGAAAAGATAAGGGGATAAAGGGTCACTTTGTCTTATTCCTCTTGAGGGTAAGATGATATCAGTGGGGTGACCATTGATTAAAATGGAAAAACCAACCATAGTAATACAAGGCATGATAGTTTTAGTGACGCTGGTAGGAAAACCCAAAGATATCATAGTGTGAATAATCAAATTCCAATCCAACATATTGTAAGCCTTAGCCATCATTAATCTTAATAGATACAAGGTCGTGCCTTTTTATTTTAAAATATTTCGAAAAATATAAGGTTTCATACATTATGTTTGTATTATCATTAATGAGTTTATTATTGACAAAGGCACTTTGGTTTTCTGATATAATGTTGAGAAGTAATTTCTTAATTCTATTAGCTATGGTTTTAGTGGTAATTTTGAGTAACACATTACAAAGGGAAATAATTCTATAGTCACTAAGATTATTAGGATTGGTAATCTTAGGAATGAGACAAATGTAGGTGTCCTTAATGTTATTAGGAAAAATATTATCATTGAGAAGTTGCAGAGTAGTCTTGGTAACATCAATACCAATATGGTTCCAAAAATATTGATAAAATAGGCAGGAATCCCATCAGGCCTAGGGGGAAGCCATGGGTTTCATCTTGATTATGGTATTGTAGTCTTCTTCCTCATTGAATGGTTAGTTAAATTCCTCAATCATATTTGAAGTGAGTTTCTTCTAAATTCTCATTTAGGGTTTATGTAGGCAAGTTGTATTGGTAGATTGGAATTGCTTGGTGAAAACTTGAGTGAAGATTTTGTAGGTATTTGATTCTTTCGGAGGGTTTTCCTCATTCTGATTAGATAAGGTGGTAATCTTGTTTTTTGATTTCTTGAAATTATCTTTTAAGTGGAAGAAGTTAGTGTTTCTGTCACCCTTGTTGAACAAGTGACCTCAAGCACAAAAGGGGGAGGGTGAATTGTGGTATTTGAAAACGGTGATTAATTTTCCCTTTCTCGATTAAGATTGCGTTAGTAATGTTTTTTTGAGTAATTTAGCATAGCAGAAATAAAGTAAATAAAACAAATTGCAAAAAAGTAAAGAGTTTAAAGATATAAAGATTACACTAGTGAGTTATCCATGTTTGACCAAATGTTGGCCTAGTCCTGTCCCATTGAGGTCTTTTTCAGATTTTCACTATACACTTGTGAGCTTTTATTGGCTATGCCCATGTACCTTAATATAATCTAATCTTTGAATTTGAACAAGCTTATTCCTATCCTATAGACAACTTTTTCCCAACTTATTCTATCGAGACTGTTAGATATTTATGGTTGATCTCTTTAACCAAAACAAAGCTTTTTTCGGTTAAGCTTAATAAAACAATAACAGATATTTATGGTTTATCTCAAGAACCAAAACTCGATATCTTAAAGATTTCATACCCTTAAGACTATAAATAACCAGCACAACCACTTACAAAAATATTCTCTTCACAAATAAAATTTCACTTCAAAGCACTAAAGCAACCAAAAGTGAAGAAATAAGTTTCTAGTGAGAGAAGGAGAAAGAGTAGAGAGATAAATTCCAAACAAATGGGAAAACATTGGAAAGTGGCATGATTTCAAGGCAGGAATTCACCCCTTTATATAGTAGTTGAGATCACCCAAAAAGGAAAAGATCCATGGGCCTCATTAACTATTTAACTTATTGATCCAATCGATTAGATAGTCTAAATATGACTATTATGATGCTCAAAATGGAAGGTTACGATATAGAGTCGTTGCAAATATTTAAGGCGCTGTTTAAATGACTTGGGGCGTAAGTTTGACTTGTTCTAATTGATTAGCATAAAGCCTTAATCGATTAGATGAGACAAAGTTTTTTCTCTAGCCATTTTTATAGCTCATAAGTCGTCTGTCACAACTTCCAATGTATTTTTAAATGGCTTCTTTTGATAAAAAAAATATTTTTAGTGTACGTGTGTGTGTGAGTTGACTTAGTATACTACCTTATTTTTATAGTACTCGGCTCTCAGACAGACCGACATACAGGACCCGGAGAACTTTCACACCTTTCCCCAAACAGGCTTCAAGACTTATTGCTCGATAGTATCTAATAGTATAGGCACTTTGATCTTGAAACCTCTTCTGCAAGCCCGTGTAAATTTGAATGCGTGTCGTCATCAAAACTCATGGTGTTGATTTTTATCACCTGCAAGCACATACAACCATATTTACCCCCTCCTTGATGATGACAACGCATCTCTCGGGGGAGGTAGTAAAAGAAATAATATATTTGTAGTGATTAAACTCCCTGTGATTTAGATAGAAAATACACCCTCTCCCTTGAGAGTATACTTCTCCCCTTTGTCATTATTAAAAAGGAGTAATAAAATCAAAGCACATAGATCTCATGTAAAAGGAACAAGTTGCCTTTTAAAGATGGATAGTAACAATCCATAATAAGGTATAAGATCAAAAAGTCTTATTTATCCCCACGTAAGGTAATATTCAATTATGAAATCAACTAAAATGAATGTTTTAGAGAATTGCTTCCACTTTGATTTTTCTTTTAACAAAACTAAAAATCCTTTAAAGCTTTCTAAACCAAGCGGAATTTTTATTGTCTACTTCTTTCTTTATCAGATAGTCATTTCATCTTTAGGAATTATTTTGGACAACTTCCTTTTATCCTCCTTGAACCTTAGATTAATATTGGACTCTAGGAATGTTGTATTTGGCCTCTATTTTGCTCCAAAATAACCTTCAAATATTAAGCTAACTTGATAAACTTCCCCTTTTAAGGAGACAACAAGCCATAGTAGATTTTCCTTCTCTATGATTTATTTGATATGAGAGTTGATCCAGCCATAAGACACATTTATCACTTTTTACTGGACTCTTAAAATATCTTTCCCATAAGTTAATTTGCATCATATCATAAACATTCTTGCACAATATTTTGTTAGTAGTATCGAATTAAGGAAAAAATCATAAGAGTATGCTAGGTTTGAAAGAGTTGTATGATTCTTCTTTGAAATTTTTTCACCTGAAAATTTCTCAGACTATTAAGTCAATCTCTATGAGCTTATCTTAGATCGTAGAGACCCGTTTTTATTTTTAAAACATGATTTAAGAAGAGTTTTATAAAATCATGAGTATGATCAACAAGCATTTCCTTATGGATGTAACAAGTCAAACTACATCTTTTACATTTATTAGGAAGATTTGACAAAAACACATGAGAAGTCAAACTGCATCCTTTACATATAAAATATTCACTAAGGATTCAATAACTTAACTAGCTTTGGGAACGAGTTCCCCAAAATTGATTTTTATAAATTAATTTAACATTTCTTGCATAGCAAGAGACCAATATTCTTTGACGATAGCTTCGTCACTTTCCTTTTGCTCAATTGTGAAACAAAAGCCATATGGAAACATAACTTGCTATGGGAGTGTTGAGATGAAATTTCCTTAAAAGTTTTTCTCAATTAACATTTTGAATGAAGTGGTCATCAATGATCCTTTCATTCTTAAGGTAGAATTTCTTTAGTTGACTTCTTTAACTTTGGACTTCCTTTTGTCTATGATATTTTTCTGTCCCTCTATTGTAATCTTCCAATTATGCTTTCTAAAGGATATCTGTAAAAATAATAACTTCTACATCTACCTATTAAGGGTCAGTTCACCAAATATAATATGTATTAGTTTTTCCATAGTCATGGTACCTTTGAAAAGTGATTTTTAAAAATATTTTAATATTTTTATTGACCATACATATAATAGAATTAAATGTACCTTATTATTTTTATTACACAACTTACTTAATATTAAGAAACTTGTGTGATAACACTATAATTATTCAAGTTAAGATTAGGGATTTTACTAAGACTCAAAGATCCAGTGATTTTGTTTTGTGGTTATTAGGTGAATATATGTCTTTCTTTGTAGGACTGACACCGTAGAACATGAAGGTGCGAGAAACACAAGAAAGGAGTATTTGAATTGGGTTGCACTAAATATAAACTTATCGCAACTCAAACACAATAGTTAACAAGTGAATAAAAATAAATGAACACAGATATTTTTATCATGTTTCACTGTTAACTAAGTTACTCCATTCCATCCTATAAGGTGATTTTCCTTATCCATAAGGACTTAATCCACTATAATCCACTGATTACATACAACCACAATAAGTTTGGCTAACCTTGTTGACAACCACAACAATTCTGTCGATCCTTATTGTCAATTCATAATGATTGCAATCAAAGTCTTCTTGAGAATCCTAAATACACCTAGTTAGTCTCTCAAGGAACCTAACAACAATTGTTGATTACAAAGATGTGTATACAAAGATGCTTCTAACAGTCTAAAATGAGTAGAGTTATTTCAGACGTAACCATTGAGCCAAAGACTCAATCATATACAATGATTCAAGTTTGACTCACATATTCGTTGGAGTCTTCTCCCTTGTGATTTTCCTCAAAATTTATTTATAAGGCACGAGATAATGAAACTCATGACCATATCCACCATTTTAGTCTTCTTTACTTATGTCATGCTTGTTGACATCAAAGTCTCACATATCAATGTTTCTATGAATCAAGATTATTTTCATCTTAATTTTTCACAATAAAAACTTCTCAATATCCAATTTAGAATCCATAGTACTCATTTATAAACATAGAACATTTTCTCCACTATGAGCGCCACATGTTGTAAAATAATAATCAAATGATTCAAAGACATCAAAAAATATAACGTGCAGTATGAAGAACACTGACAACCAATACTAAATAGTCTCAAACAATAATAATCTACCAACTAATATGAAATCAAAGTTACAATAACAAGACTAAAATAAAAAATCAACACACGAGGAAGAAACTCTTTGATTCAATACCAATCAAGAGTCCCAATCAAGAGATTACATGTGAGTTATAAAAAATTAGCTCAACTATTTCATAAGAACACTTTCTAATTTAGAAATGTTTCACCGACCCATATATTACAACCAAAAATCACTAAAATTCTCCAAGTGTCTCTCTAGAAAAACCTTTTAACTCAATAAAAATGGCAAAAAAAAAAGGTTTAAATATGATACAAGTTTAAAGGCACTTCCTTGCATCTTCAAACATACAAATCCACCAGCCTTCTGAGTAGAAATACCTCAATTCTCAACATCCATCCGCCTCGCCAGCAAGGAACTAACGAGTTTAATGAATGACTTAATTTATAAGGCAAATTTCGACATAGTACACACCAAATGTCAAAAATTTAACATTCTTACATGTTTAATATAAGTGACTATATATTAATTAAAACACATGCATGATCATCATCATGAACACATTGAGAAAATTCCACACTTAATTAAAGTTATTTCAGCATTCATTCTTACATGTTTACTAAAACCATTTTTTCTAACATGAAAATTAAGAAAAATAATAATGTGAAAGAGATTAAATATATAACTCTTATTTTCTTTTAAATATATAACTCTTATTTTCAAACATGATACTACTAGTAATAATTATATAAAAGTGCAGCTCTGACATTGACAACCAATATAGCATGTGTATTTAATGAAGAAAATTAATTTCTAGAGGTTCCTATTTATGTGTATGGGTGAAATAATTAAAGATACAGTACATATATGAATGAAAATGTTTTAGAAACCAATCCATTCAGGGCCCCCCCTATGGTCCTAGATTTGACCATGATATATGTAACATGTCACATTTCTTTATTTTCATTAGATGATAGTGCGCACGTAGATAAATATGGGTAAGGGGAGATTGACCTATTTCACAAAGGGACAAAGAATCTATGAATCAAGTCTTTGTCCTTTTTCACTATAAAACAAAAATAATAAAAGACGGGGGCTCGTAATGCATGGTTGTCATCTTTCTCAGGCATATAAGATAAGATTGATTGAAGGCATGTTTGGGTTATTGAACAAAATTGATTATAAAATAAATAAATTTGATAGAGTTTAGCAGAACTAATATATATTTGAATATATTTATGTGAAAATGAGTTGAATAATTAATTTTAAAATAAAAATTATTTTGAATTAATTTTAAAGATAAAAATTATAAATTTTAATTTTAAATAAAATTAATTATAAAAATAAATCAATTTTATTATTTATAAACCAAACACTTTAAAATTACTTAAAATTAATTTTACATCTTTAAAATTATTCTAAATCTTTCAAAAACTAAACCAAACATGCTCTGAGATTCTCCATTTCTAGAATCGAGGATTCAATGTTTTATATAGTAAAACACTTCCTTCAAACAAAGTGGTTTACAATCAACATTATAGCTTTTTTTGACATGAATATAATTGTTAAGATAATTACTTTTTGGGAATTTCTTCACTCATCTAGTGGGTTTCTCCCACACCCCTGAAAAATTAAAAATATTCTTCACAAGTTAACTTACGAATTCATCTTTGGATCAATTCGCAAGTTAACTTGCAAAGTGACTTTTTTGGGTGAATTCGTAAGTTAACTTGCGAATTCACCTTCTTTTTTTTAAATCGTGGATTATTTCGTAAGTTAACTTACGAATTCACCCTACAAGGTGAATTCATAAGTTAACTTGCGAAATGTTCTCTCTGTTGTTTTTTTTAAATAACCAGACATAATTCGCAAGGTAACTTACGAATTAACCTGATTCAGTATATTTCACAAGTTAACCTGCGAATTATGCAGAATCAGAACCAAAACTCAGTTTTGGCTGAAACAAAATTTTGTTTTGTGGTATTTTTGACATTCAAAAGTAATACATATAGATAAAATGTAATATACATAAAACTATATATATATATATATATATATATATATATATATATATATATATATATATATATTAAAACTATAGGATTTTACAATGTTTCGACAAGACATACAAAAAATGGTTCGTTACTCGGATTATGTTTCCGTTTTTAAAAATTCAATTAAAGAAAATATTGAAGTTATCAATTTATCCGAAACATGTAAATAATAATATGTTGTAAATAATAAAGAGAAAAAATGTCAGAAATATTATTACATAATTGTTCCGAACAAAATGCAATCATACAAAATCAAATAAATAAACATAAAGGCTACTGGGTATGCCTAATCCTAAACCTCGCGCCCTCCTCTGTCGGTGGTAACGCGCTGCATGCTCTACCTCAGCGGCCATCCTCTCCACCACGGCAACCGCATCGGGTCCGCCCCCATCAATAATCTCGTCATCCAACGCCTCCTGTCCAACCTGGCGGATACTCTAACAGATGGGCAGTAGATCAATGGCATAATCATCACGCTTTCCAGAGAGCTCCTCGGTCGGCCTCACCTCGGTGTCATGTAAGGGTGTGACACTGTAAAGAACCATGTTGTGTACCCCTCCACTCCACTGAGTGCCACATACGGGATGGCCGCATCAACCGAAACTCATCTGGCACGACATGATTCTCCCAATCCTGGAAGATATCATCTAGAGCCCTCCGTGTGATGGTGTCGGGAGCATCCTGGAAAGGAGATCAAGATACGGTTTGTACATAGCCAAACTGGCGCATACACTCAGAGTATAACGAAATGGTATCGAAGGGGACAACCTCCATGTAGTCCTCAAATGGGGTCCAGTTGATGTCGTCGTGGTTGATGTGATCAATGAACACTCGGTAAGGAGCCACATAATCGTTGCCCCTGTTGAGAATAAACATGGCAGCCCTGTGCATGAAGTCCTCATAGTGGGATCTACGGAGTAACCATGGATGCAGTGAAAGTACAATAAAATGCAGCTCTGCATCAACAAAAATATAATGTTAACATAATTAAAATCAATTAAAACTAATTAAAATTAATTATAACTAATTAAAATTTATCGTTAAAATAAAAACGTACCGTGAGGAGTGTACACGAGCCGGTAAGCGCCCTAGCCCTCCACTTGGAAGCTTCATTCAACTTCTGGTAGAGGTAGGTAAGAACAACGACACCACAGTTCCAGTCATGAACTGTAGAAAGGTCCATAAAGTATCTCAGGTAGGTCACGTCGGTGTAGTGGCCACTCGTGTCCACAAAGACGGACGTGCCTACCATGTACATCATAAAACACCGGATGACACAACCCCGGTGATACTGAACAAAAATATCCTCCGTAACAGGCTCCCCAACTTCCTGTGCATCTCTTTTTCCACAAGCTGCTAGACGGAGGTGCTCCTCGTATAACTCATTCAGATAGGAGAATGTCACGTGCGCCCCGTTTGTGGAGTCGCAGTCCCGAGAAGCCCCGTACGGATAAGCTCCTAGGTGCTCAACCATCCACTCAATCGCCTTAGCTCTGGTTATCTTAGAATGTTGAGTAACCTACCTTTGATGGATAGTCGGAGCAAGCATGCAAAATCATCGAGGGTGATCATCAACTCCCCAACTAGAAAGTGGAAAGATGACGTCTTCCTATGCCATCTCTCAGCAAAAGCACCCTGCATGTCAGTGCTAATGGTCTCGTAACCAGTACGGTATAATCCGACAAGATCGGATGCGAGGATAACAGTCTAAAACCACTGATTCTTCGGAGTATACAATTCAAAGATCATGCGAGAGTGGTTAGAATGTTTCAAGGCCTTTCTTTCCTAAAACATAAGAATCAAACGAAAATAAATAAATAATTCGAACAACCAGTATACGAAAATAGTATGATACGAACGAAAATAAATAATACCTCTCCTCCCCAGACATAGCGGGCAGTATGGTCCCTATAATAAATTAGAAGGGGTCTGTCATATGGCCCTCCTGGATAGCCAGCATCCTCCGCCACTGCAGGCTCCTCAACATCGTCGTCGGCGTCCTGGGCATCCTGGACCTCCTCCGTCGGCGACTCGACATTTGGTACCTCCATCTCTGGTACATCTTCCTCATGTGCACGAGAGGAAGATGCCTCATGGAGACGACTCCTCCGTCGCGGTACGGAAGGTGATGCTATAGCAAGTTGTCCCATTTCTTCCCTTTGTGCCCTTGCCCTTTGCCCGCGCTCTCGACGAGCCGACACTGTCTGGCTTTGCCTGCTCTGTCTCAAACGTGTCATTTGGTTATCATGATCGGGCATTTTTCTGAAATAAACCATTACAACAATTAACATACAAATTCAAAAATAAATTAGACCAAAATTCGCAAGTTAACTTCAGAATTTCCAATTCATACCAAAATTCGCAAGTTAACTTCAGAATTTCTCATTCAAACAAAAATTCACAAGTTAACCTGCAAAGTCTCTTCTGGTACACTTGGCAAGTTAACTTGGGAAAACCCCCTTCGTCCATAATTTCTAAAACCAGAATTTCAGACCCAAAACTTCCAAAATCCTTTTTTTTTCTACTACATTATCCTACTATAACATTATATACTATTAAATTTCTATAACCTAACCTAATAATCTAATAAAAATTCAAAATTTAAATAGAAATTGATTAAGAAAACTTACACAAAATGGAGGTTGCAGTTGATGTTGGAGGAGTTGAAATGAGTTGAACTTAATGTTGGAAGTTGGAGGAGTTGGAATGAGTAGAAATTGCAAAGATTTTGTAGAAAGCAAGGGTTAGGAGTATAGAGGAAAATTTTGTGTATTTTGAAATGAATGAGTTTGGGGAAAAATCTGTGTTTTCTAAAATTTTATATGAGACTTGCAAGTTAACGAATTCTAAATAAGGTGAATTCGTAGTTAACTTGACCATTTTATTTTTAAAATAAGGTGAATTCACAAGTTAACTTACGAATTCACCTTTTTTTTAAAAAACATAGATTATTTCGAAATTATGGAATATTTTTGGTTTTTCGCCAGGAGTGGAGAAGAACCCCACTAGGTGGGGAAAGAAATTCCCTTACTTTTTTCATTGAGTCTTTGTTTGCGAGCTTAGACCAAAGATGAAGAGAAGATTTTCGAAAATGAGTTTTAAAATAAATATAAAAAAATATTCGACAATTTTTTGAAAAATTAATTTTGTACATATTTATTATTACCGTATTTTTAATTTTAAGAATATTATAACAACATAAAAAAAATATTTAAAAAATTTATCGAAACTCTTTAAAATTCTCAATCAATACAAATTTTGAATTCTCGAAATTAAAATTTTTTTGATGTTATAAAAAATACAAATTCTTTAAAATCCTCTCACCCAAAATCTTTCTATTTTTTTCACTAAATTTTTTTTATGTCATTCATTCTCTTTTTCTTCAATCACCCAAATAAAATAAAATAAAGTATAATTTGTTGTCTTTTGTTCTTCTGTCTTTTTTTGTTGTTGTTATGTTAGTTGAGTAACCGTTCGTTAAAGTAAGGTTATTGATGGTGTGCTTTTTATAAATAAAAATAATGCTTTGAAAGAACTTTAGATAGAATCATGATTTTTTTGTTATTAAATAAGAATAAAGAATTTAAACTCTTGAAATTGAATGGACAATTGGTCCCTGACATGTGACAAATAGCAATATTTATTGAATTTTTTGATCTAAAAGTCAAGACATTATTTTGATAGAAATTAGGATTGAATTCTCTTGCGACCACACAAAAAAGAAATGCTGACAAAATTGTGTAGATAGACCTTCAAATTGTCTTTGCTGTGGCAACGTACTAAAATTTTTGAGAATTTCTTAGCTCGTCTTATATATTTGAAAAATACACTATACAATTTTGAAAATATTTTTAGAAATTTAAAAATGTGTTTTTGATGCCCACCATACATCATACACCACAAAATTAAAAGTGGTCTATTTCATTGTAAGGACAAAATATTCGACTATATATTTTTTATTTAAATCGTGAATGCATCTCGGGTTAATAAGTGCGAGAATATTGAAAATTTGGTCATTTTAGTATTTTATTAAAAGTCGAATGTGTATTTCTAGAATACTCAAAAATCATATTGTTTAAAACCGTAACTAGCATGGACAAGAATCATCATCATTTCTTAAACTTTTCATAAACCCTCCTCAAAAACGCTACCATTCTCAATCAAAATCTTCACTCCAATTCTTCATTCTCGTGGTTCATCATATCAAAAGGAGTTCAAAGAAGTGAAATTTAAGGTAAACTTTATTCATTTCAATCTTCATTCTTCACAATCATCTGGTTTTTGTTTGTGTTTATTTTAGAACTTATTTCTTGTCGTGTATGCTAATTAATTTAATGTTTTTTTATCACATTAGGTATGGTGCATCCCAATGACATTCTCAAACCTAATGTGTCTCAAGTTATTTCACCTCTTGTAACCAAGGTGTTAGATATTCGGCACCATTTTAAAAATGAAGAAGAGTATGAATTTCGTGATGACACGATGCAGTGGATTCATACAGAGGCCACTAAACTAGGATTTGGTATTGTGATTTGAAGGTCTGATAATGGTTTGGATAGAAGAAATGCATTTGTGACTTTGATATGCGAAAGAAGTAAAAAATATATACCTCGTATCTAGAATTTCATATGAGATGACACCAATTATATAAAATGTGAATCTCAATTTAGGTTGCGTGGTTATCGGTTGACAAATAATAAATGGAAATTTAATGTGATATGTAGTTTACACAATAATGATTTATGTGAAAAGTTAATTGGTCATTCAATTGCATGTCGGCTCTTGCCAGAAGAGAAGGAATGTGTGTCAGACATGACAATAAATTTGGTACCTCCCAAAAACAAACTTACAACTTTAAAGCACAAAAGACCCGAAAATATCTCAAATATCAAGCAAGTGTAAAATATGGGCTATCAATCCAAATTAGCGCCTACGGGGATCAAACTGAAATGCAACACCTCTTGAAACTTTTAGATGATAACAATTACGTTCCTAGGCACCGAAGATGTGAGGATGGAGTAACAGTAAGAGATATATATTGGACTCATTCTGATTCTATTAAATTGTTCAATATATTTCACATTGTGTTTATAATTGATTCAATGTATAAGACCAACAAATACAGGTTGGAAATTGTTGGTGTTACGTCGACTGAGAAAAAGTATTTTGTTGGTTTTGCATTTCTAGAGTGCAAAAAAGAGGAAAGTTTGCACGGGCTTTAGAGGTTTGTCGGTTAATGTTGAAGGGCCAATAAGATATGTTGAAATTCATTATTAGCGACCGCGATACCGCATTGATGAATTCAATTGCAACAGTATTTCCGAGTTCTTATGCATTACTTTGTAGGTATTACATTACTAAATATGTGAGAAGTCGGGTTAAACTCGCGGTAGGACGAAGCATATAGAGATCGAAGATGGTAAATTTATAAAGGCGGACGTTATTGTGGAAAAAATTATGGATCAATTTAATGTTATAATAAATGCATCTACAAAACATCTATATGTTGATGTTGTTATAAATTTTAGAAAGGTGTATGTGAAATATCTTGATTTACTAAAATATGTTGAAAGCACAATTTTAAATAAGGTAAAGGAGAAAAGTGTTTGTGCTTAGACCGATCATGTTATGCACCTTGGAAATACAACATCAAACCGAGCCGAGTTGGCTCATGCTTGTTTGAAGAATATGTTGGAAAATAGCAAGGGTGATTTATGGGCGGATTGAGAATTTGTGAACCAAATGATACGAAACCAGCATAAAAATATTCAAACATCATTTGATCGTAGTATCACAGTGTTGGAACACAATTTCAAAGATAACACTCTCTATTCTCAGTTGGTCGGCAACAAATCTCGACCAGCTTTGAATTATATTTTTCATGAAGCCAAACGAGCTTCAAATTGCGGTTCCGAGCTTCAAAATATCACGAGCTTCAAATTGCAATTTTTTGAAAACATATGGTCTACCATGTGTTTGATTCATATCTAAGAAGGTGAAACTTGATTGCCCAATACGAATGGATGAGGCATGTATTCATTACAAGAGGCTCAATTTTGATGACTATGGTGTTTTGAAAGACGTTAAATTGAATATAACAATCTTGACAAAATGGGAAGCAATACAAGAAAGATTTTTGAAAGTCGATGAAAATACAAAAATCCATATCAAAGTAATCGAGGAAGATTGCATTTCTGAAAACCACTGACTTGAAACCATCATCTCAACCGGTAAAAATAAAAAGAGCACCTAAAAAGGTCAAATATACACTGAGTGAAAGTTCAATGATGAAGAGTCCTTCATATTTTGAACTTGTTGACAAGGTATTTCACGATTCCCAGACTCTGAAATCTCATAAAAGTGTTTTCAAAGGAGCCCAAATTAGTAAGCCAAAAAAACATTGAACGAGTCCGTAATTATAACATTGAACGTTTAATTAAGGAGATGCAATGGTGATGGAAAATACCATTTGTAACACCCCTTCTAATTTACCTGCGATTTATATTATTAATCAGAGTTTTTAAACACATAACTAGAGGCGTCACAATTTTAAAAATTCAAAATATAACAAAACAGTGAACATGCCTTTTTACTGAAGAACGTATTAAATGAAATAAAACCAATGATCATGTTTAAACAACGGAAAGATAACATAAACTCCGGAATAGTACAAATCATAATTATTCCAAAATAATAAACCAAAAGAAAACAGTTTTAAATCCATAAAATTTCAATCAATCGTTCCCCAGTGTTACAACTACCAGAGCATGACACTGACACGCGGACTAACTATGTAGCACAACTCTAAAAGCTGTCCTCACCAATTCTCTAACAGCTATACTCCTCAATCTAAAATCATTAAATTAAGAGTGAGATTTCATCAAGATTAAAATGCATTATACATTTCTCAAAAGCAATAAAACAATCAATTCATTATTCACCCTTGTTAACAGCATTAACATACGATTCATAAACACAATCCACACATTCATTATACATACAACAACAATTAAATGCAATTGAAACACTAGAATTCATCCTAACATGTCACAATTACATATGCAATGCATACTCAAATGCATGTGGTACCAATCGTGAACCAAGTCCCCACCTTGTTCCACTTACACTTCAGAAACAGCGTCAATTCAATTATTCGCCCATGCATCACCGGGTCAAGAATCTAGCCTCACTACCTCTGTCCATTAGGTAAGTTTATTGGCCCTGCAAGTTCAATTCCGCACAATGGGAATGAACCATTACCAAAATGCTCATGCATGCACATCAGAAGCATGCCACAATTTAAACATGGAACATGAACACACAACATTATTCCAATTATATTCAATAACACAACAACATATGGTAACAGCAATCATGAACCTCAATGTTAATCACAACCCATAAGTTAACATTCTGCATAATTATTCAACACATGATCCATAAATTCTCAACGAGTTCTGATTACAGAAGCTAAATTAGTCCTTCCAGATTTCAGTTATTAGTGTTGAAAATATTTCCATTAGGTAGTACTCGTCTTAAGCTTTCCAACGATACCAA
Source organism: Vicia sativa (assembly GCA_021764765.1). NCBI lineage: Eukaryota > Viridiplantae > Streptophyta > Magnoliopsida > Fabales > Fabaceae > Vicia > Vicia sativa. Next base: position 156,830,130 of record CM038792.1, read on the forward strand.
CTATGCCTGAATCGGAGTTACGGTTAAAAAGATATGATTAAAATCGTTTCAGAAAAATTCTGTTCAGCCCAACACAGTATGCATCGATGCATAAGGCTATGCATCAATGCATAATCAGCTTGCATCGACTCAAAATTCGTATGCATCGATGCATAACATAAAATTTCTGCATTTTTAAAATTTTCTTCAGTATGTGTCGACACATATGCATCATGTATCGATGCATAACTCCCTTGTGTCGACCCATAACTCCTTTGCATCGATACATGACCCTGTTTTTCTTCTTATGAATCGACGCATGACTCTATGAGTCGATGCATAGCTTTCCAAAGCTTCTGGTTTTCTAAAATTTCACAGCATGCATCGATTCATATTGTCTTGTGTCGATTCATACAGTTTGTTTTCACCCAGAATCCAATTTTTCTTTACTATTACGTATCACAATTACATCCAATCATCACCAAACCTCATATCATCATAAAACATAATTAATTACTGCATTTTTACACCCAATTGATCACAGAATTTGTTTTCTAATTAACCTATATTCATCCTTCATAGATTAATCGTTCATAACCGTTTCAAATCATAGTTTTACGTCGGATTATAACATTAGGGCATACTCAATTATTCTAATTCGAGATTCCTAACGATTCGTTTCGTTCTAATGATCATCAAAACCCATAAGGCATAAAAATCAGATTCAATCCCCCCTTACCTCGTGATGAATCTTCGAAGTTCCGACGAATTGGCTTTTTCTCCTCTTTCTCTTTTCTTCTCCAATCTCACGTAGAATGCAAATCCTTATTTTCTCCTCTTACTTGTTTCCTTTATTCCTTTATTTATTCCTTTTTATTTGCCAAATAATAGAAATAAATAAATTAGATTAATTAGGATTAAGTAGAGCTTTTTACTCCACACACCTCCAATTCAACCTTACACCCCCAACCTTCCTTTATTTAATTAAATAATTAAATCCATTAATCCAAAAATATTAATAATTAAACCTTTAATTAAATTAATAATTAAATTTCTAATTATTTAATACTTGAATTAATTTGGGGTGTCACACCACTCATCAAGGAGATGCTCGTTTCTATGCATAAATACATTGAACGAATCGTCAACGTCAATGCTGATAGAAACTGTGGTTTTCAAGATGTTTCTGGTTTGCTGGGTATATGGGAAGACAATCACCAACTTTTATGTGATACTCTTATTAGAGAGTTGCAGAGCAGTGGAGAATTATACACACGGGTGCTCGGGACAAAAGAAAAAGTTGAAGAGATTTATGACGCGTTAGTACCTAGCGTAAGTGGATTTACACCGGAGGAAAAATACTTGCTTCCGTGAGATGAGTCATCTGATAGCAAGTGTGTATGGAAAAGTGTGTGTAAATCTTAAAAGATACGACTTTTCTAAAAAAATTACCCACTACGCACTGCTTTACCACCAAATCTCAATGATTGTATCATCTGTGTTGGGTGGCTATAAAAAACGTGGCACTTTGTTCAAGTGTATTTGGAACTAAGATGTCTTATACCACTTACATCGCCCGAGTGAACGAATCATTATACAAATCAATTTGAGACTTGTTCGGATCAATTCATTAAAAGGATTCAAGAGTACACCAAATTGAACAACATTGAAATATAAAAAAATAGAGAAAAGTCAAGGGGTTACCACCTGTAAATTTGTCGGGCGACAATTATTTCGGGTCATTTAAGTAATTTTTTATCATATTTTTGCATGTGACATTTTGTTAATGTATTATGTTGTAGATTATTTACCACCTGTAGATTTGTCTCTATGCTGATTTTTTCCTACTTTTGTTTATGTTTTTTCATACTATGGAAGTTACCGGAAATGCACCTTCGATTTAATTAAGGGTAGAACCAAAAATATATTTTTGATACACACCCTGTAAGCATATATGAGCTCGAATTAGCAAACCAAAAAAATACGTTGAACGAGTCCATAATTATTACATTGAACGTTGAATCAAGGAGATGTAATGGTGATGGAAAATATCATTCATTGAGGAAATGTCGGTTTATATGCATAAATATATTGAACGGATTGTCAATGTCAATGCTGACGGAAACTGTGGTTTTCGGGTTATTTCTGGTTTGCTGGGTATATGGTAAGACGATCACCAAAGCACAAAAAAGCAGAATGAACATCATTTGCAATGTTAAGACGATCACCATCACGAGAATTTAAGATCACCGAGTACATCCCTCTTGAAGATCTGCAATACACACTGCATGAGCTTCTAACATATGGCGACAATCGGTAAATTATGAAGATCGAGTACCATTCGCCATCCATTGATAACAAAGGGAAGCTTGAGTTCATCAACCATGAACTAAAGACGAGCGCTAATTTACGGACTATGTAGAAAACCTTTTTTCGTTTAGAAGCAAAAGCTTCGATCGAGCAGGATGTAATTATTGCGAGATCCAGGTCCGGTACTGACTTTTTAAGGCCAATGACTAATAATAAAAATGGACCCAAACTAAAAATTGAGTAATTATTTCAAAAGGTTTAATTTTAAATAATATTAATATTGTTAACTTTTTTTAATATATTATTATTTTTTTTTGATATTATATATATTTATAAAATATATCCACCAATAATTTAAAATAAGGTCGCCCACCTCTTTCTCCTTTTCTCAGTAACGTATAGATAAATTTAGATAAATTTTTTAATTGTTGCTAGAGCTACATAAATACAAATTAGTATCACATTGTTTACATAGAAGATTGTTTTCATATTTCTCAACAGAGATAAATTAGCATTAATCTTGTCCAAAAAAAAAGTTAGTATTAAATTGTTTAAAAATATTTTAAATTTATCAATTTAATTTATTATCAATATATTCATAAAATTAATTAAAAATAACACTAATATCCAATTTTGTAAATATATTATTGTAAAATAAAATTTAATAATAAATTCTTTTATAGTACAAATCAAACTAATAATAAATCATATAATAAACCTTTAAATATTTAATTACAAAAAATTTATATTATCTAAAATTTATATTAAAGAAATAAAATAAAAAGATTAATGAAAAACATTATCTTTTTTGACACATAAAATAATATATATATATATATATATATATATATATATATATATATATATATATATATATATATATATATATATATATATATATATATATATATATATATATATATATATATATATATATATATATATATATATATATATATATATATATATATATATATATATATATATATATATAATAATATATAATAATAATAATAATAATAATAATAATAAAACAAAAATACTTCATGGCTTGATTTAGTTAAGTTTGCAATGTAAGTATTTTACATGGTACGTGCACATATTATTTTAATTCATAAAGCATAGTCCAATTATTTGAGGTCCCCTCTTTTTCTAAGGTCTAGTTATGGATCTGTTTGCGCTGTCTCAGGCCGACCATGACGAAATCTATTGATGATATTATGAAGATGTTGCAACGTTTACTAGGATATTGAAGTTTAATGTTTGAATTATGTTAAAAAATTTAATGTAATATTTATGTAATGATATCAATGTTTGAATTATGGTATTTTGAGTTTGTGAATTTGGTGTATTTTAATTCAGTTTTTTTTATTTTTGAGTAGCAAAATACCAGAAATGTAACTGTGATATCTAACGAAAATATAACTTCGGGAATAGTCTATGTTTTGTCACATATGAGTCGTCTAGAAAATACATTTCCAGTTTCCATGGATATTTATGTAATTTTGCTTGATGCACTAGAAAAGTATGGGGTGAGTTAAGAAATTTTTAGTTTTTTTTTTACACTTTCCCCGCTTATTTAGATTGTATACATTGTTTGTAAAAGGTGTGTCTCTCTTGTTATCTTTACATGAATTGTCTTAATTTATAGAGTTTGTATTTCTCCGCAACTTAACTATTATAAATATACTATTTTAGATAACTTTGTGTAAATTAATCGCAGTATAATAATGAAAAAACAAATAGAGGTTGTATTTATCCATAGTTTAACTATTATAAATATTGTATGATATTCTAATTTAATCGGTGCTTGATTGTGACTTTGCACGCCCTCAAAGAAAGACGAATCCTTAATGTTTTGATGAATTAAATTGGTGATTCCTGTTAATAATCAAACGCGTTTATTCATCAACCTACTACAAAGCTATGAAATGGAAACAACATCCACAGCTTGAAAATGTTGGGACTTATTTTTGGGGTTAGGGGAGAAGTAACCCAGGTATATAATTCTTCAAACTATATTTTCACAACATGTTACATTCTTAACTTATTACATTTGATTCCAATAATGTAGCAAACCATTGTTACAAACTAGACAATTATTTGTGCTCCTACAAAATACTATGTACATGATTACCATTATTGTTTGGAACTATCATAATTCTGAGTTGGGGTTATGAGGATTGTCACTTTGAGTGAACATTTTCTTGATAGCATCTTCCTTTTTATCAATGAAGTTAAAGAAGTTAACAACGACCCGGGAACAACGACTGTCTGACGGTTCCTCTGACGATGATGCAGCAACGTCCTTCTGTCTTCGTTTGAATCCAACATATTGGCTAATCATTCGCAGCATAAAAATAACAAGCGCGATGACAGAGATGACACTGCATGAGAGAAATAGACCCCAGAAGCTGATCAAGTGAAGTTGGTCGGGTTTAGGGTCGCTTTTCCGTTCACCGGGACAACCCATCTTGCAAAACCATTTCTCATGTATATTTTGAAGCTCTCCACTTTCGGCGAGTTTTAGAATTGCGGTTGACATGTCAAGTGCGAGAGGAGAGTCTCTTTGAAAAGCCTGATACAATTCGGAAAAAAATAATCAACACTATTACATTGAAAATTGAATGCATTGATCTAGTCAGAAATCACTTACAAATCCCCAACTGCTTCTGGTAAATGGCTGACCGATGATACCGAAATCAGTTTCTTTTGACAGAAACAACTCAACGTACGGAAGCTCATCGACGATCGCTGCTACGCCACCACCGGACGGTCCGTTCCGAAGAGCTACGGCATATTCCTCTGGAGAGCCTAAGGAAACAAGTCTTGAACTTGATACATAAAGATTATCTGTTAGATAGCTATAAGCAAATGACCCTACTTGGTATCCAATAGGCCAGTTACTTGCAATCAAACTATCGATTCCTGTGATTGGCGACGAAAGCTGTTCCACTGTGAGAATTGAAGTCAAACTTGCTGTATAGCTAGCTGTGATCACCATCAGTAGGAAAAGCCAGACTATCAACACCATTTTCGAAAGCGAGCTTACGGTATTATCTGATTTCAAAACAAAGCGAGAGTTTATCAGATCGATGTGTAAGAAACAAAAACTATTAGAGTTTAAAGCTTTTTCTTACTATTTGTCTTAAACAATGTTGAGAGGCTGAACCTATAAAAGAAAATAAAATGTGTGGAGTTAGAATATAAAACACGAGATTATAAGAAAATTGCATGAAGTTACGAAAATGGCTTACATAAACATTGTTACGATTTGTCTCTTAGGAGGACCACGGAACTCGTCGTTGACTCGGTGTTCAAGAATCCATATAACCACTCCAATCATGAAAAACGATGCGATAATGATACACCACATATCTGCTGAGAATGGTTTGAGGAATACCCAAGCATTTGATTTTGAACTGTTGATAGGAGCCACTACAACAAGACTAGATGATGCAAAAGGCTGAGAAAAGTCCGCGATCTTTGTTCGGTTCGTCACAATCGCAATGTCTCCAACAACTGCATCATATACCTGCAACAAAATTTCACATAAACAGCATTGTTGTGAAACACATACAAGCATGATTGCAGAAACAACTAATATCTAATAAAACATCGGCTAGCGAGTTTTAAGATTATTTCTTTTTTTTCATGACGAGTTTCACTTACATTTTCATCAATCTTTTTCACAAGTGCATCATAATTTGGATTTGATTTACCATTTCCAACCGGCTTGAAAACAAAAGGAATTTCATACGGAATAAACTCCAAGGCCTTCATGAAGATATCAATACAATACCCTTGAATGTGATGACTATCTTGCAGTTCAGTTACAAATTCAACAAAACTCGCTCTCTTCGGCACTCCAATTCTCAACGGCTTAGCATTATCAGCAATCACCCAGCCGCGCGGTCGTTCTGTTTTCCCACCTGGCCACGTTATATTGCCAAGCTTCTGATCTACGGAATCCCTGCGATGTTCCTTTTTCGCAAGAACTTCGGGAGGAACAACTGAAAATCCCGAATGATTAGACCAGTAACCAACCTTATTAATTTTCATCCGATTGATATTGATAACATCATAACCACTACTTATGATATTTCTGTCCGAACTAAACCGAATTTGACCACTCACGCCGCTAAAATTTGACTCCAATAATATGTCAACAAAATCAGATCCACCAGCAAAAACTTTAAGCTTCTCAAGCTGAATACCGATTCCTTCGGTATGAGCTACCATATTGTTGTCATGAAGCGAGAATGTAATATTTTTATATACTTTCAAAAATTTATCGATTGAATGTGCAACTGTCCAAATTGTATCGTAAGCGAAGAATCCGTAAGAGTTCAAGCTAGTATTTGCTATACCTTCCTTTTGCACTTTTTTCCACCGAGAAATATAATCTCTTCTTTTACTAGAATCTGGAATATGTTGACGAAGACCGACAACTCCTTCGACGATGCTAAGAGCATTCTGATTTGCTGGAAGAAACGAATGTAGGGTAGCAGCAAGCCAATCTGTGACAAGCCATACATAGGCACTAGTCATCATTTGAAGTTTGCGAGCGATGGAAAAGATTCTCAATCTCGGATCAGGGTTGACATGAACAACAAAAACACGAGGACTAAATACTTTGGATTGATTGAGCAATTTAGTGATTTCATCCAGATCAAACTGAATACTCAAAGCTAGTTTGTGAGCTATTTTCAATCTCCGGTTTTCAAGTTCATCGCTCAAAGAAGATATTCCATTTCTTCCGTAATCATCATCCAAGTATACAACAATGACCTCTTTCCATCCGTTAAAGTCGATCAGATCGGCCATTGCAGACATTTGTTCTGAGTCACTTTGTACGGTACGGAAAAAGAGAGGAAACTGAAGGGATGATAGGGTTGGATCAGTTGCAGCATATGAAATAAGGGGAACATGGACTGCGTCCGCTATTTGAGAAATCGAATGAGCCATAGCGGATGATTGTGGACCAATTATGGCTATAACCCCTTGCTCAAGTACCTGAAAAGCTGTATATAGAAAATGCTCAAATCAGAGAGTAGAAACTATACAAACTGCAAATTCAAAATTGGAAAATTTACATCTAAAGAACAATGTTTCTAAAGTAATACTATTAGAGTAATAATGAAACCAATGCAACCGAATGAGAAATCAACAAGAACTGTAACTTAAGAAAGTAATGAGTTGTCACTTGAAATTCCAAATATAGTATATTTAGTTAGGATAAATTCATTAGGGTCGTCTTTAATAGCGTGCAAGGCCGGCTACCGCATAGGGCCCAAAAATTGTCACAATTAAACATTAGCTAAATAGGGCCGTATAAAATGTTTGTCAAGTCTAAACCGTGGTTAAATAGCACCAATATGTGTCATGGTTACACTACGATTAATCTATACAGAATCTTCCAAAGCTTGAGACGACTCTAGATAAAATAGATATAATAGCATAATGAAATCAGAAAGGCATGATAAACCAACCATGACTCAAAGGTAATACACTATGTTGCAGGACGCTTTTAACTGAAAGAATGCCCGTTGTCTGACGTGTGGGAGTGTCCGATACTGATACATATGGTTACATTCAACTATAACTACCGGTATCAACGAGTTATTGTCTGTGTCAATGCTTCACACATAATCATACATGATCAAACATACTAAACAAATTTAGATATTGGCTGAGAGTTTAAGAGGCAACAAGTCAACAACATAGAAAACTAACAAAATTGAAGATAAAAGTCCAAACACAGATAAAAAGAAAACAAGAAAAATCTTAAGGACTCAGCTTAGTACCTCCAGTTGATCCCAGAAAAGCATTACACATACCATCCTTCATTATCAAGTCAAGCTTGGTACCATTAAGAACAGTTGTGTCAGAATTGACATCAGAAACAGCCATTTCCATAGCTGCTTTTGCAACTCTACCTATGACAGAATCGAAAGTAAAAACTGCTCCAATTTTCACACTTTCAGGCCTTTCACTATCAGCAATACCAAAAAAGAGGATTACCTGAATCCAAATCACAAGGTGCAAAAATATGAGCTGCTTCATTTTTTTACTCAAATTCCAAGGCACCCAACAAAGTTTTCAGAATAAAGATCGAAACTTGTTCATACCCATCATTTGAAAGCACTGAAAAGTCATTGAAATAGAAAAAAGATTACATTTTGATGGGTACCCAGGTGAGGAAAGTTGGTAAAAGCACGGGCACAAGTAGAAACCCAGGTAGAGCTAAAAGTGTTTGAGTGGAACACATCCGGACAAAAAATATAGGAAGTATTCCCATCAAGTTGTCGGATCTACGTGGATTCTACTTTAATAAAAACAAGTGTATTACAAAATGCTAATAATTTCAACCACTGAACAATGAGATTAGGGTGTCTTTGGATTAAGGAGAGAAAAATGATTTTTAATAGAATTGAATTTTGTAGAATCAATTTTAATTGAATTAAGTTAAATATGAATAATTTATTTTGAATATATTTAAAAGTGAGAGAATAATAAATTTAAATGTAAAATAAAAGTAAATATGGATCAATTTTAAAGATAGTAGTTATAAATTTTAATTTCAAATATAATTAACTTTTAAAATAAAATTAATTTTATTTTTGAAAATCAAACATTTCATAATAAATTTTACATCTTTAAAATTTATTTTAAATCTTTTTAAAAGTGAAACCAAATATACATTAAATTAAGGCAAAATATTCATTTTAATCCGTTAATTATATTATTTGGTTCACATTATTTTCGTGTTATTTTGGTCTCTTAATTTTTAAAAAAAATATTTTGATCCCATTTGTCTAATTAGGGACGGAAATTTTTGAAATTGATTGTTAAATTCGTCGTTATTTAGATAAAAATGATTAAAATAAAACATTTTAAAAGTTAAGGAGCAAAATGACACGGAAAAAATTAATAGACTAATGTAAATCCAAAGATATAGTTAAGAGATCAAAATAAATATTTAACTTTAAATTAATAGAAAGTTGAACATTGAGTTTTTTATAAATAAAAGTAAATATTAGCTATCTTTAATTCGTTGAAGTTTCAAAATTGATTATAGATATGTAAATTAATTTTGATATATTTGTTTGTTTTTTAGATTAATTTGATCATCACGATAATATAACGAGAAAAAGGATGATACAATGACATTATAAATAATTATCTGTTTCGTTAAATTATATTATAAATTTTAATTATTTATATGATTTAACACTATAAAATATTTTGATATGTATAATATTTTTTTATAATGACAATGGATCACCATTAAACTCAAATACAAAACTGGAATTTAGTTTTTGAATATAAATTTGGGTTAATACCTATTTTCACCCCTGACATATGGGGTGTATTTGAAAAACCCCCTGCCAAAAAAAAAGTTCCAATTGTTACCTTGACAAATTTTAAAAGTTTTATTTTTATTTTAGGTTGCCACATCACCTAAAAGGATGTGGCTTATTGTTTTGTTACACTTGTAAGTTTTTTTATTCCATGTCACGTAATTCCAAATAAATGACCGAATGCCTTCTCTTAAAATCCCCAATTATTTTGCAAAGGCACGGTTTCAATTTAGACCTCTAAATTAGGCGCACCATCTCCATTGTTTGCAAAGCCATCTTCTTGGGATTTTTACCGCTTCGTGATGATAATTTGGTGGCTATGTATAAGAAGATTTACCGTAGCGATTTCAAGTATCCACCGTGGTTTTCTCTTGATGCGAGGAGGCTTATTTCAAGCTTCGATCCGAATCCGAATACTAGAATCACTATATCACGATAATGGAGTCTTGTTGGTTCAAGAAACCGGTTCAAGAGTGTGGCGAGGAAGAAGAAAGAAAGAAGAAGAAGAAGAAGGGTTTTGGTTTTCGAGACGGAGAAAACGTCGATGACGCCGACAACGATGAATGCTTTTCATATAATATCGCTATCGAGGGTTTGATTTGTCGTTGTTTGAGGAGAAGAAGAGAGAGGGAGGAGATGAGATTTGCGACGGCGGGACGGCGAGTGGAGTGATATCGAACCGGAGCAAGTGGCTGTGAAGTTTGATGTGAAGAGTAGTGACATGAAGGTGAGGCTTCGGGCAAGAGAGATGGAGGAAAGGGAAGTTGGCCATCGCGGATATTTACGCGGTGACACTGCTTCGTGGTGGAAGTGAAGAAAGATAAGGGGATACGTTGGAGTATAATCGGCCCGTAGTAAACAGCTGCCCCGCCTTAAGGATATTTTCGGACTTCTACCGAGCCCAAATGTGAAGGTTCATCATCTTATGTTGTTTGTTTGTAATTGTTGTTTAGGACATGAGAATTGTGTTGTTTTCATTCTAAGTGTTTAGGTTGTTTCTCAAAATGGTTGGTGATTGTTATTTGTCACTTGCCATGAATTGAATTTTAGAAAAACAAGTTTAAGTAGAAGAACATTGAGGTAGAAGATGGCTTTGCAAACAATGGAGATGGTTGCCCTAATTTAGGGTCCGAATTGAAACCGCCTTTGCAAAATAATTGGGATTTTAAGAGAAGGGCATTCGGTCATTTTATTTGGAATTCTGTGACATGGAATAAAAAAAACTTACAAGTGTAACAAAACAATAAGCCACATCAGCCTTTTAGGTGATGTGGCAACCTAAAGGTAAAAAATAAAACTTTTAAAATTTGTCAAGGTAACAATTGAAACTTTTTTTTTGGCAGGGGGATTTTTCAAATACACTCCATATGTCAGGGGTGAAAATAGGTATTAACCCTATAAATTTTTAGTTTTTAATTTTATATTTAAAATTGAATTAAATTAATTTTGGCACCGCATATTCAAACATAAGTAAAGACATAAATATATTTAAAAAATCATTATTTATGTTGTGTCTAAATTATTAAATTATTTTATACAGAAAATAATTTAATTTTTTATTTTAAAGAGAAATTTATAGTATTACAAAGACATGCTTTTTTTAAAAGTTAAATACATCTAAAAAAATTATATTTATAGATAAATAAATTCTGTACTTATTTAATGATAAAATCAAGTTAAAGCTTGCTAGTTGGAAAGCTACTCTGCTGTCTTTTGTTGGAAGAGTACAACTCATTAAAATTGTCTTTCACAACATGTTGGTTTACTCTCGAACCATATATGTCTGGCCTAAATCTCTGCTCAAGGAATTGGAGTCCATGTTTAGGAACTTTGTTTGGAGTGGTGATTTACATAGTCACAGTAGCTTGGAAAACAATCTTTCTCAGAAACAGAGTCCTTAGAAATAGATCTTGTATCAGATATCACATATTCTCTTCAATCTGTAATAGCCTAAAACCACAATTCCAAACTTTGATTTCTAATTCTAAATGGTTGATTGGGAATGGAAAGCTAATCAAAGTTGGGAAGAGGTTGGAAATTTGGTGGATTATTTCAACATTCCTCTTGTGCTGGTCTGTTCAGAAATTGCATCAGATGTTTTGCTTCAAATCTAGGCATCCAAATCTCCTTCTATGTTGAGCTGATGGGCATCATTCTCGCCATCGATAATGCTCGTGACAGAAATTGGGTTAACATGTGGGTTGAAACTGATTCTCTGACAGCAACTTTGACAGTCAAATGGTGTAAATGCATCACAATCCCCAAGTCTATGCGCTTCTTGATTTCACATGTCCTCCGAGAAGGCAACAAATGTGTCGATACCCTTGCAAACATTGGAACTTCTCTTGACACCTTCACTTGGTGGCAGTCTCCACCCTTAATTATCAGAAAAGATTTGGTGATAAATAAGTTGGGAATGCCCAACTTTAGATTCTTCAATTCTTAGTTCTTATTTTGGGCTTTTTGAGGGACTGACCAACCTCATTTACGCTTCTTTTTAGGTTGATAGTGAAATTCAAACACATGATTTAAAAATAACAGAATTGCTATGTGTACACCAACATGTACACTACACCGTAGCATATACTGTCTTTGTTACCTTTTTTCATTTCAAATACTGCCTTTTTACCTTTTTTTCATTTCACTGTAGCATACCTTTTTGCCTTTTTTCATTTCAGTGGGCCATAATGTACTCTTAACCACATATTCTAAGTTACAGTATCCATCACTTTACCATTCTTTTCTTCCTCTTCCATTCATGAATCTCTCCCACCATTTCTTCCTCTTCCCGCCACAGAATTCTCCCACCAGATGAAGATTAAGTGATTAAGAAAAATCAAATTTACTTGACATCATTAAAGCAATGAAGATGAAGATTTAACTCATTAAACTTTTAGGTATATTAAAGTTTCATCTAATAATACCAATCTTGTTCTTTTGAATCAAAGTTTGTGTTGTTTATAATGAAAGATGAATAAAGAATGCTATTGATTTCGTATTGAATGGTTGAATGTTCATTAACCGTGTTGTTAATCAGATTGACCAACTTTGATCACTACGTTAACCATATGCATTTACTGTTCAAACGATTTCATATATTTATTCTAGTAGGTTCGTTAACCATTTTATGCACTATGTTAACCAACTTGTGCGACTCTATTAACCAACTGCATAATAAAAAATGTTATAAACTTGCAGTTATGTCTGGGAGTATATTAACCAAGTTATAGACAATATTAACCATGTTTTTGCACACTGTTAACCAACTTTGTTATAAATTTATGTTATACATCTAATTGGCATATTTTGTGCAGTTTTTGTGACAAAATGGACAGTTCAAATGTTTTGATAGATTGTGGTGGTAGTCAAATAGAAGATGTAGAAGTTGACCACGGGTGATGGCGCTGACGATGATTCACGCTGGTCCTGAAATTGGGATGTGTTTTCTTGTGTAGAGGAAGTTAAAACATATTATCAAGAGTATGCTTTGAAAAAGGGTTTCGGATGGAGGATAATATCATCGAAAAAGGGAGATGATGGGGAGCTCAACTACCTAATACTTTCATGTACAAGAGAGGGGTCTAAAGTTTCAAAAATATCATGCACGTTTAAGACACTACCATCTAGACCGAAAAATTGTCCTGCCAAGATTTGTATTAAAATGAAAGAAGATGGGTCAGGTACGTTACACAATTTGAATCTAACCATACTCATGAGACTAGCCCTACTAAAGCAAGATTGTTCAAGGCCAACAAGAAAATGAACTTACATGTGAGAAGAACAATTCATATCAATGATGATGCGGGAGTAAGAATCAACAAGACTTTTCAATCGCTAGTTAAAGATGCAGGTGGGCATGAAAATATTCCCTTTGTGAAAAGACGTTAGGAACTATATCAACAAAGAACGCGTGCAATTGGAAAAGAAGGTGATGGTAAGGCTTTGATAAGTTATTTTTGTAAAATGAGGAACAAAATTCAAATTTCTTCTATGACATAGATTTGGATGATGATTTTCATGTGAGGAATGTATTTTGGGCGATGCAAGATGTAGAGCCGCTTATGAATATTTTGGAGATGTTGTAACATTTGACACAACATACTTGACTAACAAGTATGACATGCCTTTGTGCATTTGTGGGGTGAATCACCATGGTCAATCAACTTTACTTGGGTGTGGATTACTATCGGTGAAGACACGGATTCTTTTGTGTGGCTTTTCAAGTCATGGCTTCGTTGTATGCTAGAAAAGCACCTTTGAGTATTGTGACCGATCAATGTAAGGCTATGAAAATGCTATTGAGTTAGTCTCTCCCTACAACTCGTCATAGATGGTGTTTATGGCATATAATGAAAAAGTTCCAAAAGCTTAGCGGATATGGTGAATACAAAAGGATCAAGTATGCGATGAAAGAAGCCGTCTATGATACATTCACAACAACTAGTTTTGAACAAAAATGGTGTTCCTTCATAGAAAATTTTAATCTCCAAGAAAATGATTGGTTGGGTGGGTTGTATATTGAGCGACATAGGTGGGCACCAACTCATATGAAATATTTTGGGTGTATGTCAACTACGCAACGAGTGAGAGCATACATGCTTTCTTTGATGGATATATTAATTCTACAACAAGTCTAAACCAGTTTGTGAAACAATATGATAATGCTCTTAGAAGTCAGTAAAAGGAATTTGAAGTCGATTTTAACTCGATGGATACAACAATTCCATGTGGGTCAAACTCGACCATTGAGAAGCAATTCCAAAATGAATTTACTCATGCCAAATTCAAGGAAATTCAAGTGGAATTCAGATCTAAAATGAATTGTTCTACCTCATTGAATGGCGTGGAAGGTTTCTTTGCTACGTATCATGTGTGGGAGGAGATACTAGTTGGGGAAATGCGTAAAGAGCGAGTCTTAAAAGTTGTGCTTAACAAGGAAAATCAAGATTTCAAATGCGAATGCTCATTGTTTGAGTTTAGAGGTATTGTGTGTCGTCAAGTGTTATCCGTGTGTAGTCAAGAAAGGATTACAAATCTTCCAAATAAGTACGTTTTCTCGAGATGGAAGAAAAACATCAAAAGGAAGCATTCATATATAAGGACTAGTTATGGTGTAATGTAATTGAAAATGGACAGTTTGATAAATTATGCAAACATTTTTATGATGTCATGGAAGTAGCTGCAGAGTCGAGGATGCTACCGATGACCTCCATGAAACATTAAATTTGTTTAGCTCTAACATATGCACAAAAGATAGTACACATGTTGAAGAGAATCTCAATGATGATTCCAATCCAATCAATACAAGTGGAATTCGCAGCCCAAAACATGTCAAGCGCAAAGGTCGCCCTCCATCTAAAAGAAAATATCTATCTCTAAACGGTTATTAAGAGGTCAAGGAAGCAAACAAAAATAATGATCACATTGAGCTTACTATGGAATGGTGGGAAATCACCGAAGTAACATTTGTGTAGATTCATCTATGAAGTTGGTAGTGGAAGTAATATGTCATTTATGGATCTTTCGACAACATGTGAAACACCTTTGATGGGTTCATCTCAAGTTTGTACAAATTGATGATCACTGGGAATTTTTGGTTATTAACTAGGGCATGTGTTTTGACTAGAGGCATGTGTTTTTTTGGGGATGTCAGACACATATCTTGTCAAATGACTTTTGTCATGTAAATTTATGCAACTTTGGTACAAAACTTTTGGTGTATGTTTCATATAAAATAGTTGGTTAATGCATTGAAAATAGTTGGTTAATTAAGGTCGAAGTTGTTAATGCAGTTCCGCACTTACAGAGTAAAATTTAATTAAAAACATTTTTGGTTAATGTAGTGCAACAAGTTCGGTAATTAAAGGAATAACTTAGTTAATGCAGTCCCGGACTTCGCATACATTGAGAAATTAATAAAAGTGAACTTGGTTAATATAGTACAGAAAGTTGGTTAATGAAAGGAGTAACTTGGTTAATGCAGTCCCAGACTTGGCATACATTGAGAAATTAATAGAAATGAACTTGGTTAATATAGTGCAAAACGTTGGTTAATGAAAGGAGTAACTTGGTTAATGCAGTCCCAGACTTGTCATACATTGAGAAATTAATAGAAATGAACTTGGTTAATATAGTGCAAAGAGTTGGTTAATGAAAGGAGTAACTTGGTTAATGCAGTCCCAGACTTGTCATACATTGAGAAATTAATAGAAATGCACTTGGTTAATATAGTGCAAAGAGTTGGTTAATGAAAGGAGTAACTTGGTTAATGCAGTCCCAGACTTGGCATACATTGAGAAATTAATAGAAATGAACTTGGTTAATATAGTGCAAAAAGTTGGTTAATGAAAGGAGTAACTTGGTTAATGTAGTCTCAGACTTGGCATACATTGGGAAATTAATAGAAGTGAACTTGGTTATTATAGTGCAAAAAGTTGGTTAACGAAAGGAAAAACTTGGTTAATGCAGTCCCAGACTTGGCATACATTGGGAAACTAATAGAAGTGAACTTGGTTATTATAGTGCAAAAAGTTGGTTAATGAAAGGAAAAACTTGGTTAATCAAATCCCAGACTGGCATACATTGGGAAATTAATAGAAGTGAACTTGGTTATTATAGTGCAAAAAGTTGGTTAATGAAAGGAAAAACTTGGTTAATCAAATCCCAGATTGGCATACATGGGGTATTTAATAAAAATGAACTCGGTTACTAGGGAAAACTTCTTAAACCAAACTTGTGCATATAACATGCTCAACAAAATTAACTACAACATACTTGACACAACATACTTAACACATGTAACCACATGATTGTTGTCTTGAAACTTAACTATAATACAGTTTGCATATAAACAAAGAAAAGATAACCATAAATTGTTAACATTGTGTCAAATAAGATTACTACAAAATATCAAATTCTACTAAATTGTACACTACAACATAACCACTAATGATTTATAAATTTAGTCTTGGTTTTCTTCCACGCTTCCTTGGTTTCTTCTTTATTCTTGTAGCCATGTTAGAAGTAGACTTTGCTAGGTTTTCACAAAGATTCGGATCATCATATGGTGGAGTGTTATTTCCAAAGATCTCCATTGAAGTTCCTACTTCAACTTCATTCATAAAGTTGATCATTTGTTGATCTTCTTGAACATCCTCATTCTCAAATAGAGTACTAGCTCTTGCCTCTTTGATCATCCTCACTTCATTTTCAAGAATTGATATCCTCTCTCTGAATTCATTGTTCTCTACCACCAATCTTTGATAATCGCGAACATCCACAAATTGTTGACCTTGTTCAAACAACGCGGCATTGGCGATGTCGTATTTTAGTTCTTCCGCCGTTGCAACCACTCTTTCAGTTATCTAACAACACAAAATTCAAGTCAGATAAACAACAAATGAAAAAAATATGTTTCTCAATTAAAACACACAAAATCCTACCATATTATTGTCAAATGCCTTTTCAATATTTTTCTTTTGCATACTTATAACCGCCAATTCAATACACGTGGAAAAGTGAACCTAGAAAAGAGTGCTTCCCCAAAGATAAGTGGTTGAATGCCCAAATCTATAATAAGTACAACATGTAAATTATAAATTACAAAACATAAGATGTTATCAGAATTTATATAATCTACATACCGTAATACGACAAAGACACCCATTTAAATGTCTCGAGACTTGTTTTTCCTTCTTTCAACACAACAGAGGACTCACATAAACTAGAAACCACAAAGTTATACAGCAAGACCCCAACTATATGTATCAAGGAGTCCAAATCATCCAATTTCTTAATAAACTCAAAGACCTTACTTCCGCTTTTGGAAAGTAAAACTCAAAGAAATGCAAGTAATATATACAGTCTAGCAAAGTTAGATAATCTATTCTTGTGAACACGAATTTGTTTGACAATATTGGTCACAGTTACCTCTGCCCCTTTAAAGAGACCTAATGTTTCACACGGTTGGTCTTCTACTACATCTACTACAAGGGTCTTACCAACAATGGACAATCCAAGGGCGAAACAAACATCAACATGGGTAAAGGGAACTATCTTATCTCTTACCATAAATCCCCGACTACGTTTGTCCCATCTCCTTACTAACTCCCATAATAAGCCACCCGCGATTGAGAAGTCGTTAGAAATATCCAATGCCCATTTGAATGGAGTGCATTCGATATGTGCGCTGAATTGTTAAGCTTTTGTTGATGGTGCTCAAATTAACACTAAGAATGCCTCATTTGTACCTTAACATGATTGAAAAAATTTTACTTTACAACAAATTAAAGAAATTATAAAACAAACAAAATCACTATTATAACAAAATCAAACTTACTTCGAGATAATTTTGAGGATGCCATGTTTTCAAAGCAAATCAAAGCAATTCTGCTACAGAGAAAAACACATAAAAACCTAATCCTTAAGGTGTAAACTCAGAAAAACCTAACCCTTAAATTAACACAGTTATGATAAACAAAGGGAATAAGAGAAAGAACTGGTTTTACATTGTCTAGATCTCGCCGTGAAGAAGAATGATTGACCGTCTAGATCTCGTTGTCGCTGCTCGAAAGTCTCCGCCGCTGCCTCGAAAGTCACCGCCGCCGCCGCTGCCCGAGAGTCACCGTCGCGGTCTGAAAGTCACGGTCTGGAAGTTACAGAGGAAAAGAGAAACCGACGAAGAACGATGAAGAACAGAGGAAAAGAGAAAACCGGTGAAGAACAGAGAATATTCTGTGAGAGAGAGAACAGAGGGTTGTTGCTTACAGTGAGAAAACAGACACATTTCCCATTCTACCCTTATTTGTTTTATAAATTACAAAAAAGCCAGTATTTGTAAAATTAAAATACGGTGTAGTGTATATGTTGGTGTACACATAGCAATTTTGTAAAAATAAATAAATGTAGGTTTTGTTAGAGTAGTTTGGTCTTCGAAACTTAGTTTTACTGCATTTATTTCAACTACTTTCTAAGATTTAAGTCAGATTCATATCACAAGCACCAACACATTGCTAACTTAGTTAAGTTTATAGGATTTATGTTTGTTTTTCGATGGTTGTTGAGATTGTATTTCTTTGTGTCGAATTAGTATGTTGTTTGACAGAAACAAGGTTGTGAGTTTCTCTCTACCCACAAACACTGGAAAATATTTATTCACTTGCAGATCCAAATTCAATGAATACAAGTTGTTATTTGTTTCAAAATAAGGGTTACTCCATCTATTTATAATGAGTTTGTGTTCTCCCCAATCCAAAAATCCCAAAATACCTATTTTATACCTAAGTCAAAATCCTGTATGAAGCAACCTACTTCGACACTTCGACATACACAACTCAACAAACAATTTGACACACACACACACTTAAGTTATTTCGAGACTCCTTGTGTGGAGTAACATGCTACTTTTGAAACAATGAATTACACTTTCAGAATACCACTAAATTCATTATGTCTAAATTATCTATATTCATTATAGCTCATAGTCTTATGAACATTTCGAATTGCACACCTTTTGTCATGTTGTTTACAATCAGATTCTCAGTTCTGTAGTGTTCCAAGTTCATCTTCACATCTGCTACTTCCTCTCAATGATAATGGAACCTCATACCAATGTGCTTGCTTCAACCATGTGCTATCAGATTCTTCACCAGGTTGATAGCTAACATGTTGTCGATCTTCATGGAAATTGTTCCATGATCCTTCCCTGTGATTTCTTCGATCAAGTTCACCATCCATGTTGCTTTTGGAATGCATAAAGAGAAGCAATTGTGTACTCTAATTCGCACGATGATAATGCCACTACTGGTTCCTTTCTCAAACTGCAAACAACTGATACATCACATAGCATAAACATGTATCCTATCGTGGATTTTTTTATCCTCAGCATCATTACACTAACTTGAATCGGTGTATCCCATTAACTTGCACTCTTTTCTTTTATCAGCTGCAGGAAATAAAATATCATAGTCAAGATTCACTACAAAAAAGTCTCTCAGTTGCGACGTGAATATCACGTCACAACTTGAGAAATCACGTCGCAACACGTAATCAGCGACGTGAAAGTTTATGTCGCTGGAGAACAAGTGACAAACTTGTTACGACGTGGAATATATGTCACAAAGTTGTGACATGGTATTCATGTCGCAACATAGTTATATAGGAAACATGCATTTGCTTTAAAAGCAGTTGTGGCAGACATAATACAGCTTTAGTTGCGACATGAAATACATGTCACAACTTTGTGACATGTATTCCACGTCGCTACAGATGACGTTTTTTTTTATAAAAAAATTGATTATTAATAATCTTTTTGTATATATAATAAACTAATTAATTAATATAATAAAATTTAGGGTTAAATATCATTTTCCCCCCTGCCAAATAAGCGAGATTCGGTTTTCCCCCCTATTAAAAAAAAACTTAGCCTTGCCCCCTTAACAAATAAAGATTCTCCAAGGGAAACCCAGGGAGATTCCTTCTTTGCCACGTGTCTTGAATCTTTTGGCTTATGTGGCAAGGTGGACACGCTGGCACTTGTGTTAATATAATTTGGGATTTAGGGTTGCAGACGGAATTCACCATTGATTCTCCTTGGCCACTTCTTCTTCTTCCTTGTGTTTCCAGCTCGTCATCTTCAAATTTCTTCTTCTTCCTTGTGTTTCCACATCTTCAAATTTCTTCTTCTTCTAGTATAACCGCACCGGATGGAAATGGAATCCACCAAAGTATGGGTAGCTGTAATTCCTATGTCTCTAACGTGAATTGAAGGTCCCTACATGTGGATGCAATGAAGATGTGGGTAGCTAAGACGCTCAAAAATCGCAAATTCGGAAGAGTGCAGGGTAAGTTTGAAGTTGTTTCAAATTTTGTTAACTTTGTTTAATGATAGCTGGGTTTAAGGTTGATGTATTAAAATTTCAGATGGAGAATAGTGAATTTTTCATTTGGGATGATGAGATCAACAATTGAACGTTATGCAAGGAATGTGAATTGGCAAATATGAAGGTTAAGATGATGGAAGGAATTCGAAAAATCAAGATGAAGCATGTATTGAAGAGAAGCAATTGGCAAATGAAACTTGCATTGTTGATGTCTTGGTTTGTGTTTGGTGTAATGTACACATACATGTAATATAATGTCTGTTGATGTAGTGTAATGTAAACTTATGCAATGTAATGTGTTTGTGTATGTAAACATCTTATGCAATGTAATGTGTTTGTGTTTGGTTCAATTATCGAGACTTTGTATGCATCATGTAATGTCAAATTTTAAGCAATGATAATGGATCATAAAAGTTTAGCAAGATATTCCACGTACATTACCATTGTAATGTAAACATTTTATAGCATTGACATAACCATTGTACCACAACATTACTTAACATACATAATCATTGACATAACCATTGCATAACATTAAACAAACATTGTACCAAAATACGTAATCATTGTACCATAAACCAAGGACTTAACTAAGAAATACAAAACATTGTACCAAAATACATAATCATTGTACCATAAACTAGGACTTAACTAAGAAATATGCCAACAAAATACATAAAATATCTTCAAAGCATTTAAGACTTCTTCTTCAATTTCTTCTTCCTCTTGTTGCATTCACATTGTTTTCTTCATCAGTCAGTGAAAAGGATCATCAGGATTAGAACCTTTTCCAGTGAATGGTTTTTTAAACCAGAATAACTTCTGTCTTTCACTTACCCTCCTCTTGATTGGCTTGGATGGTGACATCTTTTTCTTACCCTTCCTTTTTGAGTTGCCATCCAGCAGTAACCTGGGTAGAATTAATGTCCGAAGGCTTGAGAACACATCATCAGTGATGTCTCCAAAATAATCATTGGTTATTTCAGTCTGTTGTGCTTGTAAAGGTTCTACTGCTTGCCCTGCAGTTTGAACTGCACTTGCTTGCCCTGCAGTTGGCTCAGTTTGAACTGCACTTGTTGTAGCAGCCTGACCTTCATTACTTGCCCCAGCTATATCTACCTGGACTTCAACATCTGCACCAGTTTGACCTTCAACACCTGCACCAACTTGACCTTCAACACCTGCACCAGCTTGACCTTCAACACCGCACTGACCTTCAACACCTTCATTACTTGCACTAGCCGAACTTCAACACTTGCATCAGTTTGAACATTCAATCTAACTTTCCTCTACATGAATGGAGAATAGCAATTGTTAATGGAATACATAACAATCAAACAAACAGCTTCTATTAAGTACTATGCATACCTTTCTCTTAACTGCATTGGGATTTTGAGTTGTGCTTTTGCAAGTTTGGGCATTGTGACCAAATTTGTCACAAATTGTACACCCATAGGACACACTGTAATCTCCTTCTTCTAGCACCTTCTTCTCCACACTCTAATTCTCAATTTCTTAGGCCTCGCCAGACCTCTCTTGTACATAGTAGTGTTTTGATTCTACCCACATTTCTTCACCATTTATTGGACTTATAGCAAAACTATAACAAATGGCATACTTGTCCCTATGGTAACACTTGTCTACGAATTCTTCGTGATTTTGTCTAAAACCTAGAGCGCAATGGCATGTCTACAAGGGATGCCAACTAGTTCCCGTAAATTACAAGTACAAGTTCTCTTAGCAATATCAACTACAAACTTTTGAGTATTAAATGAATGATTCACTTCAAAAGTCTCATCCATTGCCCAAGTGGGCAGCCAATGCCCACTAAGCATGACCTCTTTATCAAGCCTCTTCCTAGGTATTGGCATTACTTTATGAGGCCATTTTTTTAGCTTGGTTGAATTGGCAGACATTCTATTCATCAAATAAAGCCTAATCCACTCACACATGGTCAATAAAGGTTTGTCTCTTACACTTAAAATGGTAGCATTAAAAGATTCAGAGATGTTGTTCATGAGAACATCACATTTAGGATAAAGGAAAAAGCATGCTTACACCATGATTTTGTAGGAACAACCATTAACCATTTCCGTGCATCGTGATCTATCACCTTTAATTCATCCATCTTTTGAGCCAACCTTGGTAGTAAGTGGCTTTTGCACCTCCATCATTATATCTCTAATGAGTGCACCCTCCAAATTTTTTTGAAATTGGCATATAAATGCCTTAAACAAAGTCTATGCTCAATTCTTTCAAACATCTCTTCAAAGACTGCTACAAGACCCGCAACATTTCAACATTAGTATGACATAACAATAACCATTTCTAATGACAAAGAAAGCATGAAAATACCTTTTGGTTCGATATGAAAACATATCTCGTTATTTCGCCCACATCATTCATCAACACCCATGAACCACTTCCACTTTCCTTTGTTTCCTCTACTAACCCAAAAGCAAGAGGAAAATATTGATCATTAGGGTCCTCCCTACAAGAATTAGCAATTGTCCACCATACTTGGTTTTAGATGGCAGCCATCCACTCCACAAAGGGCCTACATCCATTAATGAAGCCCTTTACATCCTCAAAGTAAATAAAAGCTACCAACTGGGTGGAATTGTTGGGTTAGGCCTTTCAATGATTGCCATAGTGTTTCTGTGGTGGCCCTATGTAATTCTGCAAAGATACCTCCTCAAAATTGCACGCCTGCCTGCATCTCCTCCAACATCTTCTTGGCTATGAGTTTTGCTTTCCAAGCCCTACACACGCTATACCAACAGTAATTTTGCCTCGGATCTTGTATAATATCGATTCTAACATTTTCGAGGTTTGCATCTTCTTCAAAACAATCTTAGCCACCCACCTTGAATTTGCGATCTATTGTCTAAAACCCTAGCACAAGTGTGTTTGTCTTCAATGGTTTTTATAGCAATGTCCTCTTGTGGCCCACTTTGGAGCATAGCATTAAAACCCACAATTGGCCCTACACACAACCTCACCCTATCACTTTCATTTTTGATAAATGTAATTTCTCTCCCATTTAATATGCACATTCACGTATGGCAAACCTAAATTGCCTAGGAGTTGAATTCCATACCC
Organism: Vicia sativa; assembly: GCA_021764765.1. Taxonomy (NCBI): domain Eukaryota; kingdom Viridiplantae; phylum Streptophyta; class Magnoliopsida; order Fabales; family Fabaceae; genus Vicia; species Vicia sativa. The sequence continues at coordinate 156,853,765 of CM038792.1, forward strand.
CATCGAAACTTAAATTCCTTATTTAAATACTCCTTTCTAAACTTCTCAAACTTTTGGACTTTAGGTTTCTCACTATCCGACAAATCGGGATCGAACTTTCCAACTCATCACTAGCATACTCATACTCATCTTCCTCACATGCTTTGTCTTTACTAACACTAACACGTGCATCCACTTTTGGGTTCTCTTTGGTAAACCTATATCCACCCCTTCAAACCCATCAACAAGAGCGGGCCCGCATCTTCACTATCACCTAACCCCTCAACATCATCTTCATCACTTCCTTCCATCCGACTAACCTCATTGACACACCTAGGAAGTCTTACTTTGCTCCCATAATCGCAACATTATGCTCTATGAAAAGTACCCCATCATTGAGTTGCACAAGAATATGCAGAAAGTCATAACAATCCTCATCCATTCTAATCGAAAATAATTATCATCTATTTCACGATTAAGAGTCCACACTCTATAAGTCCCTTCCTTGTAACCCCAACCCGTTAATAAGCTATGTATACTACCCATTGAAAATCATCTAAACGCAGTTCAAACCAACGAAGACATACCACCTCTATAAATCATAGCACCGCTGCTAGAAGCACAAACTCCCCACCATTGGAGTACAAGATTGAACTCCTCATCACGAACAATGGTTCCTCCTTCTTCGCTCGCCTTTGCATCTCGACTTCATTCGCCGCCGCTTTGGACTCTAGGTTCCTTTTGCTTTTCTTACTTCGCTGGACCGGCCTTCCTAGCCTTCACTGGTGGAGGCTTGTTCTTGTGCACGCTTCTTCCTCCCATTTCAAGTTTCTAACAATGTTAAACCCTAACATTGCAAGGGGATACCTATATAAGGATGCGAAATTTTAACACACAAGTGCCAGCGTGTCCAATTTCCACATAAGCCAAAAGATTCAAGACACGTAGGCAAAACTAAGGAATCTCCTCGAAGGTTTCCTTGGAGAATCTTTATTTGTTAAGGGGGCAAGGCTAAGTTTTTTTTTAATAGGGGGGAAAACCGAATCTCGCTTATTTGGCAGGGGGGAAAATGACATTTAACCCTAAAATTTATATAATAAAATTATATAATTATATATTCATATAATAAAATTTTATATAATAAATTCATATAATAAAATTTTATATAATAAATTTGATAAACTAAAATTATATAATTAAATTAATATAATAAAACTAATAAATTAAAATTTAAAATTTTAATAAATTAAAATTTAAAATTTAAAATTTTAATAAATCAAATTTAATATTTAATATTTTAATAAATTTAAATTTAAAAACAAATTAAATACAAAGTGTTTTTACGGGGGGCATCTTCACCCGGATAATTATCAAGATCAAAATCATCGTTTCCGTCATCCTCCAGCTCTTGATCAGGAACATTTGGTTTTCCACCACCTTGCATAAATCGTCGCATCTGCTCCTCTATATCATATTGTCTCTTCCGCATGATCTTCAATTGCTGCTCTTGCCTTATTACCTCCATTTTGGCCTCCACTTCGTGTCTCGCCTCACTTAACGTCAATTGTCTTACTATTTCAACTTGTGCTCGTGTCAGATTTGGTTGACGCGACCCTTCTTCTCCATCTCTAACTCTCTGAAACATATTTCTATCACCAAATCTCAAGTCGGCTGCCAAATTTCCACCCCCAAAAAAGCAACCATTAGGCCCTTTTCCCTCAACTACTTGATTCCATATATAGAAATCAACACCCGCATGAAGCGGCTCCCCCTTTGCTGGAGTATATTCAGGATTATTTTCTAGGAAAACTGCGAGCAATGTCTGATAATCATCCTGCACATGCATACAGTAAAAAAAATTAAATTAAATATTTATATATATATATATTAAATTATCATAAATTAAAGTATATTAAAAAGTTGCCACATGATTTTCACGCCACAACTTATGAATTGCCACGTGATTTTCATGTGGCAATTTATCAGTTGTCACATGATAATCACGCCACAAAATTGTCATTAAGTTTAAAAAATCACTTGCCACATGATATTCACGCCACAATTTATCAGTTGCCAAATGAAAATCACGTCACAGATTTGTTATTAAATTAAAAAAAAATATGAACAACATAAATTAAATTACTTACAAAAGCTTTTCGCGTGCGCTCGTCGACAAAACCTCCCAATCTCTTTGTTCGAGTCTTTGTAATCAACTCAATGATCAACGGTGGTCTCCCCAACTCCTTAGTCTAAATAATAAAATTAAATTAATTAATAAAATATATTATGAATAAAAATATAACTTAAAAAATTAGTAATATTTACCATTCACCGAACATGCTCCGCAGTACTAATACTTCCAACAGTATTGACACATCCCCCTTTTCGGATGCCCTCATCTTCTTAAAAATTTCTGATTTAGCCTTGAATTCCGTTGAATCCCAATATGTAAGAAGTTCGCCAAAAACCTATACGCCTATCTAGTTAGGACAGATACCATGAATCTCATAATTCTCCCTAACCCACCACATTATATCAGAAAATCTTCTAGAAGTTCTGCTATATAGTTTTTTTCAATCATTTTCTCATTCAACAGATCTCACACACATTTTTTCTACAATGTTGTATGACATTAAAATAAAAAGTTAAGTAATTATAATAAAAATTTCATTTAAATAACAATAACTAAACAAATAAATTAAATTTACAACTTAAATAAATAACAATACCTTAAATTTTTTAAACCATTCTTCTTTATTTGTAACCTCGCCAAAGTTCTTCCAAAATGATTTATACGTCTGCTGAATTATATAATTTATAACCTTGACAGTAGTCCGACTCGATGCGAAACTAAACAACAACATTTTTAATTAACAATATTAAATATAAATTTATACAAAAAATGAAAATATATACATACTTAAATAAAAGTTTATAAATAAGAAACCTACTTGCTTCCTTCGGGTCAAATCCAAAACCTCCCGTCAATGACATGAATCTCACTCGGATCACCCCTCCCACGAAGATCAGCTTCATCGATCTCATCAGCTGCCACATCTACATCACCAACATCCTCATGTGCAGGTACATGTGTGGGGGCGTGGGGTATTGGATCCTCCAGTCTGTCTGGAATGTGGGGTGCGGGATCCTCTAGTCTGTTTGGGACGTGGGGTGCGAGATCCTCCAGCCTGTGTGGGACGTGGACTGGGGGATCGTCCAGTCTGTGTGGGACGTGGACTGCAGGATCCTCCTGCCTGCTGGAAGGATGAGGAAATCTGTGTGGGATACGGAAAACTGGATTCTCCCGTCTTCTAGAAGGATGAAGGCATCTGGGTATGTGGGAAAGGAAAACCATGTCCTCTAGTCTGCTGGAAGGATGAGGGCATCTGGATTTGTGCGAAAGGAAAAGTGGGTACTTCAGCCTGTTGGAAGGATGATAGCATCTATGATGGATAAGGAAAACTAGGTACTCCAACCTGCTGGAAGGATGAGGGCATCTGGGTCTGTGGAAAACCAGGTGGCACAAAAGATGCAGGTACCCCAGACGGGAATATCTGAGAGGAGAGTAATGGGACAAAAGCATGAGTACTAGCCATGGACATATGATCAACCTGACTCTGAGGGGGGGCACATGGCCGAGTGAGGTACCTCACATGTTACTACCCTCGGACGTTGGGACTTCTTCCCTCTATCATTACTCTTAGGTGGCATTTTACCTATATATATATATATATATATATATATATATATATATATATATATATATATATATTCATCAACAAAGATAATAAATTCATTAACACCAATAGATATTCATTAACAAATTCAATAGATATTCGTTAACACATTAAATAGATATTCATTAACACATTCAGTACATGTTCTTTAATATTACATTCAATACATGTTCATTAATATTACATTCAATAAATTGTTTAGTTATTCTAAATCTTCATACTCGTTATCCATATCATTCTCATCATCTGATGTAATATTGTCCTCGGATTCAAATTCTTCATCATTCTCTTCATCCACATTATTATCAACCAACAATAAAGACGCATCAACTTGATGTCCCTCAACAGTTGTATCAGACAAACATGTAATGTCTTCAGCTACAACCACATCATTAATTTGTTCAACATCATCAACTTGGTAGGCAACATCTTCCACTAGATCGCCAATTTCAATATGACCTAACAGTTTTGTTTTTATTATAACACACCATCCTATTTTACGTATTACAAATGAAGGATAAGGAACATAATAAACTTGCCTAACAATATGTGACATTATGAAAGGGTCATACTCTTTGTATCTCTAGTTCATTTGAATCTCAACAGTACCATATGACTTGTGTATTTTTGTGCCTCTAGTTGGATCATACCATTCACAATAAAACAAGAAAACTTTATTTTCTGAATCCAAGTAATTGTATACCAACTCGTAGATATGTTTAACAAAACCATAGAAGTCGTCTTCACCGCCATCTGTAACTCCTTTTACAAATACACCACTGTTTATGGTTTTTTTCCCTTCGGTCCATGCCTTAGTGTGAAATTTATATCCGTTCACAAAGTATGTGTGCCAATCATTTGCGCTTTGGATAGGGCCTTCTGCTAAGTTTTTCAAATAGAGTATTTCTGGAGTTGGTGCAAGAACGCAAGACAATCTCTCCTTAAACCATGAGGGAAATTGAGCATGAATGACACCGGATGTTGACTGTACACCAGTACTATAAAAATAGGCATTGTTAAATTCCCTACAAAACACACACCATAAGCTTAATAAGTTTGGTATACACACATTGTCAACAGAGTTAAAAAAAGGTTGGGTAAACTTACTCAAGATATGGTTTAACTTCAACACAATTGATCAAGACATAGACATTGCAGATTGCATTTATTTTTGGGTCAACCAATGCACACCCTTCTTTCCATAAGTTCGACCTGGAAGCCCGAAGACTGATAAGGTGAATTAAATTCTTTGGTTGACGTTTACAGGATTCCCTATGATTCTAGGAGTTAACATCAAGTGATTGAAATAGTGACTGCAAAAATGTGATGTTTCGCGATGCAAGTAATGTGAACATATAGATCCTTATACTCTAGATTTATTTTTCACTTATCGTTTTGAATCACCCATGAACCTTTCAAACAGATACATCCACTTATATTAAATAGGTCCACTAAGATAAGCTTCATATGCAAGATGGACAGGTAAATGTTCCATGGAGTCAAAGAAACCAGGCGGAAAAACTTTTTCCAACTTACAAAGAATGAGTGCAATATTTTGGTCCAACTTAATGATGTCTTCCACTCTTAAAGCTGACGCACAAATATCTCTGAAAAATTGACTAATTTCAGTTAGTGGATCAAGAACATGTTTGGGTAGCGATCCAAATGCAATTGGTAGCAATTGTTCCATAAAAATGTGGCAATCATGACTTTTCATAATATGCAACTTTCCACTGTTAGGGTCAGCACACCTTGCTAAATTCGATGAATACCCATCGTACATTCTCAAATCTTTTAACCATCGACAAACCGCTTTAGCTTCTTGGGAAGTCAGACTGAAACAAGCCTTGGGTTTTAATAACTTTCCATTCGGTTGAGGCTTCAACTCCAACTCTTTTTGGTTACACAAAAATTCCATGTCTTGTCTAGCCTTCTCATTATCTTTTGTTTTGCCTATCACATCCATCAATGTGTTAAATACATTATCAAAAAAATTCTTCTCAATATGCATAACATTAAGATTATGGCACAACAAATTATCTTTCCAATACGGGAGGTCCCAAAATATACTTCTTTTTGTCCAATTGTGCGTGACTCTGTATCCTTCAATTCGGCATGCTTTGCCAATATCTGTAAATTTTGGTAGTTCACAAACTTGGTTCCATATAGCACCTGGTGACAATCAAGGCGGAGGCAAATCTGTCACTCGTTTATATTTTTTAAAATTTGTCTTGTTTCTTCTATAGGGATGATTTGTTGGTAGGAATTTGCAGTGATAGTCAAACCACGAGCTTTCCCCCCTTTTATCCAACGTAAACGCTTTACTGTATTCCATGCAATGCGGACAACCCATTTTTCCATGCGTACCCCAACTAGACAACATGCCATATGCTGGAAAGTCATTAACGGTCCACATCAAGGCAACTCGCAATGTAAAGTTCTATTTATGGGATATATCATAAGTCCATTCTCCAATCGACAACCTCTTCAAATCATCAATTAAAGGTTGTAAGTACAAAAGATTTTGGACTGTGCAGGCCTGGTATGACGCATGTCAAAAACATGTATGGTTTTGTCATGCACATCTCAGGAGAGAGGTTGTAAGGGGTTACAGTAACTAGACGACAAGAATACGCATTTCCCAATGCTTGCACGTATAGGGAAAAACCATCAAAGCATAATCCAAGCCTGATATTTCTAGGCTCTGTAGCAAAATTTGGATGTTTCCGATCAAAGTGCTTCCATGCCTCACCATTAGATGGATGTCGCATAGTGCCTGAACTTGTTTGGTTTGTATGATGCCATGTCATTTGACTTGCACTGTGCATTGAAGCAAACATTCTTTTTAACCTTTGTATTATCGGAAGATAAAACATGGATTTTATCTACACGCTTTTTTATCATAATGTCTCTCGAACTTGATATCTCAGATTATTACAAAACTTACACTCCTCTAATGATTCATCTTGGGTACTAAACTCATTGTCATAAAACAACATGCAACCGTTAATGCAACAATCAATCTTTCTTACTTTTAAACCCAACTTCGACACCCACTTCTTTGCATCATAATAACTTGTAGGCAAGTTGTCTTTCGTTGCGGTGGAATCCAAGATCATTTTTGCAAAATGTTCCAGACATTGATCGGAAACATTCCAATTTGACTTGGCGACCAATAATCTCACACACATTGATAACTTTGAGTCTGACAACCCCTCAAACAACGGCGTATTCATCTCTTTCAACAATTGATATAATCTCTGCGCTTCCTCATTCGACAACTCTTCCCCGTCAAAATCTCCAGGTTCATCATATGACACGTTCACCATCTCATCGATCAAATTAAAGTTCTCCTCATATTCTATAGTCGGTCGACTACTTGAAGCATGCACGTTGCTAGTCTCTGGTACGTTACTCGATAGTTCTTCACCATTATATGTCCAAACCCAATAGTTTTCTATGAAACTCCTTCTATACAAATGACGTGTTACTTTCTCTAGGTCACTAATTATTGGTCTACATTCACATTTAAGACAGGGACACCTAACTCCTCTTTCGCTTCGACAACATTCCTGGGTTTAAGTCCACGTCTTCCAGAAAATGTTCTATCGTACATCCAACTACGATAATACCGATAATATTCCATACTGCATATTTATACAATCATTTTTTTTAATTAGAAATATTAATCAACTTAATAATATTCTTAAACATATACTATTTAATATTTATCATTCTTAAAAATATTATTTTTGTTTTAACTATTAAACATGTACCATATAAATATATATTATATATTAAAAAATACTATTAAATATATATAACTATTATAGTTCATTAAGATAATTATATATATATATATATATATATATATATATATATATATATATATATATATATATATATATATATATATATATATATATATATATATATATATATATATATATATATATATATATATATATATATATATATATATATATATATATATATATATATATATATATATATATATATATATATATATATATATATATATATATATATATATATATATATATATATATATATATATATATAACTTTTATTTAATATATAATATATTCTATATAAAAATGTAAATTTATAATATTTTATTTATAATTTTATTTTTAAAATATTAATAATATTTTTTATACATAATTATTATATTCATTAAGATAAATATTTAATTATAAATATGAAGTATTTAATTATAAATACTATTTAATATTAAATTCTATTTTTAAAACAATAATATAAACTATGTATTTTATTTTATTATAAATATATATATATATATATATATATATATATATATATATATATATATATATATATATATTAAAACATACTATATTATAATCTTTTAATAGAATTTTTTTATAAAATATATACAAAAATGATGTTTTTTTAATTATAGTTTGTTTATATTTCTATGTTTTAAAAATATTAATTTAGTTTTTATTATATACATAATATAATTCTGTTTTTATAAAAATTATTTTCAATACATAAATGTATTCTGTTTTAAATAATCTATTTTCATAATATAAAAATATTTTGTTTTTAATATACATAAAATATTTTCGTTTTTTATTTATAAATATAAAAAATTTGTTTTTAATTAAATTTATTATATTTTATATTCTTTTTTTTAATTTGTTTTTATTAATTTTTTTCCATTAAGATAAAACATATATTATTTTTAATAATATATCCTATTAATTTTTAAAAAACAACATATAATATATTGTATTAATGTTAATATTAATATATAACAGTTAATAACTTTAATAATAGTTTTAATATATCCGTTTTTTCTAATAGTTTTAAAAATATTAATGAAAAATATATATAATTTTTGTTTTTATTTTATTTATTATATTCTGTTTTAATTTTAATTTTTTATAAAATAAATATTAAATATTTAAATTATCATTTTGTTTTATAATAATTAGTTTATAAAATAACCTAATCAAAAAAATAACCTAATAATTCTATTAAAAATATATCACATATTGTAAATAAACATTTAATAAAAATCTAAAAAAAAAAACTTATCTCTTCTTCAATCTACTCCACCTCTCCTACACCTTCTTCTCCTTCACATTCTTCTCTCTTCAAAATCTAAACAAAAAAAAAAATCTAACATTAATCATAGAATATAGTATGAATATAAAAAGAAATTATAAAAAAAATAGGGATGTAATTTACCTTTGATGTAAGAATATGTGAAAATTATTTAGGATTGAAAGGTATAAAAACTTGAATTGAGATTGAAAATTTGGGAATTTTGGGAGAGAAGGGTTGGCTTTGGGAGGGATAACAAAGAAGGAGAGAAAAATTTCAGAGAGCTTGTAATGATGAATGAAAGTGGAGAAGCGAAAGGGGTTAGTATATAAATTAATTAGTGACGTGAGAATCACGTCACAACCTTCCCACGTGAGACTCACGTCGCAACATGTCAATGGTAAGATTAATTATTGTCCCTGCCTGCAATGCTGCCACAATGTCACTTCAATGGAACATTAAATTTTCCCTCTAAAAGTTGCGACGTGGTTATAACGTCACAATTAAATTTTTTAAAATTTGAATCTTCCCCCACGTGAATGTTACATCTTTTTCTATTTTAAGTTAAAAACTTAATACAGCGACGTGTAACTCACGTCGCAACGTTTTTCAACAACCCTAATGAGTATTTCTTGTAGTGATTTTCTTTCAGATACCTCAAAATCCTCTTCATTGCTTCTAGGTGTGATACCTTTGGCTTCTGCATGAATCTATTTACCATACATACACTGTATGCTAAGACAGGCCTTGTGTGACAAAGGTATCTTAATGACCTAATAAGTCTTAGGTATCGGGTTGGGTCGACATCATCTTCATCGACATCTTTCTTTCTATAGTTTCATTTGGTTGTGAAGTTTAGGGTGGTACCACCTCATGTAAAATCTCTTCTTACTCACATAATATATCGAAGTATTTCAACACATACTCTCCACCACCATCAGTTCTCAAAACTTTGAGCTTTAAACCACTGTGCCTTTTGACCATAGATTTAAACTTGGAAAATACCTCGATCACTTCCCTTTTCTTCTTGATTAGGTAAGTCCATAATTTTCGACTAAAATCATCTATGAATGTGATAAAGTATTTGTTACCTCCCATCGAATCCACCTGGATTGGTCCATATAAATCAGAGTATTTGACTTCAAGGATTGTCTTCGACTAGATTCTTGCATCCTTATTGAAGTTATTTTTGTGATGCTTCTCCTGTACACATTCCTCACACACCTCATTTGGGATGTCGATTTCTGGTAATCCTTAAACCATATTTCTTATCTTCAAATCTATGATGTCTCTGAAGTTGAGATGACCAAGTCGATAATATAATAACAAGATTGGTTATATATCTGGCCTTATGTTTTGATGATAACTTTACATGTTATCTTAGAGAATAATTATATACTATAATGATTTTTGTCTAGTGTGTAGCTTTTTCTAAACAGGTTTTGACTATGGTAAGAAGGCACATGACATCATCAAGTTTTGAACTCAATACTCTGGAAAAAAACTTATGGTGTGTTACAAGTTAAGTCAAGATTCTGGAATGCTTCTTATGCAACAATTCTAAGAAACATTAGTACAATAACTTCTTATCATGACTTATGCAAGGATTTTTAAACGCCTTTTAAGCTTTCCTTATGTTGTTCCAAGTTTTGAAGATGTTGAAGACAAGGTTCTGGTGAACGAGCTCTGAAGATCTGAAGACATTCTTCTGAAGACCAAGTGCTGAACACTCTAAAGGCAAGGGTTCTCTGAACAAGCTCTAAAGACTCAAAGACTTAGGTTTTGAAGATACAAAGTTTTGATCATTCTACAACATGCTTCTTCAACACACAAATCAGAATCCTCTGAAAATATAGAAGACAGAGATCAACACTAAGAGATTGTGTGTGATGGTGAGTATAAAAGTACAAAAGTGCACTATGACCTCTACTATATACAATGGCGTAAGGACATGCCTTTTTGTACTATTATCTGAAGGTGTGAGAAACACAAGAAATGGGGGTTGAATTGGGTTTCACCAAAGTGGATTCTTTTTTGCTGGTGACTTAACCAAATAAATATGGAACATAAAGATAAATAACACAGATGATAAATAACATAAAGAACTAAGCTAACATGCAGCCCACCCTCGCAAGGATGATTTTGCCTTCAACAAAGACTTAATCCACTAGAACCAAACTGATTACAGAACAGCCACAATAAGTCCGATCAACCTTATTGGCACCCCCAACAAGTCCGTTGATCCTTATTGAGTTACCTACTCAAGCCGCAACATGAGTCTTTTTGAGATCAGACCTTCACTCAGTCTCTCAAGGTATCTTTCAACAACAATTGATTTCTTCTAGTGTTTACAAATTTGCTTCTTAAAATCACATTACAAAGACTTTTCAATACAATAGAAAACACATAAGTGTTCTACTGAAATATACGAGCAATATCTCCTTTCTTATTTACAAAATTATACACAAATGATTTCTCTATAGAGTTTGCACAACGCCTTTGTGTAGTTTTGTTTGAGCTTAATTTGTTCCAATAGATTCGTCATTGTAGTGTAATTTTTTACTTTTCTTTAGCTTCCAAGTCTTCCTTTTATATCTTGTAAAAGAGATCCATTGAAAATATAGAAAGGTAATATTGGAAATTGATCCGCTGTCGCGCGCGAATCAAAACGAGTAATTTTTGAAAACGTAGTATAGCGACAATGACTCGAATCGTCTCACAAGGATTCTTGATTATTACTAACCGAAGATAAATCGAATTAGGGGGTTGGTTTGGTGTTCGATTAAGAAAAAGCAGAAAATAAGCGCTTAAAATAAGTGATTATAAAATAAGTCAATCTACCGATTCAGTTCCTACTATCATCGATTATTATAATTTTAATATTTGAAGCAGATTGTCTATTCCTATTTGGATACAAACCCAGTGATAAGCACGGTGAAGTTTGTGAGATGTATGTTCCTATTGTCCGAATTAAGCAAACGGGATAAATTTTCATGGATTAAGCAAACATGATTGATCAGACACAACAACGAATTAAGCAAACGCGATGAGTCTAAGTTAGGATCATACAATCAACCAAATTGAATCAATATATTTCATGCAATTGAATTAAGCATACAATAACACAAAATATTCTTGAAAGGAATTAAACTGAAATTAACATTATAATAATCTCAAGTATTGGAACCTGAATACATCAGATCGACTCTGGATGTTTAGTTCCTCATCATAATCGTCAAAAGCAAAAAAGTTTTTTTTTTCTCTGAATAATGAAAGGTGATCTCAAATTACTGTAGCGGCTGCTAGGTATAGCAAGGACAAGGATTCGGGTCATAACCCAACTGGGTCAAAAACACAACCCAGACCCAAAACAAATGATAAAAAATGCTGCAACTTCAACGACTTTTTCAACCTTGCTATAGTCCGATTCAGCTTCTGGCCACAAGTAAAGAGTTGTAGATCTTTCTCTTAGCTTTCCAACGCATGGTCAAACGCCTCAATCCGATTCCTTTAGCTCAAGTTATAAATGTTTCCGCGAAAGCTGCAAATGTTGAAAATAAAGCACGAAAATTAAATTAAAACAAAAATAAACTAAATTTGAAAAACATTATAAAATATAAAAATAAATAAAGAAAAGCATAGAAATTATTAAATTCAAATATGGAAGAATGTGCATTAAAATGCACTAATCAAATTCCCCCAAACTTGAACTTTTGCACTCCGAGCAAAATAAAATTAAAACTCAAAAAGAAACGCAACAACATCAACAGTTACTCATTCTAGGCTACAAACTCTTCTTCAGTTAATATTGCAATGACAGGTACTAATCTTGCATACTAAGGATATCGTAGGAACACTAATCCACAATTATGCAGTCATAAGCCTCATACATATACAAATCAATTTGAATCATGTTATTATGCTTAAGCCTAACTTATCCATCTTCCTCTTTTTCATTCAGGCGCAATCACATTAAGTCCGTTATCTCCACACACTCATAGTAAGGTGACCGGTTAGTGACTCTAATCCTTTTTTTCTTTTTTTCTTTTTTTTTGCATGAGACTCTGGTACCTAAGTGGTATAACCCTTGCTTATCCAGTTGTAGTTGCGGGGGATCGGACCGTAATCCGCCCTACCAAGTTCAGCACTAGAAACCATTGAACCAACTAACAATGGATCTTGATCATTTTTTGTAGGTTCTACAACTGTTGGGTTAAGTGACCGGGTGAGGGTCACCTAACTTAGAAGGTGCATTCCTTTTTTTCTTTCTTTTTTTTTAAAACATGGATCACTCACTTATTTTCATTGGCTTCCTTACGTAGAGCATGTGTGAGATAGTGCTGACTGCAAAGATAAACTACTCAAGAGAAGAATGAGAAATCAAGGCTATGTCATAATAAGTATTCAAATTAACTTCCATATGCAGGAGACTTACAGTGTTAAGACGATATTGATCTTGTGCACTTTTCCCGGTCTCACAACTAACCTCAAATTAATCTATAGCCCAAAAAATTTAAAAGGATGCTTTCATTATTTTTTATTTTATTATTATTTTTTAACTGAAAATAAAATAAAACAATGCACACAAAACAAAAACAAAGAAACACTTAAAACAAACATTGTCCTCAATGAAAGGACATGAATATTAAAGTAAAGAGAAGGAAGGAAGAACTCCCTGATCAAGTTGCAGTGCAGTTGGGCGCTTCCAAAGAAAGCTCCTCCATGCTTGCATTTTCAGGCGCTGAACTTCCATGGAACAGCTTGAGGCGCTGCCCATTGACCTTGAAAACTTTGTCAGTACATGCATTTTTTATTTCTACTGCACCATGAGGGAAAACATTAGTAACAACAAAAGGGCCAATCCATTTGGATCGGAGTTTCCCAGCCATAAGCTTAAGGCGAGAATTAAACAGTAAAACCTACTGGCCCACAAAGAATTCCTTCCTAGAAATCATCTTATCATGGAAGTGCTTAGTTTTTTCTTTATAAATCCTAGAGCTTTCATAAGCCTCTAGTCTAAGCTCTTCAAGTTGTTGTAATTGGAGTTTTCTTTCAATAGCTGCTTGTTGCATCTCCAAATTACAACTTTTCACCGCCCAATAAGCACAGTGTTCTATTTCTACAGGAAGGTGACATGCCTTACCAAAAACAAGTCGATAAGGAGACATCCCAATGGGTGTCTTGAAAGTTGTTCTTTGAGCCCAAAGTGCGTCTTCTAGACGGCGGCTCCAGCCCTTCCTGTTTGGCTGCACCATTTTCTCTAAAACCTGTTTGATCTCCCTGTTTGAGATCTCAGCCTGCCCATTAGTTTGTGGGTGATATGCAATAGAGACTCTATGCACAACTCCATACTTTCAAAGCAAGGCTTCCATGGCGCGGTTACAGAAATGAGTTCCTTGGTCACTTATGATAGCTCGCGGTATTCCAAACCTGCAAAAGATATTGGATCTGACAAAATCTGCAACAACTCTAGAGTCATTAGTCCTAGTGGGGATAGTTTCCACCCACTTTGAAACATAATCAACAACAAGCAAAATATACAGAAATCCAAATGATATAGGAAAGGGACCCATGAAGTCGATTCTCCATACATCAAATACCTCACAGAAAAGCATAGGTTGCTGAGGCATTTCACTCTTACGAGTGATGGTTGTACTTGCTATCTGGCATTCTTTACAAGTGCGGTAAGTCTCATAAGCATCCTTAAAAAAAGTGGGCCAATAAAAACCTGAATCTAGGACTTTTCTTGCAGTCCTTTGAGGCCCAAAGTGTCCCCCAACTTGAGATGCATGAGCAAAATTCAAAATAGATTCAATCTCATAGTCGGGAACACATCTCCTAATTACCTGATCACTACCAAATTTCCAAAGATATGGATCATCCCAAACATAACATTTGGCGTTACTCTTGAGTTTGTGAATCTGTGACCTGGATGCACCTGTAGGAAAAACACCAGCAACAAGATAATTAACAATGTCAGCAAACCAAGGTGTAATCCCATGCACAAGTAAAAGCTGCTCGTCAAGAAAGTCATCCTGAATGGGAAAAAGATCTTCATCTCTCTCTATCCTACTCAAATGATCAACCACTAAGTTCTCAGCTCCACTTTTGTCTTTAATCTCTACATTAAACTCTTGGAGCAACAACATCCACCGAATCAATCTCGGTTTTGCTTCTGGTTTCTTCAACAAGTACATTAAAGTTGCATGGTCAGTAAAAACAACAACCTTGGAGCCTAGCAAATATGATCTGAATTTATCAAGAGCAAAAACAATAGCTAGAAGTTCTTTTTCAGTGGTGGTGTAATTTGATTGTGCAGAATCTAAAGTCCTAGAAGCATAATAAATAACATGGGAAGCCTTGTCAACTCTTTGTGCAAGGACAACCCCAACAACATAGTTAGAAGCATCACACATAAGCTCAAAAGGGAGGGTCCAGTCAGGAGGCTGGATGATGGGAGCGGAGGTCAATGCATTCTTCAAGAAGTCAAACGCTTGTTTGCATTTGTCATCAAAATTGAAAGTGACGTCATTCTTCAACAAGTTTGACAGCGAAAGAGCTATCTTGCTGAAATCCTTGATGAAACGCCTGTAAAAACCTGCATGACCAAGAAAAGAACGAATCTCGCGAACGCAAGAAGGGTAAGGCAGTGTAGAAATGACATCAATCTTAGCAGGGTCAACTGAAATTCCTTTTTCTGAAATTATGTGACCCAAAACAATTCCCTGATCAACCATAAAATGACATTTTTCATAATTTAAAACAAGATCAGTTTCGATGCATCTCTCTAAAATCAAGTTTAAATTGCTCAAACATGAATCAAAAGAAGAACCATAAACAGTGAAGTCATCCATAAAAACTTCCATGCAATTTTCAATAAAATCAGCAAAAATGCTAAGCATGCATCGCTGGAAAGTTCCAGGAGCATTGCAAAGACCGAAAGGCATCCTCCTGTAAGCAAAAGTACCGAATGGACAATTAAAAGTGGTATTTTCTTGGTCTTCCGGTGCAATATGAATCTGGAAGTAACCTGAAAAGCCATCAAGAAAACAATAATGTGATTTACCAGCAAGTCGTTCAAGCATTTGATCAATGGACAGTAAAGCAAAGTGATTCTTTCTAGTAGTCTGATTCAATCTCCTGTAATCAATACAGACTCTCCAACTGTTCTGAACTCTAGTGGGAACAAGTTCATTCTTTTCATTTTTCACCACTGTAAGTCTAGATTTCTTAGGTACAACCTGCACTGGGCTTACCCATTTACTGTCAGAGATAGGATAAATGATACATGCTTGCAAGATTTTGGTTACCTCTTTCTTCACAACATCAAGGATCAAAGGATTAAGCCTCCTTTGGGGCTGCCTTACTGTTTTCGCTCCATCCTCAAGTAAAATCCTATGTATACACATAGACGGACTAATTCCTGGAAGGTCAGCTAATGTCCACCCAATTGCCTTCTTGTGCTTCTTCAAAACCCACAAAAGCTTGTCTTATTGATCGAAATCAAGGTTAGAAGAAATAATAACAGGGAGTTTTTCATTACTCTCCAAATAAGCGAATTTCAGGTTTTTAGGGAGCTGTTTCAGCTCTAAGGACGGGGGCTGCTCAATGGATGGAGTGTTTGGGGCAGCCGAGATTTCAGGAGTATCAGCTGCAAAAACTACTTCATCGACAACAACTTCACATGTAGGAAACACATCAGACTGCAAAGCAGCATCAATCTCAGCACACACAACACAAAGGTTAGTGTCAGTACAATCAACACATGAGTAAATATCATCGAAACCAGATAAAGATGGAAAATCAAGTGAAAATAAATCAGAAAAATTGTCCTCAACCAATTCAGAGATCAACTCAATATGAAAAACGGAATGCTCCTCTAAAGGGTGTTTCATGGCATCAAAAATGTTAAATTTTGCAACAATGTCACCAAATTCCATGGACATGGTTCCATCGTCAACATCAATTTTTGTTTTCGCCATTTTCATGAATGGTCTGCCTAAAATGATGGGAGCTCTGGTTGTCTTAGTTTCTTCTTCCATGTCCAGAATGTAAAAATCTGCAGGAAAAATCAAATCGTTAACTTGAACAAGGACATCTTCCACTATGCCGGCGGGGCGAACATTGCTCCTATTCGCCAATTGAATGATTAAACCTGTATGCTGCAAAGGACCAAGACAAAGGTTATTATAAATATAAGTAGGCATAACATTTATGCCCGCTCCTAAATCAAGCATGCAATTATCAAATTTACTATCCCCGATAGTACAAGGAATAGCAAAAGTTCTTGGATCTTTCTGCTTTTGTGGCAAGACAGGAGTGAGGACCGAAACATTTTGCTCGCTAACAGCCTTTTCAGATGAAGGTTTAGGCTGAATAAAAGCAAAAATATTTCTTCCCAAGTTGACTCTTTCACTTCCTTTCATCCTTCTCTTGTTTGTACACAAATCTTTCAGAAACTTTGCATACTTTGGAACCTGCTTAATTACATCTAGAAGCGGAATATTTACCGCAACTTTTCTAAACACATCCAAGATCTCTCTCTCTTTGTCTCCCTCCTCAACCCCTTTATTTTTCAGTATTCTATGCGGGAAGGGGACTGGTGGTACATACTCTTTTTCCTTATTTTTTTCAACCACAACAGAAGAAGGTGAAGAAAGTTCAGATAAAACAGGTTCAAATGGAGAAGGTTCAGATGTTACCTCAATATTTTTATATTTTTCAGGGGTTGATTCTGCAACCTTTCCAAATCTCAAAGAAATTGCACTCACATTAGCATTAGGACCTTTTGGATTGACAATTGTTTGAGCTGGAAGTTGGTTCGATCCTTGGGCTTGCAAGGTATTTATTTGAGTAACTAGTTGTCCCATCTGTGTATATAGGGTCTGAATGCTAGAATCGGTCCTTTGTTGGAACTAGATATTATTGACAACCATTTTCTTGACAAGTTCCTCTAAAGAAGGTCCAGAAGGTGCAGGTGTGGTAGCTGGTGGAGTGTTTTGTGGTTGTGGAATGGGTGCAACTAACTGTTGTTGGGTGGGCTGTTGATTTCCATATCGAAGGTTAGGATGGTTCCTCCAATTGGGATGGTATTTGTTGGTAGACAGGTCAGGGACGTTGTTGTACCTATTCTGGTTGTAAAGGTTGGCTTCATAGGCTTAAGGAAGCTCAGTTTTCGACTCGTCTTACAAAATTGGACAAGAATCGGTCGGATGCTCAGAAGAAATACAAATACGACACACATTGTTGTTTGAGGTTCGCATCGCCAACTGCTTGACTAAGGCGTTAGCTCACAATTCGGTCTCTAAAGCTTTGTTGGAAGAAACTCAAGTCGATTCATGCCTCTTGAATGTAATTGTCTCTAGTGGTGAATTGTTGGGAATTAAGAGACATGTTTTCAATAAGTGCTTAAAGCAATTGAGTTTTATCAATAAGTGCTCCACCACTAGCTGCATCAAGAATGTTCCTATCCATCTAATAAACCCTCATAAAAGTCGGATGAGTAATGCCTCTAACTGGTCGAGGCACCGGATGCCAAGTGTTTGAATCTCTCCCAATACTCAGTCAAAGACTCATTACTTTGTCTAATACCACAAATCTCCTTTCTTATTGAGGCAGCTCTGGATGCAGGAAAATATCTCTCCGAGAACACTCTTTTCAGAGCATTCCAGCTTGCGATTGAATTTGGCTCAAGATAATATATCAAATCCTTTGTTGCACCCTGCAATGAAAAAGGAAAAGCTCGAAGTTTGATGTGATCTTCAGTGATCCCTTCTGGCTTCAATGGTGTAGAACACACCACCTGAAATTCTTTCAAATGTTTGTGCGGATCCTCACCTGCAAGACCACTAAACTTGGTCAACAAGTGTATTAAACCCGATTTTAATTCAAAAGGAATAACAACATCATCATATTCAATACACAAGCCATTATAATTCACATCAGGGGCAGCCAATTCCCTTAAGGTTCTTTGGTCAGCCATATCAAAAACAAATTCAGAATCTGAAGCAAACAAGTTATGCAAATGGTCAGACTCATAATCAGACTCGATTGTGGGTGGTGAACTAGTGGTAGCTTGGACTTCTCTACGTCGTGTGTGCAAAGTTCTCTCTCTACTTCAGGGTAAAAAACAGCAAGTTCAGAATAGGAAGACCTAGTAGCCAGAACTAATGCACAGCAATGCAGCAACAATTGTAAAAAATGCCAACAATGTCCCTAAATAAAAAAAAGCAAACACAATGATGGAAATCGATTAAAATAAGATCAGAAAAATAAAATAACACCGAAATTAATCTAATGACTTAAAAATATAATTTTGAGAATTTTTTCGATTTTTTTTTTACTCTATGAAAACAGTAAAAAATTAATTAAAAATAGAAAAAAGATGAATTTGGCAATTTTTCTGCTTCTAGTAGGCAAAAATATTATACAATCGGACACAAACTTTCTAAAAACCTATTTTTTTTCTTCCGACTCTAAATGCGAATTGGCCAAAACCATGAGGAAACTAGTGCCTAAACGCGAGAACACTAATCTAAGACTCTAAAATTAGTTAATAATGACAAGAGTCCCCGGCAACGACGCCAATTTGATCCGCTGTCGCGCGCAAATCAAATAGCCGCAGATATACACTAGAAAAAAGCATTGGTGTATACAATTGTTCTCAGAGATAACATGTGAAGTTATCATCAAAATCATAAGGTCAGATGTAGAAACACTTCTTGTTCTTACACTATTTACCAGTCTCGCCATGGCCGTTAGGAACAAAACAACTGATTTTTGTGTTTTCATTTCTACACTCAAACGAATCTCTTTTTCAGCTATAAAAGGAGGACTTGGAAGAATTTAAAATCATTGAATCAGTTCAACAAAACTACACCAAAGCATTGCACAAACTCTGTTAAATTCTTTGTATAGTTTTGTAAATAAGCAAGGAAATTTTGTTGGTATCTTGTTATAAACACCGTGTGTTGATGTACTTAAACATTGTGTAATCTACTTGTTTAGAATCATCTTTGTATACACATATTTGTAAATCAACGATTATTGATAGGTTCCTTGAGAGACTACGTGAGTCTGGATTCTCAAGAATACTTTGGTTGTGGCTATAATGGTTTTGCAATAAGCATCGACAGACTTGTTGGGATTGTCAATGAGGTTGATCAGACTTATTGTGGTTGTTTGTAATCTGGTTGGTTATAGTGGATAAAGTACATGTGTATAAGCAAAATTACCTTGAGGGGTGGACTGGAGTAACTTTGTCAATAGTGAACCAAGATAAAAAGATATTTGTTAAGCGCAGACTGGGTGAAGCTAAAAAGGTGGGTCGAAGAGCTACATAACGTACTTTGGGCCTACAGGACGACACCGCACTCGACAACCAGGGAAACTGCTTTTCTTTCTACTAACATACAGAACCGATGCAGCCATCCCCATAGAAATCAGGGAACCATCTAGGAAAACTGAATCCCCTCTCAATGAGGAACTAAACGACGAAGCCTTGAGAGAAGAACTCGACCTAGTCGAAGAAATTTAATTGGGGGCATCTCTTCACGAGGTTGCACTAAAACAACAAATAACTCTGAGATATGGCGCCAAAGTCATAAAACTATAATTCCAAGGGATTTAGGGTTAAGGTTTTAGGGTTTAGGGTAGTCTAGTCCTACGGAAAAATCAGAAAGATTCCTATGAGGGAAAGTTGGCCGCTAGCTGAGAAGGTCGCGTCTGCAAGAAGATGGGAAACAAGGTATACTACCTCGAACACCTAAAGTGTGAACAACTACCTCGACCATGGAACGCGAAAAGCTAAAACAATTTTATAGTTAAGTCCCAAAACAAACGATGGGGCCTAACAATCGACATTCCCCTCCAACGAACGATGAGGCTTTCTCGACCACAGAAGCATGTTAAGGTACGAATAATGCATCCAACATAGATAACAAAAGGCGAGTTCTCGCTTATTGGACGAGCATAACCTTATCCAGAAATGGACACCTCAACTGAGCTCCGTCGTCGAAGTACCAAGTAGGCCGAACACCCAACTCGCAATGGGACAATTCACGCAAATATCCAACACAAAATAAACATGCAAATTAGAAGCATTTAGATTGCCAACCACAAGGACGACGTTGTCTGAATATTTTAAAATGTAGGGGCACAGAGGCCCAACCAAAAATCATTTGGGCAAATCCCCTTGTTAGAATATTACAAAAAATCGAGCATGCAGGCTGGGGCATACAAAAAAGAAAAACGAAGAACACTGATCATTCGGCAGAGTGATCACCATCGTCGGTTTTGGTCTCGGGGGATTCGACATGAGGAACCACTTTACCATAAATCACTTGAGACAAAACCCCAACCCCTTTAGTATTGAGCTCCGAATTCAACACGATCAACTAAGTCATTATAGTCTCGAAACCCATCAATATCGCATCCACGCAGTCCTCAAGGTCCTCGTCGCATCTAGTTCGTCCTCAGTTGGCGCCAATGCAGCCTTAAAGGTGGAAATCTCCTCCTCCAATTTTTTCTTCTCGAGCAACCACGAGTTCCTTTCCTTGGATGTTTTGGCTGCCTTATCCTATTCCTTTTCTAGTTCATCAGACTGACTCGAGAACTTCTCCCCGCTCTCGTTAAGGGCGTCCTTCAACTTATTTGCCTTGTGCTGAAGATTTTTTTTCTACGACTCCATGTTACCCATCAGAGAAGAAGAACTTCCCTCTTACCTGAGAGGACCATCGACATCTCCAAAAATTTCATCACGCGACAACGCTCATGGCCAGGTGCTTTTTCCTCCCTACCTCATTGAGTCGCCGGATAATTTCGACCTCATCATTGGAAACAGTTATAGGATACCCTTTGAAGAAATACTTCTCTACAAAGGAAGAAGGTAGGGCGAAGGACCGAGCACGTGTGTCACTTTTTATCTAATCCAAAATTTCCTCTTTAGGGCAACCCTCTTTCTCCCCGAGGTCATCTATGCGGCATTGGTCAGGTCGACATCAAGAGACCCCAACGAGGTGCTGGAACCACCCTTGGCCTGCTCTAGACCAAAGCGAGTAGGCTTCACTAGCCTCATGCTGCTCTTCTTCTTATTATGATCCAATTTCAACAAACATTCATGGGAGTCTGACATGTTACTTGCGGAAAACAACAAACTCTGTTTAGTACGACCAGATTTGTACACGAGCAGGCTAAAAGTAAAAGACAAGGAAATCGTGTGGGCATTTACTCAAAAGCGTCACAGAATCCTTATAAGTGCAACATTCATATTTAGGTTTTTCATCATCATCAAGGATATCCTTCCCTCGTCACCCATCTAAAGGGGAAGAAGTCGTTGACAAATTTGTTAAGAACATCAAAGTCATCCTCATCCTCATCTCCCATATGACCTACAAGGGTGAGGTAATGATTTATCCTGTGCTTATAATCCCCTCGACACCAACAGAGGGGAAATTATTTCCTCATTCTCATTCCCGTCATAAAGCACCTCCCCCCCTTCTCGTCAACGACGATGGTTGGGTCGAACACCGAATCAACGACCTCTTGAGATACAGGATGAATAGGGTATCATTTGTCCTTGAAGTCCCTGACAGAATCCATATACATCTCGAACAACCTCTTGGGTCATTTAAAATAAACCCAGCTATGCTTCCCCCTCCTAGACTTTTGTTGGAGATGAAAAATTTAGAATAACAGAGGAATCGTGGCCCTGATCTTAAGATACCGACACACGACCTCGAATGGGAAATCGAGGCCGACCCTTCTGAAGTAAGATCAAAACTCCGTAAGCCAGAAAATACGGGGACATCTTCCCCCACTCAAGGAGAAACCTCAGATTCGCGAGTTTCTGATTCACATGAGGAAACGTGTGACGACCACAAGCAAGCCGTGAATCTTTCGGGAAAATTCATGAACATCTCAGGAAAACGCATAAATACTCCAAGGAGATGCATGAATACCACGAGCGAGTCCATTATCCTCCCAGAACAAGGATATGATGAGGAATTATCATCCCAGGACAAGGATATCACGAGGATAAACCCTCGGAACACGAAGTTCACTTGAAGCACATGAATTTTACAGAGAAAACTTCCTTGAAATATGAAATTCACCTAAAAACTGGAGTAAACGCAGAAAGAAAGGAATAACACTTACTTGATTAGGGAAGGAACAAAGTCTGCAACGAGAAGCACGAAAGTAGCTATGACGGAGGATGGTACAGGAAAAACGAGGTAAAAGGAGAGAGCAACGCTTAAAACATTGCAAATGAGCCTTTGAACCCTATTTATAAACCCTGCACAAAAGATGAAGCATCGCGTCAGGTAACATGCTAGAGTTTCGCCTCTCTGTTGCCCATGCGCTTAGGTCATGATGACCCCGACTCCTTAGGCCATCATTTTACATTAAATGTTATGGCACGTGACCATGAAGCAGACATCCCACAATCTTTCCGTCTCCCCATCGGTGGAGGAGCGTGAGATTGTTCCTCGTGAGCATACTATGACTCATGTCCAGAGACACGAGTAGAACATCATCATCATTAATCCCCAATTGCAAGCAAGAAGACTCGGCATGGAAAATATCTAACCCAAACGACTTCCTCGTCCTTGCGTGTGCCTGACTAAAGTTGACACCCACGTCCTTTCAGTCGGCCACGAAGTAAGCTGCATAAGTGACGAAAATACTTCACGGAGGGGTTTATGGCCCGATGAGTCACACCTTATCGAGTGCACGAGCTAACCTTAAATTCATAACTCCTCTAGTTATAAGCAATGACTTAGGGGCTCCTGTTCTGGACTGGGGCCACACTTGGCCCAAAGGTCATATAAGGCCCAATCCATTAATACTACATGGAAAGTCCAGCAAGACATCTAGTAGACTATACACGCCTTTGGCCCTCCGTCGGGCAGGATCAAACCCTACTCGACGACTAGGAAGGTTCACTACGTGCCCCATGTAACCATGGATGTGGGATAGACGTCACAGCCATGCTCACGTCGATGACCTATCCTCCCCGCGCCTTTTGGTGACATCCTCGCCACGTGCCTGCCGAGGACGCTTAGCCCAGGTGCCCGCCACGATGCGTCCTCCTCGCAGGACACACAACAAAAGCCTCTTCGAATAACACAGAGTCCTCCTGGTCCCGAAAAGAGTGCGTCCACCACCTCCCTGGTATTTCGGGGCAGTTCACCCTGGAAGGAGACCACATGCCGGTCTCCACTACACACGTAGGTGCTGGCAATCTCCATTTTAGGTCTGCCCAACCCATCTAGTATGGGGATTGGGGACCTTAGCCCAACGCTGTAGGCTATAAATACCCTCATTCACTAGAGGGCCAATTATTCATTCTTTACTCTCACTTTCTACTTACAATTTGCTATGAATCTTACTTTAGCATCAGAGTGTCTTACAGGTACCCTCCACCTTCTTTCAACACAACATAAATTTACCGAAATTACAGACCACTAATGATCGTTTGATCCAGATACGATCAAAAACTTCTAACATATTACTACTTCTACTTCTAGCATATTACTGTGTTGTGTGAATGCACATCCCTTTTCAATTAGGACCTTGATACATATCAATTCATATATATCACTCAATAAATATCTTTTACGGATAGAATTTAAAAGTTAATCGTTACATCCTGTATGAGTCTAGTCTCTTTAACTTAATCAAATTCCAATGGCCAGCAATCAGCATACCATTTATTTATGTAAAATAAAATAATACAAAAAAATATATGAAATAAATCAATGCAATAACACCGTATTTTTAATAAAAATAAACAATAAAATCATTTCGTTAAGTTAACTAAAAACCATACTATTTATTTTTTTAACTACTTTTTTATTATCAATTCAACTACATTTCAACCAGATATAATGATTGAATCAAAATATAAAGTAAAAATTTGAAGGTCTCATGACTTTCATTACTCCAATCACCATTCTAACTTTTCTAGTATTTTATCTAAGCAATTTTTATCGTTACATAAACCAATTGTTTATTTTAGAAGAGGCTCCTTTTTATCTTCCCATTTGTTCAACCTCTGGACCGATGCTTCCACCTACCAAAAAATAAAAAATTTTATTAGAAGTTTTATTAACAACACTCCAACTTCCTAGTGTATAATCATACAAATAAAATTATTTTTGTTAGGAGGCGTTTATTTTATGGATTAGAAATTTATTTTCAAGAATGTAGTTTGAATTTTGGAATACTTTTATTCCAATATTTGTTTTAAATTTTATTAAATTATATCTATGAATTTTTTATTTTCAGAAATTTATTTTACACATAATTTTGTCATACTTTATTCCCATGTTATTGTTGGAATACAAACAAGCATGAGTAGTGAAGAAAATAGTCTCACATTAGAAAATAATGTGGTGATTTGATAGTATATAAGTGGGAGAACTCACTCCTCTATCACCTTAAAATTTTATGGACAAAGTGATGTGTTTCTCACTTATATTCCTGTACTATATATCAATGCACTCACACTTGTTTCTATTCCAACACTCCCCTTTTCTAACAGGAGAGTGGAACAAAGTGTTATAAGGTGGGGAGTGGGTTTGGGTTAGGAACAAAGTATCATAAGGTGAGAATCTTAAAAGTAAACACCCATAACTTCCCACTCTTATATATTTTAATTTATTTAATTTATATTTTAAATTAAATATATTTTATAAATATTTCAAAAAATAAATTATTTTCACCAAACACATAAAATAATATTTCTAAGATTATACTTTTAATTCATGAACTAAACACAGCCTTAATTTTTACCTCCTTGTTCCAATCGGTTCTAAATGTGACCCACATGAGAATAATTGTCTGCATAGTAGTTCCACCAAGCATACCTAACCATATTCCCTGTCACAAAAAAATTTCATGTTGCTTAAGAATCTTATAAATGAAATATATATATATATATATATATATATATATATATATATATATATATATATATATATATATATATATATATATATATATATATATATATATATATATATATATATATATATATATATATATTATCAATCAATCAAAATCATATATTTCATTAAATCATATTTTTAATTATGAAATACTAATATGATATATGATATTGAAGGATAGTGTAAAATTAATTTATACTAACAATGTACTATTTTAATCCAAAATCTTATATGAAATAAAAAAGATTTACCTTGGCACCAAAATCAAAATAAAAGCCTAGAGTTGCACCCAACGGTATACCAACTATATAATAACAACCCACATTCACGTAAGCAACGAAAGCTTGCCATCCACAACCAACAGCAACACCTACATTCATTCATGTATTGATTGGTTGCTAATTAAAAGATTAATAATCATAAAATAAAATAATTATTAATTGTGTAATTAGTTTACCAGACAAGACAGGTTGAATGCCATTAAGAACAAGAGAAACAGCGAGGAGTGGACAAAGATCAGAGACAGCGGCTGCCACAACTTCACCCTCGGTGAAAACATAGCTAATAACATCCCTTAATGCAAGCACAACTACTGCCGAGATTATTGATACTAAAAATGATATCAATGTCACCACTTTTACCGAAAATGAAGCTGATCTTGGATTTCTCGCTCCTAGTTCGTTGCTCACCCTTACACTACACATACTCAGATATCAGACATGATACTAATACGCACATGTACACTTTCACGTACACGCTCGTTCATAATACTTGTACAAATTAAACAAATAGAATCAAACCTTGCAGCCGCATTGAATCCAACCGAGATCATGAACACCCATCCAAGAATTGTGGTACTGCGATAAAAATGGTCATTGATCCAAAATAGTCCAATTTTGTTTTTGTTTTTTTATAAATATATAATAAAGTTTATACAAAAATATACGAGAGAAATGAGCCAATCCATAAGAAGAAGAGGAAGTTGAGTAACTTTACCAAATAGAAAGAGAATCAAGAGCCAATTCCGGTTCAGGCAAAAGCCCAGCAAGCAAAACAAGAATCTGAAAGTACCAAGCTTCAAGACACAACATAACGGCTGAAGCCGCCGACAGTTTAAAAAACTCGGGTAACCCGGAAAACGCCTCCAAAGTAAACCCATTCCACGTCTTCTTACACTTGTCACTCTTCACAATATAAACAAACTGAGCAACAACTATAATCCACCAAGACAAACTCAAAACTAGAGAAGCTCCCAACAATCCCAACCCAACCTTAAAAACAACCACCCAACTCAGTATAAGATGAACCACTAATGTTCCTGCTGAAATGTATGCACTTGGTAGAACTATACTTTGTGCTTGAAGAAACTTGGAAATTGGAAAATTTACTGCATAAGCGAATATTTGTGGGATAAGTCCGTAGACGAAAAGTGCGGCGGCAGAAGAGATTCTTGGTGATTGTCCTATGGCTATTAGAATTGGTTTGCTTAAGATGTAAATAACCGTTAAGAATAAACCAGTTATTGTTAGAAGAATGGTTGATCTTTGTAGATATGTTCCCAGCATTTCATACTTTTCTGCTCCATAAGCTTGTCCACATAGAGTTTCAACTGCACTTCCCATACCCAACTGTAACAAAAATTAATAATAATAATAATAATAATTAATTATCAAACTTAATAAATTAATAATTATGTTTATCATAATTAACATTTGTCTACAAGGCGCCACATCAAAGTAACATGCTTTAAATATAAGTATAAATTAAAAGTTTAAATGTATTTTATTGAAATTTTAAAAGATTTTTTTTTAAATTTTCTATTGTTTATTTTGACATTAAGGTAGTTATTTCTATTTCCTATAATAACAACAATGATAAATAATATCAATAATAATCTAAAATATTAAATGTCATAATATTACTATATAATATTAATTATTTTAAATTAAAAATATAAAATAGTGATTAGAAAAATGACTATAGACTGAACTGACATATTATAGTAGAATAAATCATGAAGAAAAAATTAATCAAAAATTTAATATATTTTTTGAATAATTTTTTTTAAAAAAAAAACATTTGATTTTTTATTTATTTTGTATATCTGTCTTTATTTAAAAGGTCTAGAATGATTTGATAAAAATTATTTCATCTTATTCATAAATCAATTGCTTTCAGAGAATACTCAACTCATATTAAATAAAGCTAAATGTATTTTGCCTAAATTTCAAAAAATAACATATGACTATTTATTTATTTTTAGTTTGTCTTTGTTTAAAATTTTCGAATGATAAATCAATTCATTTCAAAAACTTTTCAATTCATATTAAATAAAATAAAAATCTCACCAAGAAAATATAAATGGTATTATTTAACGGCTTTGCTATATTGACACTACAAAGCTACACTACACCGTAACATCATGTCCATTTTATTTGTACCAAAACAAATAATTAAATAATCAAACTATCTTCTCTCTCTTTGTTCACATGTTTGGTGGAGGCCATTTATTATTATTCAATTTTCATCATTTTTTTAATAGGGATAGATATTATATCAAAAGAAAAAGGTGGAGCACAAAAAAAAATTGAAGACTAGACCAAAACTCACTCAAAAGATAAATATAAAGAAATTCAAACCCAATCTACTTTTTAAAAAAATCACATCTAATTTTTAGACTAAAAAAAAGTTAATTGAACGGAAATGCGGTCCAAATAAGCAAAAACATCCGCACAAAAATTACCTTCACTATATATTTGAGTAATAACAAAAGACATATTAAAAACTATTTGGATACAACGCCTCCATTAATATTAACATTAATAATCCTATTTGTTTCTTTATTTTCTCAAGATAAAAATTGGTAAATCAATTAATATTAATGAACTATATCAATCAATAATAATAATTTTTAGTAGTATAATAAAATTGGTTAATTAAATATAATTAATTGATTAATAAAAGGATGAAGATGGTTAATAATAACTCGGTTAACTAAAATAATTTAATATAAAAAAAATTTAATTAATAAAATGTAAAATATTGGTTAATATAGTGATGAAATTGATTAATAAACATCTAAATATTAAAAATAATTTAGTGGTAAAATAAAGTTGGTAAATAAAATTGATTAATAAAATGATGAAGTTGGTTAATAAACACCCATATAATTTTTAATAGTAAAACAAAGTTGATTAATATAGTATAAAATATTGGCTAGTGAAGTTATTAAGTTGGTTAATAAATACTTAGATTTTTAGTATGTATCCAGTTGGTTAATTAAATATAAAAAATTGGTTAATTAAATGATGAACTTACTTAATAAATGCTCAGATTTTTAGTATGCATACGAAGTTGATTAATGAATATTAAAAATTGGTTAATGAAGTGATGAAATTGGTTAATAAATGCTCAAATATTAAAAATAATTTAGTTATAAAATAAAATTGATTAATGAAAAGTACAAAATTAATTAAGAAAACATTGAAGTTGGTTAATTAACACTCATATTAAAAATAATTTTTAGTTCTAAACAAAATTAGTTAATGAAAAGTAAAATGTTTGTTAATAAAGTTATGAAGTTGATTAATAAACGTTCAGATAATAAAAATAATTTTTAGTAATAATACAGAATTGGTTAATAAAATATAAAATGTTGGTTAATAAAATTATGAAGTTGGTTAATAAACACATTAAAATAAGATTGAATAATGAAATATTAAATGTTAAATTTTTATAGTAAAATAAAATTAATTAATGAAAGATAAAAGATTGGTTAATAAAATTATGAAGTTGACTAATCATACAATTTATATCATTAATCATAAATCTATAAATAAAAAAAATATTTTTTAATTATAAATAAAAAATTTATTTTTTAATAATAAAAAATATATATTTTTTAAATTATTTATTATTATAATATTTCAAATGAACAATAAACAATGTAGTGTAGTGGCGGATACCATTTTCATTATTTACACACGTATAAATTAACTTATTCCAACACTATATAAAAATATATCTTTTACAACTAATAAATTAACATAAAAAAAGAAAAAAATTTAATTAAAAAATGGAAATACATATAAGGTGTTGGACGTAAAGTAGGGTCCAGATAGCATTTCTCAAAATAATTTTAAGATTATCATCTGCAAAAGAGTATATTTAATCATGATTTTATGCGTAAATCTGTGAATCATCATACTAATTTAAAATCATGATTTTAAACAATGATTTGCAATATGAAAAAAAAAAAACTTTTGATATTATAAAAATTAACCCTAATCTAAATATTAAAACCAGTGAGTTGAGGAGGATTCTTACCATGAGACCATAAGCAAATATCTGAATACCGGTATTCCCCAACGACGCGGCGGCTAGCTCAAGGTTACCAAGGTGGCCGGAGAAGATCTGTGTCGACATAGACATAACATAGTTGATCAAATAAACAAACACAGCTGGAGCGGCTAAGAAGAAGAGAAGTTTAAGCTCAATCCACGTGGCGGAACGGATGCGGCGGAAGTATGGCACGGTGGTGTTGGCTAGCATTCTCTCAAGTTCGCCGTCGGATTCACGGTGCGTCGGTGGCGCATCACTGTGGGATAGCAACAATGGTTCCTCAGCGATTTTTTTGTTCACTGAATTCATTTGGCTGTAGGGTAACCTTACAAAACAATGGTTTGTAGGTATAATGAACTTATGCTACTTCATTCTTATATTATACCTTTTTTTACAGTATAAATAATAAATATAATAGTAATGATTTTTGTACTGATATATTTATTATTTTTTGTCTTTGAAAAGATATGTTACATTTAGTATTTTGCCTTTTTCTGCGTATAAAGAAAAAGTATTTTGCCTTTTTGAATAGATGGTCTATATTTTTATTTTTTCGAGGAAAACGGGGCTTATATTTTATCATTTTTTTACGACAACCAATGCTTAGTTTTCAGAATATATTTGAACTTTTTTTTATTTATAAAATAAGTAGTGTATTTAATTTATTTCATGAATTGAATGAATTAAACTCACTCTCTTGTCTCATATTAAGTGTTTGCTTTGTGATAAAAATTAGTATTGCTTACTTTATTCATGAATTCACGTAATTTTATTTATATTTATAGGTAAAAAGTGCTTTTTCTAATTATAAGAGAAAATTTATTAAAATATTAATTATCATAAGATGATAAAAGTTCAATGTTTATTAATTTAAATTTGGTTGTTTGAGAAATACTCTAATATTTATTGAGTTATGCTTATCAAAACTCTAACTAGTCAATTATATGACTAGATCCAAAGAGTAGAAAGTGAAAGGTGCAATGCATTTCCAAAGGTTGTTTTAGGTAGTACCAATTTTGATTGGTAAATGTTAAAATATTAAATAGTTTTTTAATAAATAATTTATTTTATGAGTTAATATTATTTTATCTCTTTTATATAGGTGATTTTTGATTTTGTCCTATAATGTTTTTTAAAACATCTGCCATTTTAAAATACTAACACTTTAGTCCATAAAATCAAAATCCACATATAAATTCTCAGGTATCCTACAGATTTCTGGATTTATCTGCGGATTTTGATTTTAAAGGCTAAATTTTGAAATAATAAGGATGTTTTTCCAAAAATAAATTTTACAAGAGCAAAACTTGAAATCGCCTAAATACCAGGAGGATAAAATGATAATAATCATTTTTAAATTCTATTTTGTTTATTATGTTTTAAGAAGTAGCATAATGCGATCTTGGAGAAAGAACATTAAAAAATAAACAATAATAAGAATTTTTGAAAAAATAACCAAATTTTAATGCTAAAGTAACTAATTTTTTCTATAATTCTAGATCTAACTATATTTAAAAAAAATTAAAAAAGAGGCTCCACATGAATTGGCGCATCCTATCTTTTATTTTTAAAATTTTCCAATTATCTATAGATTTTTCTACAGATTTGACATTATTTGGAGATTTATTTACAGAATTTTCTACGGAGTTACCTGCGGAATCTGATCCACAGGTAAATCTGCGAGAAAATCTGTAAAAGACTCAAATTTACAATAAAATATGCACATAAATAAAAAAAAATAAAAAAAATATAGGAGACGCCAATTCAAGTGGCCTCTTCTTTAATTCACTATTTTTTGTTTAAGACATTATTGGATTGAAAATTATTAGAAAAGATTTGTTAGTTTGGTATTAAAAATTAAAAATTTAGTTATTTGAAAAGATACTCAATAATACCAACAATCCAAATTAAAAGATAAGGATGAGCCACCTAAAACAACAAAAAGAATGAAGAAAAACTCAAACTATATTTAACTTTTGTTATTTTTCTAATGGCTAACACTACTTTTTAGTTAAATATGTTGAAAGGAAAGTGTTACTATTGATGTTATATATTTAAATAGTTTATGTTTAATTAGTTTTGTAAAATCTCCATGCTTTTAATCAATATATATCAAAATTATTTATTTTTCTATATATAATTTTTGTGTTTAGTTTACTTAATCCCTTTTAATTTTTTTATTAATTTAAAGAATATTAATTGTCATTTTATCATTATTTCTAAAAGAATTTGAATTTATATATTAATTTATACGGTAATTGAGTTACAATCAAATTGTCATATTTTTTTGAAAGACCATTAAATTTTGGGCCAGGTTAAATGAATGTCGTAATTATAATCTTTGATTTTCTTTTTAAACTTGATTGAATTTATGCATTGACTTTTTTGTTCTTCTGAGATCAAATTTATTTTTTCTGAACTTGTTTTCTTCGGTGACTTTGATTCAAATATTTTTTATGTTGCTGATGGACTCTCTAAATCTCCTAGAGAGTTGGTTATAACATTTTCATCTTCTTTGAGAAGTTGGGTTTTCTCATAAGTTGTTTTCCTAGTCTTGTCTTTGGTGGCAACTTCAAATATGAAAGTTTCCCATTCAAGTAACAGACCAATCATCTCTTTTATCCTTCTTTAGATATAGTGGATGTGGTTTGAGTTGCTTCATCTTCTCTTTATGGACCTATTCCTCAAAACATAGTTAATACGATTATGATGGTGCCATACCCAACATTTGATATCACGTTTCGACATTTATGTCTTCTTTTACCCGCACCTTTTATGACTCGGATATTGTTATCCCTATTACTTCTATTGATATTTGTATGTGAGTCTTATCCTCGATTTTGTACCAGGTCTTTAGGACTATAGTCTTAAAAGGATGACATATGGATTGATCCTTATGAAAGGAAGAAGGATCTTCGACGATATCATTATTGTTTCAGTCGAAGCATAGTTCTATCATATGTTGGTACGAAGGGTTATTTGGCAATTTTGTGGAACTCCTCTATAGTGAGTATGATGATACTACAACATGTAAAGGACTTAGCGAAAATTGTGTTGCCTTCATGGTTTGAAACCGAGTAGATTGAAATATTCAAGTGGATAAGAATAAGAGGTTTTTTTTAAGGACATGTGGAAACTTATTAGACGAAGCGTGCATGGATGGGAGATGTTGCAATTATAGCTTAGTCGACTGTTAGAAACAATTATTTTAGGATTTTTATATAAACAACATATATTTTCTATTTTAGAGGTCCACATTTGTTACATTTCAAAAGAAACTCAAAGTATCTGTGTGAAAGTGAGAAAAGAGTGTTTTTCTTGGAAAGTGTATGTATCCGTTCCAGTTTATTAATTCCAAGTCATTTATTTCCTTTTCAACATGAATATCTTGTTTTAAACCTTTACCTTTCCTGCAATTTCTTTCTTGTTCTTCGTATTCAAAGCCTTTTGACATTACCTTCATATAAATCATTGAAAACAACACTTAACAATAGAAAAACTATAAGAAATCTTAGCACTTTGTCGTAGGATTCCCTAGTTGATCCTGCAAGGATTCCCTAGTGATCCTGCAAGTAACCCTTAATTAGAGATTAGAGGTTGTTTACCAAAAATATGGGTAACCAAATTGACATGTCTGGTGGAACTCTTGTGCTAATTCTTTTTTAAAACTAATTTGCAGTATGTCATTGTCACTGTGGGTGTTTTGTTGAGTTTTTCATAACACTAATGTTTGGTTATGCATGAACTTGAGGAGTGGAAAATCAAGCATAGACACCAACACCTGGCACTGGCACTGTAACATCCTAGATTTTCTCCAAAATATTATTGAAAATTTCATATTAAAAATGCAACTATTTTTTCTTTAAATAGAATAATTATAATGATATCTGAAATAAACTTTGAAGAAATATAAATTTGATAAAACAGAATAATAGTTTGAAAATTCATAGCGGAAGAAAATCCATGTCCGCATTTCTAAATAAGTTCAAATACTACAATAAAATCTAATTTTGCAAAAGGTCATGTTTTTCCCCATACGCGCTTCAAGCAACACTTGCAATCATCCTTTTCTCCTTGAATACCTAAAATGTTAATTGTAAGGGTCAATTCCATATCCATATTGAATCATACTCACCATAAGAAAATCTCATAAAACAATAGAAAAGACTTCATCAATTAAAATATAACTAATATTTTCTATTTATATTATATGCAATGCAACGTGACCAAAACTACTATATGAGACACAAATGATCCAGATAAATAAAATAATCTCGTTCCAATAGGAATTGCCACAAAGGGCCGAAAGACGTCAAATTTGCCACAAAGACTCATACCACAAAAAGGCCCGAAAACAACAAACTCGCCACAAATGCAACCACAAAGAATCTACTAACATAGTCTATATGATGCATGTCTCTAAGTATATAAATAATCATCACGTGTATATATATATATATATATATATATATATATATATATATATATATATATATATATATATATATATATATATATATATATATAGATAAATAAATAAAGTAAATCGAACATGAATAATTTTAAAGAACACGTACTGTGTCAAATGATACCAATATATCTCAAATTGTAGCAGTGTGGATATTTTAATAAAAGAAAGGCAATCATAGCAATTAAATAATAGGGCTTTGTTTCTAGCACTTAAATTTAAATACCATTTATCCAATATTGCACCAAACAGAATAAAATGTAAACAGAAAGCAAGCTTTTACTATGAGTCTACAGGAAAACACACACTGTCTATACATAACATAACATAACAATATATACTACTTCATAATACTATAATAGGGTCACATTAATAAGAAACATAATTATATTTGGTCTAAAGAAAATAATCACGGTGATTAAATTAAATTTATAGTCTAAACACAGCAAAAACAAAAGCTTGACGCCTTACCCCTCCTTTCTATATATTCATTCTAATTTTATTTCTTTCTTAATTAGACAAATGTTCTACTATTATTTCACAATACAATTCGTATGTAATATGAGTGTATGGGGAAAAAACTCTTATATTAGACACTTTTCTTTTGGACGATATTGATTTTTGAGATGACCTAATGCTCAAAATATCTTACACAAAAATGAAGATGAAACTGTTGCTTATGAAAAAAAATTTATCCAAAGAATGATGACAAGGTGGTTACAGTATATGGACGAAAAATTAATGCAATCCCGTATATGACAGGACCTGTATAACTTGTGTGGTTAAATTATAGAAAAATTATGGAATAGATTGTGAAAGGAATAAGCCCGTGTGATTTTATCAGTGGAAAGGAGTTTTATGAAGAATTGGAACAAATAGTAGTTATATATGTAGCTTATTTTATGGAACAAATATTTATGATATTATGAGAGAGGGCATGAATAGAAGAAGAAAAGTGTGCACGTTGAAGTTAGGGCATGAATAATTTAGTCACTAAACCTCCAATAAAATATAATTATAATTACAATATTATAGCACTAATTATTATTATTATTATTATTATTATTATTATTATTATTATTATTATTATTATTATTATAATAATAATAATAATAATAATAATAATAATAATAATAATAATAATAATAATAATATATACTGAATCAAAATAAAGTTTATCTATCAAGTCTATTTTTTTTATTGTTTTAATAAATATAATAGACCTAAATTTAATAGTTAAAATAATTTTATAAAGTAGTGACCTAAAGACCAACAATTAGAAACTATTTATATTATAACCCCACTAAATAGGTGGTTTAAAATATTTAGCTAAATAAATAAAGTTAAGTGTTGTTAGGATCATAAAGCCCTTAATTAACAATTTCTTCATTCCCACTCATCCATCCTTGACGTTTTCTACCTCTCCACATGCTATCTAAATGAAAATTATTATTGCCACCAAATAGCAAAACAAACATTCATTGCTAAAAAGAAATGGAAACATGTCTAAATTAAATTCACAATTAATTACGTAGAATGAACCGAACCAAAACATGTATGTATTAATATATAAATGCTTATGTTTTCTTAAACTTGTTGTTATTCTATCATATTTAGAAACTTATCACAATAATTACAATAATAAATTAATAAGTAAACATTGACACTCAATATTAATTATTAAATTTAATAAATAAATATGTAAAATTACTATAGTATAGCAAATGCATAAATAATTAAAGACTAATCTTAATAATATTAATTTATCAAAATACTTATTTATATTATAATTAATTATAACTTGAGATATATATATATATATATATATATATATATATATATATATATATATATATATATATATATATATATATATATATATATATATATATATATATATATATATATATATATATATATATATATATATATATATATATATATATATAAAGAATTGAAATATTATTTTATAGAGAGATAAATTATTGAATAAATAATAAAACTTACTAAAATGAATACAAATATCGTATCTAAAATCTTGGGATGGTATAGTAGCTGATCTGGAGTGTTGATCAGAATCTGAGATGACTGGAGCAATGAAGGTTCGTCGAGCAATATTTGATAAGGAGGGGTGGTGTATCTGCAAGGCACTTCGATGCTAAAGTAAGCAAGTGATCAAGGTGAGAATAGAAAGATAATAGGGTTGTTTAGAGTAAGAATGAGATACCTTGCCCTCAAGGATATGACGGTTTATATAATGATCATAATGTGTTCCTATTGGTTGCTATCTTTGGGCCTAGATAGACGGATCCACGAATATGGCTGTCCGAACTGACTTGGTCAAGCCGAGTGCTTATGCCCGAAACTAGCCGTTTGTTGTACCCCAAAATTTACCCTCTTCATTATTCATATAACATTATGCATATTCATGCATCTAGGTGGTGAGATTAGGGCATTTTGTTTGCGAGTGTAAAGTATGTATGAAGATTGTGGTTGAAAGGGAAGTAAGGTTGTGGTCATCAGGAAAAGTGGGAGGACATGAGAGGCAGGGTTTTGTGTAACGCCCCATTTTATTTAATATTATATTATATTAATATTTTCGAGTTACCGATCGATATTTATTTTGCGACGAGAATATTTATATTAATTGATATATCTATTAATATATTTGGCGACGTTCCGTTCGGTTCGGTAAAATATTATTCGAACCGATATTTAATTCCCCGAAATTATTTTAATTAATTGAGTTAATAATATTGTTAGATATTATTAGTTAGTTAATTAATAAGAATAGATGGGGGTGTGAGGATTAATTTGGTAGAATTGAGTTTTGCACCCTTAAGCTTGCTAGTAGAAAACAACATTATAAACCATTTTCCTCCTTTCTTTCCATTTGTCAACAAAGCCAAACTTAGCAACATGGAGAGCAAAAGAGGGTTTTGGGAGAAGAAGAGCAAGAGCAAGAACAAGCATGAGGTTGGGTTTTATTGGAGCATCTTGCAATCATCCAAGCACTAGAGGTAAGGGGTTTAATTCTCCATCTCATATAGTTAGGGTTTGATAGTTATATTTTGGATTTGGGGAAATATTGATAGTTGATTCATAGGGTTTTGGTTGGTTGATTGTTGAAATAGCTTAGAAAGGTTAAGTTAGGAGTATAGATTATTGGGCGTTTCATTGATAGTAGTAGAAATTAGAAGTTATAAATGGAAATGAAAAAGAAAGAAACTGTAACTGTTAAAAAAACCAGTAAACCAGAAAGTGTAAGTCACAGGGAAGAATATGAAAGGAAGTGGCGTGGAGGGTGTGTGAAGGGAGAGGCGCCCACCTCAGGGTGTGGGGCGACCGTCCCCCACTATGAGGCCCCCGCCTCCTTCCTTAAAACAATTAAGGGACGTGCGTCCCTGTGGCTGGAGGGTGAGAATGGAAAAACTCTGTTTTGTTTTTCTGTAAACTGTGTTATCAGTTTTCTATTTTTTTGAAAAATGAGTTCCTGCATAATTAAGCTTCTGTTTGTTTCAATTTTCCCAATTTCAGCTAGTAACACTTTATATCAATAAAATATAATTAGGACATAAGTTAGCCGATTAAATTTAGAACCCGATTATGTTCCGATTTTCTGATTTCGGTAAATTCGACGACGGAGCAAGTTTCTCCGAATTCAACGAAAATTGACGTGCTAGCTAAGTTCGACGTGTAGAACGTAGTGGTGAGGTTAGTTTTTCGAAATTACGAGTTTTTACGAGATGACCCGAAATAGGCAAAATTACGGTTAAATCGAATCGAATTGCGTTTTAGTGGATTTAAGGCACGTATGGACAACCCGATTGCGATGTTGACGATTATGATTAATGCCGGTTATTAGGAATGGCTTTTGCGACGATTATAGGTGTTTGACTATTTTTCCGTATTTGGAATTTAGTGAATGAATTGATAATGATGTGGTGTGATTAAACATGATGTTTGCGACGATGTATTTATTGATGAATACTTGATGATATGCGATGCGATGATATATGTCTTTGTACATGATGATGTGATGATTATATTGATGTTGTAATTAAATGCTTCCGATTTGTGAATGCATAATTTTGATGATGATGAATTATTAGTGATGTTTTGCATAATGCAAATATGATGCGATGATATATTTATCTTGATGTGGATAAATTATGGCGATGTGGGCTTTATGCCAATCTTGATGAGCAATGATGATGTTTTAGTTGTGTTGTTTTTATTGTCGAGTCACATACATTGCATTGGCGATGAGGGCTTTTATGCCAAGCGACGATGGGCTTTATGCCAAGTGTCCCTAATTATGGACAAAGCGACGGGTACCACATGCATAACATAGTCGTGTCTCATGGAGTCGGTTATGTTTATGTTTGAGTTGTTTGGCGTTGAGTTTTAATTGATGGATTATGTGGAATTGCGATGATATATGATGTTTTGTTTGGTGATGATCTTTATGATGAACATGAAATGTATATGACTTGATAATTTCATGATAACTATGCGATGAATATAAATGATGAGTTTTGCGATGATTTAACTTTGATGAAATGCTTAATGCAAATATGATGCGATGATGTTTGTGACGATGGGCTTTTATGCCAAAAGCGACGAGAGGCTTTAGCCAATTTGTGATGATTTTATTTATGTTGTTTATGTTATTAGTATTGTTTGATGTTGTCGTTTATGATTGTCGTATTGACTTGTGATGATTTCGTGGTGATGAAAGTTTATGTGTTGATTGTGATGATTTATGCCGATGAGGTTATGGCGATAAAGTGTAGATTATACACATTAGAATGACGATTGGAGTAAGTGAGTTTTGGATATGTGTTGGAATTGCACTTATTAATCTATACCCTTT
Organism: Vicia sativa; assembly: GCA_021764765.1. Taxonomy (NCBI): domain Eukaryota; kingdom Viridiplantae; phylum Streptophyta; class Magnoliopsida; order Fabales; family Fabaceae; genus Vicia; species Vicia sativa. Next base: position 156,893,209 of record CM038792.1, read on the forward strand.
ATAATTCCGAAACTATATATATATATTTTTTATCATGCCTTTAATTATATGTTTTGGAGTATCTCACCCTTTACTTGTTTCGTCATTACCTTTATATTGGTAACATGCAGGTTATGAAGACGGAGTTTATAGCTGATGTTAGTCGAGTCGGTGTCGCTCTGATACGTAGCACTCGGGGGGATTATTTATGTTGTCTTGTTGTTGTTCTTTAGTTGTTATTCCTTTTATGAATAAGAATCATACTTTATGAAAATATGAATTGATAAGGAAATTTAATTAAGAAGATGTTTTGATTTTTTATGAATCAATTATGATTTCCGACGATGCTATGTATTCGAGATTTATACTTTAAAGCAAACTGTTTAAAGTGATTTGGTTTTGAAGGTGTGACGCCTCAGTATTTATTTTATGAAATTTTAAATTACTCTGATTTTTGCATATAAAACCTTGGGTAATATTGGGGTGTTACATTTTGGAACTTTATATTCCTCCCAATATAGGTTGTCTCCATTCCAAAAGATCTCTTAAGTTATCCAGAAGAATCAAGACTTTTGAGGCATTGGTCAGACATCTTATAGCATAAGGTGCAAATTTAGGGTTTTGGATTTAATCAGGATTTCTCCAGAGTTCTCAATCAAACTTGATTTCCTGTGTTTTTACATGTTATTAGGCATTTATGATTGAAAGATTGAGGTTAAATTTTGGTTGGAAGCAAGTCAATTGATCATAAGGGGGAAAATGATCATTTTGGTAAAAATTAGTCAAAGTCAGAAGTTGACCAAGTGAACTTTTGGTCAACCATCAATTCAAATATCTTACTTTCATATTTCATGACCAAATTTATCATTGAATAAAGAAAATTGAAGGAATTGGAGTTAACTTGTTCTTGAAGTTAGTTGAAGTTTGAAAATTTTCCAAGTCCCCACCTATATGATTTTGCCACCTCATAACTTGCTCAATTTTTATCCAGTGGGTGCAAATCATATATTTTTGGAAAGCTTGAGAAAAATGCTACAACTTTGTCATTGTGTAAAAAATCTCAAAAATGCACCATTTGGAAGATATTTGTTTTGGAAAGTTTGTGCACAAGATGTGAATTTGCTAGGCAGACTTGCCTTCTCATTGGCCTCATGCGTGAGGAATTCATACAAACAGGTGGTGGGCGAAATGTAAAGCCTTGTATCCTTTGATTCAAAAGGAATTTTGAAATTATGCCTCGAGCATTTTCAAGAGAACCGTGAGAGCTTTTAATCAAGCTTTGAATTACTTCAAATGGCCAATTATGGAGTAAGTTATGATCATGAGAAATCCGTGCCAAAACCGGACTCCATGCATACTCATGCACGCACGCTGGCCTTCCCAAGCCAGACATGTTTTTCTTTAACTTGCCTCAATCATATCTCTATTATTCATGCTCCAAATTGAAAAATTCAAAACATCATTGTGATCTACATTGAAAAATCTCTTGAAAGGCCTCTCAAACAACAAAAACGCACGAGTAATTTGTGATATTTGGAGATCTCAAGTCATTTGGTCACCTTGATCTTGCCATCCAGCCAGAAGTAGTGAAATTCGTTTTATTTTGGGCTTTCCTTCATGCTTAAATTTATGTCATGTCATGCCTTGCCTTCCTTATCTTTTACAAAATGAGCCAAACAAGAGCATGTTATGCATGCATACGCAATGCACCCATACCATATTTATAATGGGTGAATTTTATTGAATTCTTTACTCTACAAGTTAGTACAAGCCAACTCATCAAAAAAGACCGTGGCAGCCTTATTCCATTCATTGAGAGGTTGCCAAAACGCACAGTCTGAGGGAAGTTTCCAACATAGAACACAAGCTGCCATGGAAGCTTTCGTTTTTGAAAAAATTTCCCAAACTTTCCTCCAATGGTTTAAAACCATGGAGTGACCATAATTCCCTCACCTCCTCACTCTACATAAGCTACTTCAGCTTCACAAAACCTCACACACGCGTTATCACTCTAAAAATCAAGATCTGCATTTTCTTCTTCTCTATCAAATTCTCCATTGAAGCTTTCGTGTTTCTCTGCTCTCAAGCTTCGTGCTTCTTCACTTCATTATCCTTAAGAGCTTAGGAGTAGTTGCAGAGGGTTTCTATACTAAATCAGAGGCATCTGGTGAATTTATTTTTCACCAATTCGAGGTAGGTTTCTTGAACTGAAACCTTCATCATTCAACATGATTCTTTGCCTCAAATCTTGTTAGAAATAGCCTAGCTGGCCGGATCTTAGATCTGATGTATGTATGCTTGGGATTCGCCATGGTTTTTGTACGCTGCAACTTGTTTGAGATTCTTGTTGAACCAATATGTTCGTGTGCATTTTCCGGATCAACCGTGCATGGTTTGAATGACTAAGAGCATGATCATTTTCCTTGTAGTTTAGTGATCAATTTTGATCTTTGAAGTGTTTGATTTGATTCAGTAACGAGTGAGAACGATGCCTCTGAAACTAGGTGTTTAGGTTCACGTTTTTTGCATTCGTGGTCACACAGTCATGTTCATGAGCCTTATTTTCCTTAATTATGACATCATTTCAAGAAATTGTTGATGGCATGATGTTGTACTCACGGAGTACTCCAACTTTGATTCAAGAATCATGACATTTCATTAAGAATCGAGCATGATATCAGGGTTCGAAATTCACCATTTTCGTCTGAAAAAATAGAAATTAAGGCATGTGTTTGGTAGGGATGATAATGTGTCACCTTGCAATTGAACATGGATAAAAATCTTGTTACAACGCCTTTTGCTAATGTCAGGTGTAAATTGATCTTTCCATGTCAAATTTTATTTAATTTTCAATTTATTTCTAAATTAATTTTAAATATTTTTTGCCATCCAAAAATTACCTAAAAAATATATTAGGCTTGTTAGAATTTTATTCTTTGATGTTCTTAGGTATAAAAATTCTACAAAAAATGTCCTGTAATGTTGAATGAGTCTACTCCATATGGAAATCTTTGATTAATTTTATAAAAATCATAGGGTACCTTTTAGGCCATTTCTTGATGATCATGTCTCATTTTGCATACACCTATCATCATGTTTGTGTATAAATGTTTTGTTAATCTTCCTCCCAAGATAAAATTCCAAGAAAAATATATGTTGATCCTTAGGAATTATGATAATTGTTCATTAATTTTAATCAAATTTTTCTAGGGATTATTAACATTTTATGAATTTCTCTTTGAATTACTAGATTTAGTCATTTTCTCTTGCTTAGGTCCAAAGTAACCCCTAAATCCACCATCTCCTCTACTTCTAAAAATCATGTTGATATTATAGGATGTTTTAGGACACATAAAATCAATTATTTAGAATTTTTCCTCCTGATTTTACATTTTTCATCAAATAAATGGTAGGATCTCTCTAGTTTGTGCTTTAGGTCAACTAGTTTTGACAATTCTCTTTCATATTCATGTTTATAGGTCTATCCAAGGTTCTTGGGTATTATACCTGACTTATACAAGGTCTTAGGATGTTGAATACTAATTGGCATAATTTTACAAAGTGTTTTTACTATTTTTGACCTATTTTGACTTGCATCTATGCATAGGATTGTGCCTTAACAAGTAGACTCTTGTTTGTAGCCTTAATATTGACCTAAAACTCCCATTTTTCTTGTATTTATAACCTCTTCTCCCCATAATATTGCATTTTTGCACACTCTTTATGGCCTCATTTTTCTTGATTGATTCATAGGGTTCCTTGCAATTGGTTATGCATTTGAGCCATGTCCTCTTACAACCTTTGTGGTATTGATTGATTCTATAAGATGACATGCTCATGCATTACCTATTGTTCCCACTCATTGTACATCATATGGCATGATAAATCAAAAGTGCATCCTCATTCTTAACTTTCTAACCTTGTTTTGACCTACTTTTCTAGTATAGTTGTTTAAATCATGAGTTTATTTTAGTGTTAAATTTTTGTTTTGATTAACATGTGTTGGATGTTAAGAATAAAATCATAGGTATTTCTTCATCTTCTTATTTCTCTTTATTTCACAAATTAATCTTTGCATGGCACTTGGATCTTAATTCCTTATGAGAGCTTCTTTAGCTAGGTTGATGGCATTTTAGAATAAGTCTTTGAGTTTAGGGTGGTTGTATGATAATGATAGATATCTCATATATATGCTACTGATTTATGAATCATTCCATCTTATCCTTCCTGTCTCTTCTCATCATCCAAGGTTTGTGCAAGAGTGTTGTCTCTTAGTTTGTGTTTTGTCACATGGGTTTGATAGACGTTTGGTGTTTCACCATCATTCATATGAGTATTAGATTTCTTTTACATAAAGTATCAATCATTAGCATATAACCCCCACTTCTCAACCCCTATATGTCCATCAATTACTTTAATTCTCTAATGCTTTGCATCATCTTCCATCTTCTCTCCTCTCTTGATGTTTTACTATGATCCCTTAGGGTTTGGCTTCTCTCTTTTCCACGAAGAGGATCAATTAGACATTAGGGTAGACATTCAAGTAGGCTAATGTAGATAGGAATCTCCCTTTTGTAAACCTTAACCATAGGGCCATTTGTATGATAATAATATGATTAGAAGTTAGGATAGTCCCTCCTTTGAAATTTCCTTTCTCTTTTGCATTTGCATTTGCATTAAAACTTCTTTTTCTTTTAAGAAAAGTATAAAAGATACTTAATAATTTCATGATGAATATCATACCAACATGAGACTTAAGTAGTTGGGAAGTAATAAGCGGGTTTCTTCTCGTCATTATTATTTTGTCAATCATAGACTTTCATGTGATCTAAATCTCAAAAACTTTTGCAAATAAAATTAGGAGGACCATTCTTTGAAGGAAATATTTAGAGTGACTTAAAACAAAATTTGAGATATTTAGAGGGACCAAAAACATACTTAACCCTTATTTTTATGCACTTTATTTCCAGCATTTTACATTTTCATGTCATTTTTTTCTTTTCTCACTTGATCATTTTATTTTCTTGTAATTTTTTCCTTTGCTCACTTGAGCATTTTATTTTCTTATTATTTTGAATTTGCTCACTTGAGCTTTGTTTTCTTTTCCAAAACACTTAATAATTCAACCTAAATATAAAAAACTTTTAACTGGACTTGATTACTATCCTTGAGCTTGGAGCTTGATCTTTGGACTTAGGATTAGAACCTTTACCTCAGCTTGGAGTTTATGTGCCCTTGGTGTTATTCTATTTTGTCTGGTTATTATCTTTGTATGCAGGTTATTCCGTTATACTCGATTAAGAGTGGATTTTTTCCAAATACAGTCGTCACTCTGCCCGTTTTTTTTCAAGACACAGTTCACCTAAAAGCGTTGATTTATCTGAAGTTTGGCTTTTTTTGTCTGGCTATTTGTTGTTTATGTGGTAATCCAAAGGATGGGATATGGTATTGGCTCTTGATGTTAGGTACTAGTCTTCTCACCCGGTTAGATCTTTCTTTACCCTTACCTTTTACTTTATGCACTTAGGGTAGCCTCTTCATCTCCTCCCCATTCTTTAATTTTCAAAATCTTCCCTCTTTTTTCAAAGGATTCTTGTTTTCAAAACTCGAACCGCTTTCATAAAAAACTTGGACTTAGGTCCATGAATTTTCAAATTTCTTTTCTTAATAAACTTTCAATTCATTTAATAATACTTTAATTTTTCTTTTCATAAGACTAAAAAACACCTAATCTCATTCAAACCCTTTTTTTGAGCTCTTTGTGGCTTTTCTAAACTAACATTTTTCTTAAAATCAACCAACACACAACTTTGGTCTTTTTTAGCCGAACTATTTGGTTTTGATTTCAACATTGCACATTGTTGGTATGTAGGCCTGGAACTCAATTGAAGTTCTATCAAACCAAAAATTATAAAAAAATGCTTCTTTTCTCCCCCCACCATCCATTTTGTACATATACTCTTTTTGGCACACATATAAAAATTTTCAAAAAGGTTCATGCGGAGTACCGTAGATGCTTTGAGTGCCTAACACTTTCCCTTTACATAACTAACCTCCAGTCCCAAATCTCTGCTCTTTTTTTGTTAGGATTTTATTCGCTCTTTTTCCTATTCCTTTGGATAAAATAAAAGTACGGTGGCGACTCTTTTGTTAATTTTTTGAGTTAAGTCAATTCAATGGCTTATACTCGTAATTTTTGCCGTTACAGAAGGGTCCTTTGGAACCCATTCAAATGGGCATGCAATGTCCAAGAAAATATTAAGATTAGGTTACTATTGGATGACAATGGAGTTTGATTGTTGTAACCACGTGAAGAGATGTCACAAGTACCAGATCTACGCAGATAATATCCATGTGCCACCGACTCTACTCAACATTCTCTCCTCTCAGTGGCCTTTCTCCATGTGGGGCATCGACATGATTGGAATGATTGAACCAAAAGTTTCAAACAGTCATCGCTTCATTCTAGTGGATATCGATTACCTCACCAAATGGGTCGAAGCAGCTCTTACGCCAACTTTACAAGACAAATGGTTGTGAGGTTCATCAAGAACAACCTCATTTGCCGATATGGAGTTTCAAGCAAGATCAGTATAGATAATGGGCTGAACTTGAACAACAAAATGATGAAAGAACTATGTGAAGAATTCAAGATTGAGCATCATAACTCTTCTCCTTACCGACCAAATATAAATGGCGTTATGGAAGCCGCCAACAAGAACATTAAGAAGATCGTCTAGAAAATGGTTGTCACTTACAAAGACTGGCATGAAATGTTGCCATTTGCTTTACATGAGTATTGCACTTTAGTACGCACTTCAACAGGGACATCCCATTTCTCTTTAGTGTATGGCATGGACGCTATGACTCTTGCAACTATGGACGGTGATGAACTCCCGCATCCTTTAAATGTTGATGTAGTCAAGAAATACTTTGTCTAAAAAAGACAAAAGAACAACTCGGTAAGTCGAAAACCCGAAAATGGCGACTTAGGCAAAAATGATTGTCTTGGTGGACTGAAAATCCAAAACGGTGGTCCAGGCAAAAATTAAAGACAATTAACAGAAAAAAGTTTACCCTGGTAGATTGAAAACCTGAAAGGGAAATCTAGGCAAAATTTAAGGATTATTGACAAAGTAACTGCATCAATCTGTACTTCGTCAACCTGAAGAATCTTCCATCAACAGATCTTCAATCAAATCTTCTCCAACCTAAAGCAACAAGCACAGTTGGAATTCAAATTTGTTAGAGAGAATAGCGGTTATTGCTTGCAATGTAGCATTTTCCTAATATTTACCATTTCTAACTTTTGTAAATAATCCATGGAATCACGCCTTTGGCTGATTACTGTTAAGGACCAATTTGTAGTTATTTTGTACATTATTTTGTGGTCCTTAACAATGTCTTTGTATTTAATTTGTATATTTATTCTAGTATTTTTCTTTAATTAGGTTTTTATCTAGTTTTGTTTAATATATGTATTATTTGACTTTAGTTACTCTTAATTGTAGGAATTTATTAACTAATTCTCCCAAGCTTGGATTCAAGGGTACTTGAAGAGCTTTAGGGATGATTCTTTTGAAGATAATTTTGGAAGAGGGAAGCATGCTACAGCCGGTGATGATGACGCTCACTGACTTAACCGCTCGGTAGCGGTCTAAATTCAGAAAAAGGACAGCCCATGCTTTCACCTTTGAGCCACCAACCCATCACTTCACCAGACCTTTTGGCTTGTAAAGGAAGCAAGAAAACATAGACCATCATTATCTTTCATCTTTGTAAATCTAGGGCAAGTTTAGGAAGAAAACCATAGCTTTTCTCTTGATTTTTCTCATGTTCATCATCTCTACCAACAATCTTGAGAGCAAGGCAACCTTGGAAATGAGTAGCTAAGCTCCTTTTGTGTCAAGATTAGAGGTAGTTGATCTATATAATATGTATTTATTTTGATCCATTTGTGTATGAACATGGTTGATGATTAATATAGTTGAATATCTTTGTTCTTCATTCTTATGCTTTGAGTTTTGCTTGGAAAAGGAGATTTCAAAGTGACCTAGGATATTCATCCTCTCACAAACAAATGCTAGGAATAGATTTGTGTGTTAGAGTTTACAAAATATTGAACTTAATGATTATCATGCTAATAGTTGTAGTGAGGAATCATGCAAGGATTAACATGATAACATTCACAATCTTGGTGGGAAATCTACAAGATTGAGAGGATATGTATTTGTAGAAATCATCTATTATGTTCATCACTTTATTAAAATGAATATGTGTGAAACTAGATCAATGAAACTAATCTTGACATGCCTTCTTACTTGAAAACAATCTCAAACTCTCTCTAATCCAAATCATAACTCTTGTTGAAAGAATTAATTTAGTTGTTGTTTGGAACTCATGGTTCTAGTAGAGTAGATAACAAACCCTTTGGTTACATCATCTTAAAACATACTTTTCTATTGAAAGACTATAACATGCACCAATCCCTGTGGAATCGATAATCAAAATACTTTGTTCACGGAAAGATCCTACAACAAAATGGCGCCGTTGCCGGGGATTGGCGTTTGATGTTGTTAGTATCGCAATAGTTGTGTGTTTTAAGACTTTTTCCACTAATCTCTCTTTGTTTCTTTTGTGTGGCTAGACTTTTTCAGGAATTAGTTTATGCGGGGAAGTATTCCGGTCGACCAACTCCTTTTCGATCCCGAAATTGAAAGGACGGCTAGGAGACTTAATAGCAGTGCTAAAAGAAGAAAAAGACAAGCTAGGCAAAGGCAAGAAAGAGGAGAAAGAGGAGAAGCATCTACTTCTTCAACACCACCCGTGTTTGGAGAAGCCACCACTATGGAGGAGAATCAACCACCACCACCACCACCACCACCGCGGGGGCCGTGTGTCAATAGCCCTCGCCATAATGCTCAATTTGCCCGACAAGCAAATGCAAGGGTTGCGGAAATGAAAACGGGCTTGCTTCAACTTCTCTATGCAAGTCCATTTCATGGCCACGACCATGAAGACCCTTACACTCACCTTACCAAGTTTTATGAGATCGCGGGAGCGGCGGGTGCTCCGGAAGACCAAGAAGAACAATATTTCCAAAGGCTTTTCCTCATTCTCTAGTGGGAAGGCAAAGATTGGTATCTTGATCAATTGCAAGAGACAATGACAAATTGGAACGTTTTGGAGGAAAAGTTTCTTGAACGCTTTTTCCCTCAATCACGTTTCATGGAGGCTAAGACGGCTATCTCGGTATTTTCGCAAGGAGTAAACGAACCTTTGAATCGGGCATGGAAAAGATATAAGTCTATGCTAAGGAAGTGTCCGAGCCATGGTTTTGATGAGCTTACACAAATTCATATTTTCGAAATGGTCTCCAACCTCAACACAAATTGTTGTTGGATGCCACGGCGGAGGTTCTTTGATGGCAAAAACACCGTATGAAGCAATCCAAATAATTGAGAAGATGGGTAGGAATGATCATCAAACTCAACATGATCAAGGAGGTGTACAAGTGAAAACGGGAGTTTTAGAAATTGGTTCGAGTCATGAAGCACTTGTGGCGCAAAATAAATTGTTTGCGAAACAAGTTGAAGAATTGACAAAACAAATGGCTAAACTCCCTCAACAAATCATGGAGTTACAAGGAGCATCAAATAAGCAAGCTCACCAAATCGCTTGTTGTGAATTGTGCAAAGGAGATCATAAAACCGGCTTTTGTCCTCCGGAGAATGAGGAAGCTAACTATGTGACCAACCAAGGCCAAGGGTACCAACAACGAGCTCCTTACCCTTATCAAAATCAAAACCAAGGTTACCAACAAAGGGGTAATCAAGGTTATCAAGGAGGGTGGAGGCAAGATAACAATAACCAAGGAAGGCAAAATCCTTATCAAACACAACAACAAAATCAAACACAACAACAAAACCAACCTCAAAATCAAGTGAGATCGTCCAACATTCAAGACACTCTAGCTCAATTTATGCAAGCTTCTATGGCTAATCAAAAGAGCACGGAGGCGTCCATCAAGAATTTGGAGACACAAGTGGGACAACTAGCTAAGCAACTTTCCGAACAAAAGGCTTCGACCTCATTCTCCCCCACCACTCAAACAAACCCGAAGGAGTATTGTAAAGCAATCTTCACTGTAAATCAAAATGAGATGACGGATTGTGAAAGCGATGAAGAAGTTGAGGAGGATGAATTGGAGGATGAATTGGAGGAGTTAGTTGAAAATGAAAAAGAAAATGTTGTAGTTGAAAAGGAGAAAGTAGAGGAGAAAAAGAAGAAAATGAGAAAGGGGAAGGAGAAGGAAGTCACTTATCCATGGAGAAAATTACCTTATCCTCACCTTCCCTCTAAAAAAATTAATGATGTTGATGTGGAAAATGATTTAGATGGAAATGATGAAGTAGTTCAAAAAAAGGCTGAAGTTGTAGTTGAACAAAACGATGACATTGTAAAAGAAGATGAATCGAAAGATGTAGTTGAAAATAAGAGATTATTTGTTGAGGGAGCTTTAGTCGAAAAGGAAGCAAACTTAGTTGAAAAGGGGAAGGAACAAGGTAAAGGAAGTAAAGAAGAAAGCGCGGCTCCCATTCAAAATGTACCTTACCCTCATGCGCCGTCGAAGAAGGAGAAGGAAAGACAATATGCTCGATTTATGGATGTTTTTAAACAACTTCACATAAACATTCCATTTTCCGAAGCATTGGAGCAAATGCCAAAATATGTGAAATTTATGAAGGAAATGCTAACAAGGAAGAAGAGGCACAAGGATAAGGAGACAATAGTGCTTGATGCTAATTGTAGCTCCATACTTAAGCAAGCTCTTCCAGTGAAAGAATTCGATCCGGGGAGTGTAACGTTGCCGGTGACCATTGGAGATACATTCAAGGGTAATGGTTTGATCGATCTAGGGCTAGCATCAATTTAATTCCGTTATCAATTGTTGTTGGGAATGTTAGAATGGAGTCTACAAGAATGGCTTTGCAACTTGCCGACAAGTCAACCATTTCACCTTATGGAATTGTTAAAGACATGGTAGTAAAGGTTGACAAATACTTGTTTCCTGTGGATTTTGTGGTAATTGACATGAAGGAGGATCAAGAGATACCATTAATTCTCGGAAGACCATTCATGAAGACGGCTCGCATGATGATTGATGTCGACAATGAAATTATGAAAGTGAGAGTCCAAGATGAAGAGGTTGCTTTCAAACTTTTGAAGAAACAACGCATTCCAAGAACAACCTTGACGTTTTCCGCGCGAGGAGGAAATCAAAGAGGTTTACAATTTGAGGAGCAAATCATGAAGTTGGTGCCATTTTCTTTGATGATCAATCATCATGCCGTCGAGCTCTACCGACGTTAAGCGCTTGGGAGGCACCCCAACATTGTAAGTATTCTTCCTTGAACTCATTTACACGCACCGCAATTTCTTTAAAAAAAACGCTAACTTTAACCGCGAACTCCATATGAAACCGCCGCGGTCGATTTCTTTAAAAAATAATTTGAAAAATTACATTTTGGAGGCCCATTCGTCCGAGTGTTTGGGTTTTAAACCCCTTTTTCACTATTTTCTTCACCATTCCTCCTCCTCTCAAAATCTCAAAATCCCCAACCAAAAACTCCGAATTTTGCAAATTTCTTTGTCAAAACAATCATTCAAGGCATCCTAGTAAGTATTCTATGTCTTTCCTTTCTCAATTTTGTGTACATTGCATGTTTAGGTTAGATTTTGAAAACCTAGGGTTAGGAATTTTCAATTTTTCTTAAAATTAGGACTGTTAAATACTTTTATTTGCCCTAGGAAGTAGTTGTGTGGAGAAAAATTTTTTTGCGAAGAATTTTAAAATCGCAAAAAGCCATCGCCATAATCTGGTAATTTTAATGTTATTTAGTGTTTTCAATTAGTTGTAATGCCTTGGTTGGTTGCTTTGCTTTGCTTTGCATGATTCTTTGCTAATGGACACCTCGGTGTCACTTTTCCGTTGATTTTGTGTTGAAAATTTCGATGGCACCTAAGCGTCAACGTGTTTCCTCTGCTGAGCCTCCCTTGCTTCGATCTGTCGCGATTCTTGGGGCCTGCTCGGGCTCGCTACAAAGAGCTCGAGGAGCGAAACATACCGAGCGCACCATCGCCTCCGTGAGCAAGGGCACTACCACACGCCTCATGTCATCCTCGATAATTACGGGTTGGAAGTTCTTTGCAACCCTCGGAAAGGTGAACGTGGAGCTTGTTCGAGAGTTCTATGCTAATGTTATCTCGGCCGAGGGATGTGAGTTTAGGTTTGCTTCATTGTTCGAGGCAAGTCCGCTTCCTCTCTCGAATCAGGCATCACGACAGCCCGAGGACCAATTGGATGTCTACCATGAGCACCTGGCTCGTGGTAATTGGGATTACAACATGCTGAAGAATAAGCTCTGTTTGTCTGGGCATTCTTATGAAACGAATCGGGCTGGTCATACTTTGAAATTCAACAGGCCCGAGAACTAGTGCGAGTTATGTGTGTGGCTCATAACCGAAACCTAGAGCCACACATCTTCGATAACCATTGAGGCGGGTTTGATTGCTTACATGCTCGATGAGGAGCAAATTGATTTCGGCCGTCGATCGCGAATGAGTTGAAGCGGATTACACTTAGTTATACCTCCGGGAGCGTATAAAGTGTGCTCTCACTTATCCGTGGTTGATCATGGGTTTCAAGAGGCGAAGGTAGCCTTTCTGCAGAGGACACCTCACCATTGATGGAGTTGTTGATGATCACTCGTGATCGCTTTTGTAGGGTCCTGATAATCTGCACCGCACGGCACTTCCTCAAGCTAGTCCATCGAAAATGGAACAGACAGATGCATCTCGCTCATCGAGAGCATTTATGTTTATGCATGAGAGCATGGAGCACCTTGCTCTACAGATTAGAGAGGGAGTGAACCATTTCACTCGCGGGTGAGCAAAAACATATCTTTGGTTGGCGGGGCCAAAATCTGAGGAGGTGGGAGATGAGGATGATGGTGAAGAGAGTTCGGTTCGGTTCGGTTCGACTGGGTCGATTGGAGATTCGATTCTCGAGACCTCGATTGATTTTCTCCCCTCCTTTTATTTTATTCTAGATTTTACTTTTGCATTTTAGTTTTAAACTTTGGATTTTGTTGGTTGCCATCCAATTTTGGGGATTGGCTTGTAATTCCAATTAATTTTTGTAGGCATGAAGCCTAAATACTTCTTTTAAGTTTTAAACACCATTTGGGGTGTCTTTTTATTTTAAGTTTAGTTTCTTTTATTTTGTTCTATTTTATTTTATTTTTAGATTATAGTATTTAGTTTGAATTTACTTCTTGTGGTTTGTCCGGATTGTTCAAATGGTTCTTCAAAGCTAGTAAGTGTGTTTCACCAAAGTGATGGTGATGATAAAATTCTTGATTCATTCCACAAAGAAGGTACACATTTTATCGTTTTATAGAAACATAATATGTCTATGAAATTTGTTCTTTATGCAAGATATTTCGGCATGTGCAAAAATTTTGTGTTCACATTCGAATCATTAGGACATAAACCATATATGTGAGAAGCTTCCACTTTTTACCAAATATTGAGTGTCTAATAGTTGTGTTAACTCGTATGATTCATGCTTAATCTTTACTTGTTTGTGATAACTTGGAAGCTAAGAAATGATCAAGGCAAATTTTTGTGCACTATGAGGAAAACCACCAATTCTAAAAAGGGCTCCAATTACCCGTGAGAGAGTGAATCCTTGTGAACCCTTTTGAGCTTAAATAGTATTTGTAGGATGAATGTATCAAATCGACTAATTGTTAAGTAGGCCACTTAATAGTTGTTGATAATCTTTGAAAAATTCAATGATAATTCATTCTATAAATTTTCTTGTTTGTGAATACCAACCCTTTTGTTAATTAACCCAAGAGCATGTTCTTGAATAAAAAGGATTGATATAAATGAAGTTGGGGAGGTGGATCAAAAGAACCTAGAATTGATGGCACAATGATCCTAAGAAAAGAAAAGAATGGAGAAAAGAAAAATACAAAAGAAGAAAGAAATTTGTTTATGAAAAGATACAAAAAGAAAAAGAAAAGAAAGAGAGGATCATTGTGTAGAAAAAGAAAAGAGGTTGCGAATAATAAGATGGGAATTAGTTGTGAAATGCTCTTCATATCCTTTTACCCGATTCGTTTCAATGGCTTTGTACTTAAATATCCCTTGTTTCTAACCTAAGCCAAGTTACAACCTTGAAAGTCCTTAGTGATCTTTGTTTCCATTTTATCATTTAACTTGTTTCGATGAACACATGAATTATTTTGGATGTGCATAATTATTAGTGAGAGTGTTTAGTCCTTTGTGAATATGCATTTTGTTCTTCATGAACTTTGAAGAAATGATTAGGTGATTCAAGTGTGAACATATCTTTTGTTTTGTTAAATGTTTTGATATCTTGTGTTTAGAACTTAATTCATGGCCATGTTGTGTTTAGAAGAAGCGATTGATGTGTGCTTTTGCCTGGTATGTCGAGTTTGAACCATTACTCTTGTGTGAGTTTGCATGCTTGCATTTTGTTCCTTCTAGCTTTGTAAGATTATTGACTTTTGTTTGAGGACAAACAAAGTAAGTTAAGGGAGAGTTGTTAAGGACCAATTTGTAGTTATTTTGTACATTATTTTGTGGTCCTTAACAATGTCTTTGTATTTAATTTGTATATTTATTCTAGTATTTTGCTTTAATTAGGTTTTTATCTAGTTTTGTTTAATATATGTATTATTTGACTTTAGTTACTCTTAATTGTAGGAATTTATTAACTAATTCTCCCAAGCTTGGATTCAAGGGTACTTGAAGAGCTTTAGGGATGATTCTTTTGAAGATAATTTTGGAAGAGGAATCATGCTACTGGTCGCCGGTGATGACCTCGACTGACTTAACCCGCTCGGTGTCTGAAATTCAGAAAAAAGGACAGCCCATGCTTTCACCTTTGGAGCCACCAACCCATCACTTCACCAGACCTTTTTGGCTTGTAAAGGAAGCAAGAAAACATAGACCATCATTATCTTTCATCTTTGTAAATCTAGGGCAAGTTTAGGAAGAAAAACCATAGCTTTTCTCTTGATTTTTCTCATGTTCATCATCTCTACCAACAATCTTGAGAGCAAGGCAACCTTGGAAATGAGTAGCTAAGCTCCTTTTGTGTCAAGATTAGAGGTAGTTGATCTATATAATATGTATTTATTTTGATCCATTTGTGTATGAACATGGTTGATGATTAATATAGTTGAATATCTTTGTTCTTCATTCTTATGCTTTGAGTTTTGCTTGGAAAAGGAGATTTCAAAGTGACCTAGGATATTCATCCTCTCACAAACAAATGCTAGGAATAGATTTGTGTGTTAGAGTTTACAAAATATTGAACTTAATGATTATCATGCTAATAGTTGTAGTGAGGAATCATGCAAGGATTAACATGATAACATTCACAATCTTGGTGGGAAATCTACAAGATTGAGAGGATATGTATTTGTAGAAATCATCTATTATGTTCATCACTTGATTAAAATGAATATGTGTGAAACTAGATCAATGAAACTAATCTTGACATGCCTTCTTACTTGAAAACAATCTCAAACTCTCTCTAATCCAAATCATAACTCTTGTTGAAAGAATTAATTTAGTTGTTGTTTGGAACTCATGGTTCTAGTAGAGTAGATAACAAACCCTTTGGTTACATCATCTTAAAACATACTTTTCTATTGAAAGACTATAACATGCACCAATCCCTGTGGAATCGATAATCAAAATACTTTGTTCACGGAAAGATCCTACAACAATTACCATCTTATTAATAAACTTGAGCCTTGTTCCCACTTGTTTACAATTCTTGTTTTATTCTATATTGCAAAATGACGCTTTTACTTGTGATAATCACTTTTGAAACAAAAAAGTTTTAAATGAATTTACTTCTAACTTTTTGAAATAAAAGCGACATTTTCCTTTGAATTGTAAACATATAAGGAACATCAATAGTTATCTCCATGAGCGTTTCGACCTCTAAAGGATAAACAAATGTTTCGGCATGAGAAGTTTTCTCTTCCCCGAAAGATATTATGAAATAACGGTATTATTATCCAGAAAGAATTCCCAAACCTGGAACCAGCAGTGAAAAAAATGCTTTTTCCCCAAAGAAATCTAAGCATGCAACTCTGATTCATCACTAGTGATATCTACGCCTTGCTGGATATTTTGTTGAGTATTTAATTGAACTGTGACAATGGTCCTTTCTCCAAATACGCTTTGTCGTCTTGTCAAGTGGTTTCAGCATGCATATGGAATTCATGACATTCATTATTCAAAACATACTTGCATCATTAATGCATTCTCGTATTTTTCAATGTTTGCTCTAAACACTTGTTTTAGGTTGAATTCATTCCTAAAACCAGGTATGGATGTGTTATCTCTCTAATAGTCTATCACCCCTAAGAAGAAAGAACACATTCTTTCTCAGTTCCCCGTTCAAGTTCATTCGTCATTGGGTCCATAATCTTGTTTGACTGTTTCTTTCCAGTTCATTCCTGGATAGAACCTCGTCTCTAACCAATTCAGGTCTAGATTTCACCAAAAAAATCTACCTCCGAATAACAAGCAATAGCCTCGTCATCCGAGCCATTTATTTCCCTTTCATCTTTGAACTTATCAGAAAATGATTGTTCTTTCTAACAAGTCCAATTATGAAAGTTCATTGACAAATCTTTACAATTGTCTTTCTCTTCGAGAAACCTAGAATTTACAATCAAAACACCCGCATCTTCTCAAAAAGATCCTCGGTACGATTGTAATTGGGAAAAATAGAAAATCATTTGATATTTGTTTCCATTACTTTCTATTATTCACAAGGCTGAATAATCAGTAAAAATCTCTCTCAAGAATTACCTTTTTTATAGTTATCACTTTGCTGATAATTGGTAATATCTTCAGAACTCTTACCATTTACCATGTCTATCAAAATACTGATAATCGGTAAATGAGTCTTTATTCCAAATTACCATAACTATCACCAGGATGATAATTGGTAATATCACATTTGTTTACCTTGAACATTGTCATCAGGATGATAGTAGGTAATCTTCTTGTTTCCCAAAGTGAAACAGATAATCGAGTCCTTTGTGAATCTTTTTCCCAATGAAACATATACTTGTTTCCTAACAAACAAGATTCTTCTTTCTTACACAAATAGAGACATCCTCGCATATATTTTTCACCAGTTGTGTCACCCTTTGGTACCTTCTTGGTAAATTTTCTGTAATCACTTTGCATCATTCGCATTTTTGGTATCTTAGGCCCAAAATTTGCATATTCTGATATTTAAGTCTCTTCCCACCTATCGAGACGATGATTTTCATCTTTATATCTCAGGTTGAAGAAACTTAAATATGGGCATCTGTCATACCCCAAATTTTGACCTAAGATACCATCTCATATCATCTACATATGCATCACTGCATCATTGAAAAATTGCAAAACAAGATAACTTGTGTGTTTGCTTCTTGAGCCAAATTAGGGTTTTGAATCAAAATCATTCATCAGTGCAAGATGTGATCAATTAGGGTTTGAATCACCATTCATATCAATTGATTTATCTTCATCAATCATCAACATTTGATCCTCAAATTCCCATTATTTCCTCAAAATCCACCATGAATAGACCAAATTAGGGTTTTGATCAAGGATGGTACATCATTGACTTTTGTCTCAATGCATGACCTAATTGCTTGGAATATGATCTCAAGGTCACCAATGAAATATATTGACCTAATTTTTTGGTTCAAAACATCTCCAATGCAATGGTTGATTGATAGTGAAAATTTGAATCAATCAGACAAAAAGTCAACTCTCCAAATCAGTCAAACTTTGACTTTTTTTGGTCAACTTTGAAATTCAAAATTTCCAATCATCAAAGAATTTCAAATTATTCAACTTGGTCATCAAGAATAAAAAATGTGGAAAAAATTCAACAAAAAGTCAAAACTTGAATTTTTCTAAACACTTAAAAAAAATTTCAAGTGTTTTTTACAACTTTTTTCAACACTTTCATGGCCATTTTTCACAAAGATCCAATTTGATTCAAGAAAAACTTTCAACATGAAAGTTGTATATCTTCTTACAAGATTTCCAAAATATCCAAGAACATGAAAAAATATTTTGTGGAGATAAGATTTTGGAATTTGACATTATAGGTCCAAAACTTGCATTTTAAGTCATTTTTGCAAAGTTTTTCAAGTGATTTTGTCAAAATCTTGCCTTGTTATCTTCTAGAAGCCAATTTGCATCAAAAATATCAAGATCATAATTTAATAAGGATAAGAATACTTGAGTAATTTAACCATGGTTTAACATTTTAACCATGTGCATTTATGGCAAAGATTCCTTTCTTATCTCTTAAGGCCAAGTCGTAAAAATCTCAAATTTTGCTTGCCTTGATCTCCAAACTTTTTGGTCTATAAATAGAGGTCATTCCTTCATTTGAAATCACACCAAAACAACTACAAACTTGTTTTTCTCACTTCTTTCTTAAGTTGCAAGTTTCAAAGTTTTCAAAATGTAAGAATTTCAACTTCCAATTCTTCCAAGTTCTAACCAAACCAATGCTTCAAACCTCTTCTAAACATCATTTGTAAGTTTTTTGAACCATTCATCCGTCACAAAACCAACCAAAAACCAGTTTCCTCAAGAAAACTCCATTAGTGTGCATTTTGAGCCTTAGCAAGCCAAGGCTCAAAATGAAGTTGGATTTATAAACGAATGTATAGTCACCCCAGTGGTAGAGCGTGCACCATTAGTCTATTCATGTCCAAAGTTTGTGGTTCGAATCCCCCTCGCCCCAGACTTTTTCACTTTTTTTATATTTTCCAAACTTTTTTTCAAAAAAATTTCAAAAACTTGTTTTCAATATAAAAAAAACTGAACGCGTTTGTCTAACAAGCCACGCGTGTGGCCCAATGGTTATTCTTTTCACCGTTCAAGCCAATGTCTTGAGTTCAACACTCCCTAAGGCCAAATATAATTGTTTAACACTATTTTTCTTAAGTTTTTAAACAAACTTCAATATTTTCAAAAATCAATCAAAATTTCTCATTTTGAGATGATTTTTTGCACACTTGTCATTTAGTACATCTATTTTATGATTATGTCAAAAAATCCCAAAAAATATTTTCTTTTGATATATTTTTATTAGGTTAAAAAGTAGGACTTTTTAAGGGTTTTCAAATGCTTTTAAAAATGTTTCTTCTTGATTTTCTTTAACCTAATATTTTTTCAACCACTCATGTGAATAAACTATCACCCTTCAAGTCTTTTCAAAATATTCAAAAATATTTTATTGACTTACACACCTCCTACACCATGATCGATTTTATTTACTCCTTGAAAATATAAACCGAACTAGGTTTCTTTCTCGTAAATCTTTCGAACTCAAAACCAAATTGATCATGGGCCTCCCTTAAGGTGTAAGTCCCAACCCTTTGTACATATTCAAGTATTACTAGCTTTGTTCGCTTGTTTTATCTACTTGTTTGTACATTTCTTTCACAATTCCATTGGTACTAAGAGGAGCATTATTCTCGTGAAACTGCTCTTATTCTAGTGGGCCTCCCTTAAGGTGTAAGTCCCACTCCCCTGTATATATATCCAAGTATCACTAGCTTATTTGCTTATTTTATATACTTGTTTATATATTTCCTTCATAAACTCCTATGAATACACACACGCACTTTGTCATATATACTTGTTCATATACTTGTTCATGTTTATGTCATTACAACTAGTATAACAACTAAGTTCCCCATAGCCTCCTCTTAGGCTTTGTACAAAAGAAATCCCCTGTTGAGTTGGCCTCCACTTGGGCCTCATACAAGAAAGAGATCTAGAAATCTCAAATAACCCCCTATTGGGCTTCGTACAAAGAATCTCCTTAGCTAGGATAGAACAAAAGAGTATGGTTTCCCGGTGAAATCACTCTTAAAACTAAGCTAGCAATACCCTATAGCGTCCTTTTGGGCTTCATACAAGGACCCTCGATGTCCCTCGAATATCCTCCTCTTGGGCTCACAATACAAGGACCCTCGATGTCCCTCGGATAACCTCCTCTTGGGCTTACAATACAAGGAATCACGGGCTTCTTAAAAGCACCCCCCCAAACAAAACAAAACATTTATCCTCAGAGATGAGACATGAATCATCTCTATGGAAGAAGTATCTCATCTATAAAATCACATTCAAATCAAACATTTTTCTTAAAACAAAATATCTTTCTTAACTGTAAGTGGCATACTTGTACACTCAAGTTTAACGCCCATTGCTTACAATGAAAGATTCAACATTTTTTTCCAAACAAAAACATCTTCTCATTCTTAGAAATATAAGTGGTATACTTGTACACTCAAGTTAAAGACCCATTTCTTACAATGAAAGATTCAACATCCAATTTTAAAAAATGTATGTGATGAAATAGATTAGATACATTTTTCATTAAGATGACACTTGTCGTTGTCTCTTAAAAACATTGCTTCCACTAGCACATAAGTGGGAACTACGATTGCTCTGACTTTCTCAACCTCCTTTTGAGAATACGTAGGAACAAGGTCTCACCCTTGGAGAGCATACTTTGTTCTCTCTCAAACCACCCAAACATTAGTTACCCTTATACCTCGAGCTATAATTGCTCTGATTCCCTCTAAGGGATATGTATGCAGAAGATTGCAATGATCTTTGCAAGAATAATCAGAATAAACAAATTTAGGTTCCTATCCAACTTACCTTCTTAATCCCAAAGGAGAAACTTTCCGAATAGCATAGCAAATAAAACACAAATACACAAAATATCCTATAGATTACTATAGATACATGGGGTGTTAATACCTTCCCTTTGTATAACCTAACCCCCAGACCCAAAGAATCTCAGTCCCCCTTACTTTGAATTTAGTTTCATTACTTCTTGCATTGCATACTTTTTAGGGTTATTTAGCTTTTCCCTTTTCCTTTTTTTGGAAACAATAAATTTTGGTGGTGGTGACATCTCTTTTTTTATTTAAAATAAATTATTTTTGAGCCAGAGAGCCGAATCCCGACTTGACTCCCTCGTTCTTCAATTTTCACTGCGCACAAGGACCAAAAGTTGTTATTTTCTAAACATCAGCTGGGCTATTTATAGAGGAATCACATACCTCTAATATCAAGTAAAAAATTTGTTGTCTTCAACATCATGAAGTTTGTTCGAGTGTGGGCTTTCTATGTCTGGATCTGGTTTTGTGAAGGCTCCCATTGCCAAATTTTTGCTAAAAATGGGGAGAGAGAGTGTGTCACTCAGAAATTGAAACAAGAGAAGATGAAATTATGTTTAATTTACAATGTCATCCAAACAAAGCATTCCAAAATTCCTATCAGGTTCTTGCCTGGAGTTTTAATTGTGACTTGTGATCTGAGTTATGAACACAATTGTGACCTGTGTTATGAGTTACATGGAGAAATTTCAGGATATCTTCTGAAATGTCTCTTATGCGACTTAGGGGGTAGTCTATCTCCCAATCCAAATCTGAGTATTACCATTTCTCCTACCTTGCACACCTAGTGTTTGTTAAATGGAGAAAAGAAGATATCGAATGGGATGTTCAGACATTGCCTGCAACTCAGGATCTGAAGATGTGTGCAGAAAACAAGAGATGTTTATGCTGAAGAAGTTTTAATTGTTAATTGTAAATTATTTGTATTGTTTCAATGTAATGTTTGATTATATATTTTGTACTTATTTGTTTTAGCAAAAATTTTCCAAAGGGGGAGATTGCAAGTTCCTTGTTTTTGTGAATTGGCATTAATTTTACAAAACAAATAATAGTAGCAACAATTTAATGTACAATAGGATATTTAAGAACTTGTAAATCTTATTGGAATGCCTAAACATGTTGTGTTGAGTTAAATCAACATCTGGAACACCATGTAGAAGAAGATGTCATGACATCAAACATCAGACATCACACTACTGAACTGTTAAAGTTGTTACAGTTCTATTTTAAGTTGTGCAGAATATTCAGGGAATATTATGCAATCTATGTGGCGTATTCGTGAAGGCATATGTGAAGGTATAGAATATTCAATCAGAAGCTAAGGAGAAAAATCAGAATGAAGACCTTGATTGTAGCAGGAGTTTTCTGCTATTTGTTTTCTGCAGAGTTTATTTCTGCAGTTTCTTACAGCCGATATGTTGTTGTTTGAAGGCCCAAATCCAGTTGGGTGATAGGTTATAAATAAGGGATTTGTAACCTAGTTTTAGTAAGCTAGACAAATATATAAAGATGTAATAATTAGGGTTAGTCGTGCGTGAACCACCCAAATTATGGGATGGTCACTGAATTGTACCTCAAAGCCCGTGGGCAAGAGGATAGTTGTACTCACTCAGAAGCTGTGAAGCTATGAGATAAGTTATGTTCTTGGAAGAAGCTTTGAAGCAACTCTAAGTATGTGTGTCAAGAGTCTTGAATGTTTTTAATATTTGAAGAAGTGTTCTTCAAATAGGTTAACACTGTTGCAGGAGTTTGTAACAGTTAGGTATCACTAGGGAGTGGGCAAGGGTTCTCTTGTCTTAGATGGTGTTCTAAGATAAAGGTTTCATTGGGTAGTGATTAGGTAAACCAAATTTTGTTTATCTGTAAACTCAGAGGTGGTTTACATAAAATACTACTACTGATAGTGCATTCTTCTTCCTGGCTTGGTAGCACCCAGATGTAGGTTGATTTGAACCAAACTGGGTTACTAATTTTGATGTGTTCTTTATGTTTTTGTTGTACTATTTTTATTTCTACCTTGTTTGTTTTATTTTAATGTCATATCATATATCTTGACATCCTTATAGGACATCTGAGTCTATTTATACCAGAATTTCATTCCTCAACATGTCTCATAAGTCATAGCATACTAGGGAGGCATCTGGTTCCCTAAACAGAACAGAATTGCACTCCGGGGGAAACTAAACATATAAATCCCACCCGAAAAATATCACTAAGCGGGGTTCCAACACTATTAAATCAAACATTCTGGTTTAGGGACTAATTTTATTAGAAAGTACTCTCCATTAGCTTTCTAACGATATGAACCACACGTCATTCCGATACCCGAGGCGAAAGTTACGAATTTTTGAAGTTTTACAAAATTGCTATCAACGCTTCAGGAAATCAATTTCCACCACTACATAAGTGATTTTTCCCCATTTTTTGCACAGGAAATCGATTTACCAATAGGGGTAATCAATTTCCTGACCCCAGAAATTGTTTTCTGCCTATTTTAAGGTTCTAAACCCATTCTAATCCAATTCCAAACAATCTTAATCTGATCCCGGACATGTAGTAACGATCTAATACATATATTATCATCATTAAAACACATTTTAATTTATTAATATAACATGCAAACAAATTATCTCTCCCAAAATCCCCAACATGCAATTTCTCCATTCTTACTCCAAGTTCATATCTATGGAACTCACCTTGAAGAAGAGATATTTTTAGAGATGGATGATGAGTAGAGAAATCAATTTGGAGTTGTACCCTTCTATTGTATGTGATGTTCTATGCGACATCGTGCAGGTTTCGAGGATAGTGGTGCTTTGCACGAGACTAGTTGAGGAGTTTAACTTGGTTTATCCGTTTTACTTAGGTAGTTAGTCATTGCTCTGGTCATGTAACATGAGGTTTATTTGAATTCATGTTTGGTATGAGATATTGTCATACACTCTCATTTGATTTGATTTGTATATTGAGATATCATGTGGTGTAGCCTTGGTGCCGATGTTTGGATTTATATGACTTTATTATGTTACGAATCCATTATTATGTTGGCTTATGATTACAGTATGGGATATAATCATATCTATGTTTGATGAAATGAATTTGAAGAATTATTCTGTTGTGTTATGTATATTTTGATGAAACATGAAGTTTAGATATGTGTTATGATTATGACCAGGTGCATGTTAATGTTTGTTTTGTTGGTTTTCTATTGTGGGTTGGACATTTGAACTTTCAAACACTTAATCAGCTGATTACTCAAGATTTGGTAACTGGTATCTCAATTCATGAGAGGCCCGACAAACTCTGTGAAGGTTGTTTAGAAAAAATCCATAAATTCTTTCGTTTTGACTATGCCAATGAGATCATTATGCATACTCAAAGTTATACATTCAGATGTATGTGGCTCATTCGAAGAGCATACCATTGGTGGAAACATATATTTTGTTTTGTTTGTCGACGAGTTCAATCGAATGCAATTAACAAGCCACTTATGAGTTATGGTTTTGACGAAGAAACTTATGTATTCGAAGTCGGAGAAATTGCACATATTCCATTCGAAGTAGTTTCTGACATTCTCAACATTATCAAAGTCGAAGAGGGTGTGGCAAGAACAAGCGAAAGACCTCAAAGAAGTAGATTTCTTCCAGTAAGAATTCATGATTATGAAATGATTGGTGATGATGAAGTAACACCATATGGGGAATAAGTTCATTTTTCTTTGCGTGTAGATGTTAGATCAATCAACTCTAGTGAGACTTTGAAGATTAAACATTGGAAATCTTCTAAGGTCGAAGAGTTACAGGCAATCAAAAGAAACAACACATGGGAGTTAGTCGAATTTCTAGCATATACAAAAGCTATTTAAGTAAAGTGAGTGTTCAAGTTGAAACATAATAATGATGGGTCGATAGCAAGACATAAAGCAAGATTAGTAGCTCGAGATTTTTTTCAAAGAGAAAGACTCGACTACTCTAAAGTATTTGCTTCAGTAGCAAGATTGGAGAGTGTTCGACTAGTGGTAGCATTGGCTTGTAACCAAGGTTGATCGACATTTCATTTAGATGTGAAATCAGCATTTTTGAGTCGCCCTTTAGACAAAGAGGTTTATGTCACACAAACTCCAAGGTTTGTGATTCAAAATGAAGTGAGTACAGTATATAAATTGTACAAAGCACTTTATGGCCTCAAGCATGCACCTAGGGCATGAAACAAGAAAATCGACTCATACTTAGTTGAATTGAGATTTGTAAAATGCAAATATGAGTATGGTATCTATGTTAAAGTTGTGGCACAAGATATAATAATCATATGCTTATATGTCAATGACTTGTTGGTAACTAGAAATAGGTTGGAGAACTTGTCGAATTTCAAAGAGTTGACAAAGAGGGAATTTGAAATGTCGGATCTGGGAAAATTGTCTTATTTCCTAGGAATGAGATTTCAAATGTCGAAGCAAGGTATGGTTCTAGATCAAAGGGAATATGTCAAAGAGAAGAATGGAAATGAAGACAAAGTTTATGTAACTTTGTTCAAGAAAATTGTGGGATCTCTGAGGTATATATGCAATAGTTGACTTGATATAGGTTTCACAGTTAGATTAGTGAGCATATACATGAGTGAACCAAGGGTATCACACATGAAGGCTTCAAGAAGAATCCTAAGATACTTAAAATGATCGATAAGCTGTGGAATACTATTTCAGCAAGATTCTGAAAGCAAAGAAGCAATAATTACTTTTTTCAGATGTTGATTGGTGTGGAGATAAAGAAGATTAAAGAAGCACAACTGGATATGTATTTGGTTCCCCAATCTCCTGGTGCTCAAAAAAGAAACTTGTGGTGGCATTGTCATCCTGTGAGGCTGAATATATAACACGATCATGTGCAACATGTCAAGCAATTTGGATCAGATTTGTACCTGAAGAAATTCAGGTCGAAGTGAAGAAACCTCTTGTGTTGCAAATCGACAACAAGTCAACCATAAATCTGACGAAAAATCCAGTTTTGTATGGAAGAAGTAAGTATATTGAAGCTAGATTTCACTTCTTGAGGTAAAAGATAAATCGAGGTGAACTTGAAGTTAGGCATTACTCAAGTGAAGCACAATTGATCGCCATTTTCACTAAAGGATTGAAGATTGATAGATTCCTGAATTTGAGAAAGAAATTAGGAATAGTTCAGATCGACTATGACTAGCGTAGGCTCGACAACTTAGATTATGGGGGGTATGTTAAAATATTTGATATAATATTAGAAATAATCCAAGTTGTGTAATACAAGCCCAAACCTAATTAGGGTTTGTTAGTCTACTTAGTGTACAAGTTAGTTGTATAAAAATAAACTAGTTTGTAAATCAATTTGTAATAATTTAATTTAATAATACAATCTTTATTCCTTTTATTCTCTTTCTTTCTCCCCTCACTAAAAATAACTCACGCACTAACAACAAATCAGAGGATAGGGGAGACCAAAATCCGATCTGAGTTCTAAATTAGTTGTTCATACTTCACGACCGTAGTAGCACTATGTTTATCCCAAGAGCATTCATATAAAATTTAAAAATCTTAAATAATTTGACATATTTATGGTTTTTTTATTGAATCACTGTGTAAAAAAAATTACACCAAAAATATATGTCCATTAAACTCATTGATTAATGGGACCATATTCATTAATTTTCCAAGTTTGTAGGACTAGTTAATGGACCATGTTCATTAATTTTCTAAGTTTGTAGAGTTAATTAATGGGCCATATTCATTAATTTTCTTCTGGCATATTATAAGATGTTTTTGACTTTCAAACTTCATCTTTTCTCATTTAATTTTTGGGGCAGTTGGCCGTTTGATTTATTAATATATACTTAATTATATATAGTGATATATATTTTTCTAACAAATAATTTGTTATATTTTCTTTTTATATTTCGTAGCAAGGTTATGTCAAAATTGCATGTACATTTATATATTGGGGTATGCATATTACATGAAGGAAAAGATAAGTGGCTCTCATTTTTGCCATTTAAAATTGATCGTCTTCTATTGTATAAAAAATTCATTTACTTTATAGTGAATTAGTAATATGTGCGTATGAACCAATTCTGGTTTGATATATTATAATTTTGTTCGTGTATTTTTCTCAGATATAAAAATTGTTCTTTTATTGAAGTTATACTAAATCAGCTTTCTTTTTATATGAATATTATTTTTGTTTAATTTTATTTAATAAATTTGGATTAATTTTATTTTAATCTTATTAAAATATTTATATAAACAATATATTTTTTATGTATATAAAATTATTTGTGTTTTGATATCAATTATAAAAAATTTAAATAAATAAAAAATCTCAGTATATAACAAATTGTTGTTTATAAAAATATTCCGATCAAAAGTATACTTTTTTCGATTATAAAAGTATTTATAAAAAGACTCGTGTTTAAGCATGTGTATTGGTGTGGTACATGCATTTGTTCACATGCATTAAGAAAATAATCGATAATATTTAATTTATTAATATTAAAATTAATAACTTTAATTTTTCCATTTCATATAATTTTTGTAAAATAATTTCTTTTATTTAATCATCAAGTCCATGCTTTTTAAATTTAACAATAATAACTTTTTCTTGTTTTCTATATAAAAACAAATATTGTAGCATTTTTATTCTTATTTATTGACGAAAAATAGTTGTCTTGTGATATTTTTATTTCTATATTTATTAAATATAGAATATTTGACTCAAATTTTTATATGCATCAATTGCAATTATTTTTTTAGTAATTATTTTAATTAGTGATTCACATTATCCTATAAAAACAACTTTTTAATAATATTATATTAATTAGTGATACATATTATCCTCTAAAAATAATTTTCTAGTTATTATTTTTATTATTATTATTAAAATTATTAATAGTATTGTTATTAATTCGATTATTATTAATATTACTATTAGGGAATTTCTTCCCCCACCTAATAGAGTTCTTCTTCACCCCTGGTGAAAAATCAAAAATATTCCCCAATTTTGTAAGTTAACTTACGAATTCTCCAAATAAGGTGAATTCGTAAGTTAACTTACGAAATAATCCACGATTTTAAAAAAACAAGGTGAATTCGCAAGTTAACTTACGAATTCACCTTATTTGGGGAATTCGCAAGTTAACTTGCGAAGTCTACGTATTGTTTTTAAAGTTACTATAAAAATATTTTATTATATGATATTTTTACACGGTATAATAAAACTGAACAAATTGTCATAAAAAATTACTATAAACATATTCCATAATATGATATTTTTCCACGGTATAGTAAAATAATTAACATTATATATAAAATCTTCTGTGATAAAAAGTTATTATCAAAATATTCCATTATATGATATTTTTTCATTGTATAATATAATGGTATATAATTATACTGATAAATCTGAACCAACATTACATGTAAAATCATATTTTACACAATGATATTGTTTCATTGTATAATAAATTACATTGTATAATAAATTACGTTAAACATATTATCCAAAATTTCTTGTCAAAACAAAATCCTAATAAAATTGGGATATTTGGCGAATTCATAAGTTAACTTACCTATTCACCTAGAAAGGTCAATTTTAAGTTAACTTAGGAATTCAGCCAAGGTGAATTCGTAAGTTAACTTACGAAGGATATTATTATTACTATAATTACTATTTTTATTATTACTACTATTATTATTACTATTATTACTATTATTATTATTACTACTATTACTATTTATATATTATTTTTACTATTATTATTATTACTATTATTATTATTGCTATTATTATTACTATTATTATTGCTACTATTATTATTATTATTATTATTATTATTATTATTATTATTATTATTATTATTATTATTATTATTATTATTATTATTATTATTATTATTATTATTCATACTGCTGCTATATGTTTTAGTCTATTTATTATAGTAGATTTATTTATTTGTATAAAACTATTGTATTAATTTATCAATTTATTATTGTAGATACAATCCTAAATTAATATATAAAATAAATTTATATATTATAATTAATTTACAGACAACTTAAAATAATATTTTGTTATTATTTTATGAAGATTTGAAAAGATACATATTTATTTTATTTCAAATTTATATGATATTATGAATATTTTTTATTTCATAAAATGTAAAAATAATAACAACTTTAATTTTAATTAATTATAATAAATTTATTTTACTTTTTTATAATTTCAAATTTATAATAAATTGTAATAATTTTGCATAAAGGGTAGATATCTCATTGTTCTAACTAATTTCAACTACATAACTTATTTCAAGATACATGAAGTGTATATATTCATTTAAAAATATTAAAGAAATATTAAAAAAATATCATGTATTTTTAAGAAATATTAAACATAGGGACTAAAGTATATGTAAAAGCCACAATTATCCTTCTTACTATAAATTATAACTTTTTCTATTCCAAAGTTAAATATTTAGTTTATCATTCTAAAAATATTTGAATAAAAATTATTTTATAATTAGTTAGATTCTTATTTAAAATAAAATATATTTTAAAACTATTTAAATTTTTGTAGAAAAGTTAATAAAACAAATCAAAATCAATTGAGATTTTGTATTTTTTTTAAACGTATGAAAAAACTAAAACATATCAAGATCTTTTCAAATTAATTTTATAATTATAATCATGATAAAAAATGTTAAACGGTAGTCATGAAAATTTAATGATAGAGAATAATCATAAAAAATTAATAATAAAAGGTAAAACCTTATGATCCATTAATTTTTATATATTGAATAAGTTACTATTATTTTTATAAACGAGAATAAGTAATTTTATAAACGTAATAAATTCAACTATTAATACAATTCTTTGTATAAAAGAGAATATAATGTACATATATTTTTATAAATTGACACACGGGTTCAAGATGCTTATAAACGGTAAAAAAATTTACAATAATTTTATAAACGGGTATAAGTTATAAAATTTAAGAATCAAATATAATAAAATTTAAGAAATAAAGTAAATATTTTATTTTTATAATTATTTTTATAAACATAAATAACTTATAAATATTTTTATAAATGATAAAAATTCAACTATTTATTCTACTATTTTAACATGAAAAAATTGAAAATACTTTTATAAATGGTCATATGAGTTCAAATGATTTCATATAATTATTAGTAGAATAAAAAATAAGTTCTAATACTTTTCATAAACAAGAACAAGTTATAAATATTTTTATAAACAAAAAAAATTAATTGTTGATGCAATTGTTTTTAACATGAATAACTTAAAATATTTTTATAAATTTTCACACAAATTCAAGACATTTGTAAATGAGAAAAAATCTCCCTATTGATATAATTACTTTTACAAACAAAAAGTAAGTTACAATAACTTTTATAAACATGAATAAATTACAAATATTTTTATAAGTCGTAAAAATTCAACTATTGATACAATTATATTTATAAACAGGAATAAATTTCAATTATTTTTATAAACAGAAAATCAAATTTGATAAATAATTATATATTATAACTATATGAAAACTAGCAAAATGAATACATGAAATGAATTCACAGATATATGTGAATGTATCTATGAGATATCATCTCTAGATTGTTCATTTTAATGTCAATCTTATAAGTCTTTCTTTTACTGCTATTTTATATAATTAAAATTAGATAATCGAATGTAAAATTTATTATAAATACATGTGTATATTATAATTACAGCTTGTGATTATGTGCATGTTAACTAATTAAAAAAAAAAATTTAAACTTTATAAATGATAATTTGATAGACATGTAATGTAAATACAAACGAAACTCGTGCGATAGCGATTACTTACTAGATTAGAAAAGAAAACTTAAAAGTATAATATAAAAAAGTAAAACTTATAAAGAATCTTTGTGGCACTTAGAGATGTATTTTAAGAAATCTACGTAACATCACGCACGAGGCGTAACTTTACCATGGTCTAAAACATTAAAGAGTTTTTATATATTTAACCCTATTTTTAATGAGAAACACATAAACCACTCCTAACCCAAATCCTATCTCTCCAAAACCCAAAACTCCTTTACTCAATCTGTCTTCTCCAAATTCTTCCGTTCATTTATTCCATAAAACTCCAATCTCCTTGGCTTCACAAACCCAATGGCGTCAATCATCTCTCTCTCAAACGTAATCGGATTCTCTGACAACAAAAACCACACTTCCCTTTTCTCAACTTCTCTCTGTAAGTCCATCTTTCTCTATTCATTCACACAAAAAGCACTTCATTTTGAACCTGTTTGTTGTATAGGTAAACTAAACTACAGGTCAAATATAGTTGAAATCAAGAGATTTTCGCGGCACAATGGTTATCAAAAAACCGGATATCATCATAGATGTTTTCGATTGTATGCCGTTTTGGGAGGGAGAAAGGAAAATTATGAGAAAAGTGATGATGCAGCTTCTAAGGTTAGCTAACTTTGTTTTCTTTTTACTCAATGCTATGTGTAAGTCAGTATATGATTACAATTTTCCTTTTGTATGTTTGTGTCCTGCACTGCATAGTGTTTTGTGAGACACTCAAAAAAGCACTTAAAATTTGATTATTTTGAGGACTTTTGAAAAATGTCGAATGAAATGAAGCATTGAGATAAGAATTAGGCAAAATTAGCAGACCTCTATTAACACGATGATATTCTAAGACTAGGAGAGAGAAGTACATAGTCGACTAGCTATCACATTCTAGTCCCATGGGGCTGAGACATAACTGAATATTTCAAAGCAAATATAGTCACGAGAGGGTAGATGTGGTATATGATCCTTTGAGGGA
The DNA here is from genome assembly GCA_021764765.1 of Vicia sativa. NCBI lineage: Eukaryota > Viridiplantae > Streptophyta > Magnoliopsida > Fabales > Fabaceae > Vicia > Vicia sativa. The sequence goes on from CM038792.1 coordinate 156,924,878, forward strand.
TATGTCTGCGCCCTTAATGTGAAAATGTTCTTCAACTCCTTGGTATATCTATATCTGTGTATTATCTAAATTTGGTGAATTTCATTATCAATCAGTTTATTATTTGGTATGTGTGTGTGGTTTTGTTTGTCATTAACTTTTAATGAAGTATGATTTGTAGGTAACTCTGTCTGGAAACCAGCAACCCATACGAACAGAAATTACTGAGGATGCTAAGCAATGGAGACCCGAAGTAAGTTAACAACTAAACTGATCCCATGATACTGAGTTTATCTGCTGATAGCACAAACTATTAAGTTTAAAGGGATTTGATGTTTAAAATGATAAACAAATGTTCACTTATTCCGAGATACCACTTACAAATTTTAGCATATTTATATTGCTTGATTGAGGTGGGAAAGAAACAAATTGCATAACCTAGCATTTTGACCATTATAAAACGGATCAGCTTTTCATTTGGTTTTTGTCATTTGGCCAAAAATGAAATTTGCATTATTTCAGTTCGTTGTGCCTTTAGAGTTTTGGCGTTGTGGCCATGTTAGAATTAGTCAATTAGCCTTCTAGAACGGATACAATTTGGCTAGAATTAGATTCAACTCTTGAATTCCTATGTATAACTGTTTTGTTTTCCTTTCCTCCATCTCATTTTTTAAGCAGCGCGGTGGAAGTCAGATAAGAAATGAACTGCCTCAAAATGCTGATTTTCCTCGGCATTATTCAAGAAAGGAGAGGAAGCCTTTTCCAGTTCCCATTGTAGAACTGCGACGGGCAGCTAGGGAGAGGATAAAGAAGAATAAAGATGACCCAAGGAGAAAACCATTGCCAGCGCCAAAGAATGGATTGCTAGTGAAGAACCTAATACCAGAAGCTCATGATGTGTATAATGCTAGGATTACTTTGATTAATAATATAAAGAAGCTGCTCAACATAGTACCCGTGCATGCTTGTGGGTAATTATATTATTACTATTGACAAATTTTACATTTTTATTTACTGTGGTAATACCGATCACTGTTATTTTGATTTACTGTGGAATGCAGGTGGTGCAGTGAAATCCATGTAGGCCCTGTTGGGCATCCCTTCAAGTCATGTAGAGGTTCACAAGCGAACCTCCGCAACGGCCTTCATGAATGGACAACTGCACATGTTGAAGACATATTAATACCGGTTGAAGCCTATCACCTCTATGACCGTCTTGGAAAGCGGATTACGCATGAACAGAGATTCTCCATCCCTCGGATTTCAGCATTGGTTGAGCTCTGCATTCAAGCTGGCATCGAGATTCCAGAGTTTCCCACAAAAAGGAGAAGAAAGCCAATAATCCGTATTGGGAAGAAGGAATACGTGGATGCTGATGAAAGTGAACTACCAGATAAAGTCCCAGATAACCCTATCAAACCATTACTAGCTGAAATACCAGATTCGGAAATAGTTGTTCCAGTGAACAAGGAGGAAGTAGTCCACCTTGCCGAGGAAACCCTCCAAGCATGGGAACAAATGAGGAGAGGTGCCAAGAGACTAATGAGGATGTACCATGTGAGGGTCTGTGGATATTGCCCTGAAATTCATGTTGGTCCCAATGGAACCAAAGCTCAAAACTGCGGGGCACGCAAACACCAGCAACGCAATGGGCAGCATGGTTGGCAATCTGCAGTGCTCAATGACTTAATACCGCCGAGATATGTGTGGCATGTTCCTGATATAAATGGACCGCCATTGGAACGAGAGCTTAGGAATTTCTACGGACAGGCTCCAGCTGTAGTCGAAATGTGCATTCAGGCTGGTGCTGAGTTACCTGAACAATATAAATCAACCATGCGCCTTGATGTTGGGATCCCTTCAACTCTTCAAGAAGCTGAAATGGTAGTTTGAGATCTTAAGTGTAAATTGCATGTTGTGTGTAGAAGGTCAAAAGAATAGCATTATGTGATAGTTCTAGCTGGGGTATTTTTTCAGTTTATCTAAACACACTTTTTGTATGACATGACTAGTAGTACTCTGATATTGTAATGCTTCAAGATCCATGTGTTGTAAAAGAATGACATGGTTTTGATCTAATAGGTAAAGGTAAATCTTGTAACATTCTCTTTTCTAAATAAAAAACCTTAAGGAATGGAGGATATAAGATTGTTTTGGAGTCTGGAGTAAGGAATGGGGTGATAAAAAGATAGATGGTTCCATCTTTATTCCCGACATAATGTTGGCAACTAATAATAATATGAACAGTCTCTCTTGTTTTACTTATTTTGTAAGCACTCAAATACTTTTATTTCAGAATTGTAATTACTCAATGAGGTTAAAGCATGTATCATTGTCACCAACAAAGATATCAGTGTTCAATAGATATCTACTAATGATTTGATTAGGTGATATTTTCATAAAACCTTATAATTTGGCAGTTTTGAGAATTAATGTAGAAGTGAACTCGATATTCGTCCTTTCAGCAATCTGTCACTTAAGTTAGAACTTAACCAAACGTATGAGTACATTCATAGCTATTCTAGTTAAACTAAGAGAAATTTTTATTCCACTCCATAGCGGTGAAAATATTCTATACGATTTCAAAAATGTCTCTGAAAAATCAGAAATATATTTCTAGTTCGCACTTTATACACTTATAATTTATCGTTTTGAGATACACCATTCAAAAAGTAAAAAATGAAACTGGAAATGCACTTCCGATTTTTAACAAAGAAAAGTATATGCACCCCAAGTGGCTCATGCTATTTTTTGTTGTTATAGCAACAGTTTTGCTTATTTTGAACCGGAAATGTATTTTCGATTTGTACCGGAAGTGCATTTCTGATTTTTTGTAAATACAATTTAAAAACGGTGCGCACCAAAAATATATTTCCGATTTTTAGAGATATTTTTGGAATTTCACGTGGTGCCTAAGAAAAGCATGGGTTGGATTAAGAAATTCTCTAAACTAATTAGTTCAATTAAATATAACATAGTATTTTAAAATTCGTACTAGAATGGTCTATTGAACCGTGAATGGGGGATAGTGTTTTAAAATGCGTTCTAGAATAGTTGATAATACAATTTTATAAAATAGAAAACTCCCTTCGTCCTCCATCTTGGTCGCACCATCTCCCATTCGTCGTTATCACGCCCTTTGTCTTTCTTACAGTTGATTAGATTTAGTTAAAGAATATGTTGAGAATGATACTAAGCAAAAGGAAAATAATTGATCTCTTTAATCCAAACCTTTTGATAGCGACCATAACGAAATCATTTTGTTTTTCATGGCTAAGGTAATTTTATTCTTCAGTCATTAAGTGACTCATCAAACTTTTTAACGAAATTATAAAGCCTAAACAAATACCTAATAAATAGAGAATAAACACTTTAGTTTTAATCTATAAGAACAATGAAGGTATATAAAATTGTGCAAATTATAAGGGATTAAACTTATGAGTCATATTATGAAATTATGAGAAAGAGTGATTGAAACAAAGACAAAGAAAAACACTCTAGTTACAAAGAACCAATTTGGTTTTATCCTATGAAGATCGACCATGGAAGTGGTTTATCTACTATGATATGAATCATAAAGTAGTATTGGATAAACCTATAAGACTTGTGATTAATTTTCATTAACTTGGAGAATATGTATGATAGAGTGTCTATGGAGGTTTTATGGAAAGCTCTAGAGAAGAAATGAATTATCATGCCTATATTTGAGTTATCTAAGATATGTATGAAAGTGAATTGATTAGTGTGCGGATACAGGGTAAAGAGTCAGATGATTTCTCCATTACAATAGAATTGTACTAAGGCTCAACCCTAAGTCTTTGTCTTTTTACTTTAACTTTGGGTGTACTTACAGAACACATATCAGCGAGAAATATGTTTTTTGTAGATGATATAATCCTACTTGAATATTTGAAAGAGAATTTAAATGAAATGTTGGAGACTTGGAGACGAGTCTTAAAAATGCATGTTTTTTCTAAGAAGTAAGACAAAGTATATGGAATTCAAGTTCAGCAAAAGAATAAGCATTTCTAACCTAGAGATGAAAGTTGGAGACCGTATCATCTCATAAGTCACACATATTACATATATTTGATCCTTAATACAAAACGGTGGAGAAATATAATGGGTTATAAACTATCATATTTAAGATGGGTGGCTGAAATGGAGAGGGGCATCGAGGGTCTTATATGACATAAAAGTCACTCAAAATGGAGAAATTTTTTATCAGACAACAAAGTACGAGATAGAATGTTGGACATATAAGAATTAATACAAGAATAAAGTAAGTGTAGCAAATACAAAGATGTTGGTTTGAATAGGCGGTAAGACTAGTTGATATAAGATTAGAAATGACAATATTAGAGATTGTTTGAGAAATATGATATAAAATAGATTTAAGTGGTTTGAACATGTGGAAAGAAAAATATTTAGATTATACAATAATGAAAGTAGATCTGATGAAGAGAAATCAAATAATTATAGATAGAGAAAGACCTAAAAAAGTTATAAGAGAAACTATTAAAAAAGATCTTGAGATAATAAATTGTATGTTAAAATATGATTTTGGATAAAATATTATTGAAATTCGGTCCATATAACTAACATTTTCTTAATGGATAAAATGCAGTTGTTGTTATTATTAATATTCTATTTTAAATTATTATAAGTTTCATGTAATTTGTGTATATTTAGATTTCATTCACTCTCGTCTTTTACATCCGATTAAACACGATTTAACATCTATACAATTTTGTTATAGATACTTTGGCTATGCAATTCTACCATGATCATGTGGTTTAGTCTAGTCGTTGACCATTTCGATTTTTTTGTATAAATCAAATATTCGTAGGATCATAATAAGCGACAAACTTTCTCTAAGAGATATGTCTAGTGTTAGATTCAAACATAAAATCTTTGATTAAATTAGAAGAGACATTCGTTATCTCATTCAAATACTCTTATATGACCATTCGATTTTTTAATACATTCATACAACGTATAAAATTGGTTAAGTACTCTTTTTATTCATTAATGAAAACTCATATGCTTGATTGCTGATTGCTTGCAATTAATAGATTGCTCATTGCTAAAGACAGCCATTTCTTCTATGTTTATGCTGAAACTGAAATAGTAACTTACAATTTATTCAAACGGTCTACCACCATTGTTGTCTAATATTGACCCAATTAATTAGGATTTACATATTTTATCTTGTCGTGGGTTCCAACTTTTTCCTGTTGATGCACATGTACCACTTTCTAAGCTGTGATTAAGGGTCATCAACCTCATGATTAAACAATTCGACCTTTAAAATTTACACTAACATTATTCAATTTATTATCTTGTGATATAAAGTTCATAACCTAAAGAATTATTGTCTTAAAAATTGTTTTAAATCTTTATAAATTTATACTTATTTTTTCAATTCAAGATTACTTTATAATCTTTAAAATAAAATAAAAACTCACATACTTTAATTACTTAAAATATTTCTTTAAATTAAAATTTTGCAAGTGAACATTTGAATTTGATAGAAATTTATAATTGATTGAGACTTTAAATTTGATTATTTGATTGAATTGTTAAAATTGAAAGAGATAAAAAATTTATTTTGTAAAGAGAAAATGGGTGATGCATTGATATTGTATCATGATTATGTTTCATGATGTATTATTTTTTTATTTAAAAAAAAAAGTAATGACATATATAAGATTGTTAATTTATTATTATATTACTGTAAAATTATTTTATTGTATATACATTCCATAAAAATTTTGAGAAAATAATTGATGTGCAGTATAATATGATTTTATTATTATCAACCAATTATGATCATGTATACGGGTGACAAAACGGGTCGTGGATCGCAGAGTCGGCCCGCGTATCTGTTAAAAGATGGTGGGTTCTGTTCCGTCAAAGCTCGTCGTCCGTCTAAGTGAAAAATTTAATTGAAATGTAAAAAAAAAAACTACTAATATATTTTAAAAAATGAAATATAAATTAATAAAAAAATAGGCGGGCAATTCCGCCGCCTGTCATCTTGGCGGGGCGGATTTAATTAAAATGTCCATTACACTTGGTAGATTTGTCCGTCCCGCTCTTTTTTTGGCGGGCCTAAGACGGGCGGGAACGGGCGGTCCATTTTACCACTCCTAATCATGTATCCAATTAAATTACTTTTTATTTATAAAAAAGATTAATAAAATAGCATAATATTTATGAGAATGTAAAATATATTTATAATGTCCGTGCAGTAGCTTTTTATCGCTAAATCCTTTTGAAAATAGTTTAAGTGGCTACACAATTAAAATAGTCTGTGCTTATAAAATTCAAAACAAACGCTGAATATTGCAACTAATTAAGAGACGGCAATGCAAATAAAATATTGATATAGCATAAAACAAACAAGTATCCAAAAGCATAATCCATTAAATGTCGGTTTCAAACAGAGAATCAAACTATGATTCTCTGTTTATTTTTCTTCTTCTCTTTCTATTTATAGTTCACTTTGCAAACATTACACACTTATTATTGGTCCTATTGAACAAAAGCTTGATTACTAACATGGGAAATTGCGTTAGAAAAAATCAAATATCATCAAAACAAGATGGTAATGAAGACATCAAGAGAGTTATGAAGATGAAGACGCCAAGGAGAGAAGAAGATAGCTTGAAGAAGAAGGTAAGGTTTAAAATACAAGATGGCAATTCTTCTATTATGAGGATTAAGCTTGTAGTTAGCAAGGAAGAATTGAAAAGGGTGTTAAGGGATAAGAATATTGAGAATGGTGTTAAGAATACTTCTTTGGAGGAATTGCTAAATGATATGAAGTTGAAAGAAAAAAGTGTGTCTAAGGTTGAAGAAGTTGAAGGGGTTTTGAATTCTTGGAGGCCAGAATTAGATAGCATTCCAGAGGATTACTCCATGAAGTAGGTTGTTTTTATGTATTTGTTATTACCATAATCAATCCTATTGTAAATGAAAACAATGTTTTTCTTTTATTTGATAGTGTATTGAATTCTAAATGAATTACAAGTAGGTTCTATTTGACTAATGTAATAGAAATGTAAAATTTAATTAAGCTTGTGACCCATAGTGTGGTTGTATGAAATAGTTATGGGAATTTCTTTTATCCCTCTTATGCCTTTTCACAAAGTTTTAGTGAAAACTAAAAAATGTTTCTAGTATATATTTTCGGACACATTAATTCTACACAAAGATGAATATAAAGGAATGAATTACTCTAATTATATGTGATTTTAGTATGTAATCTTTGAATTTGTATTCGGTATAATTTGGAGATGCATATCTGAAAATAATTATAATATTTCAAAATAAAAATGGAGACAGTATGAGCAAGATCTAAAAACCAGAACAACTTAACATTAAATTAAAACACTCAACATTACATAAATAATCGTTAACATAAATTTAACATTACATATTGTTATAAACGGACAGTTCAAGACGTTGCAACATATTAATAATATCTTCAACAAATCTTGCAATCTTCGCATCCACTTCAATGGACTCATAGTTGCATAACGGAAAAAAAATACTCCACATAACCTCTAAATCTTCATCCATCTTCAATTCAAAATTGGTGAATTGTATCCTTCCTTCGTTGTCAAACGAGGGTGAATGATATTCGAGGACAGCTCTTTGACTTTCTGGATATCAAAAGAGATGGATATCAGAGCGGCTAGAGGTGTGTCCTCTGTGATCCTAAATTAAAGTGGTGGCTTCTCACCATTGAAATACACAAATACAAGATAAAGATTTTATTCATTTTCTAATTGTGGTGTGTTTTGTAAAAAATATGGGATGAGAGACACCTTATTTATACTAGTTTTGGATCTTAGAAACCTTATTTTGTCATTCTAATTTAACGTCATCCTTCATCTCTTGTAGTTTAACAACATTCTTCACTTCATTCGGTTATACGTCATTACTTACAACAGCTTTGAGAAACATATTTGGGTACACCATATCTAATATTAACCAAAATAATAATAAAAAAAATAATTTAAAAAATCACGCTAACAGGAAAATTCGAAGATGCATCTTTATAAAATATAACAAGTGAATTCAGAGATGCATGTCCGGACTCAACGTTCATTTTTTAACTCAAGAACAACATTAATGCAAGCAATAAGGTGTGAAATGAATGAACTTTACATTAACTTGCATATTGGTTTGCTCCCTTTGATGTGATAAAACACAAGAATGGTGATTTCGAGTTGAAAAATTTATTGAAAATAAAATTCGTATAAGGGTTTTGGCGTATGGAGGAGCTATAGAGTATGGGAGAGATGATCATGTAAAGTGGTGATATATTCAATTTTCTGCATGACATTTTCAAAGATATGTCTCGTAAAATATCATTGAATAGTTAAATGATAAATTATCTCAATAAAAAATGTTTAGTAAATGAGTTCAAGAGTATTTTTAGAGATATATCTTCGGATCAAATTTTAACAAAAATAAAATAGTTGTTTAATTTAATAAAACTCTAATTGGGAAACATCAATGATTACATAGTCACTCTTTGTAACGAAAAAGTAAAAAAATAAAATGTTAACATCGTTAATTAACAAAAGTCAAATGAGTATTAAGATAAAAATTAATTAATCTACTATAATAAATGTGGATTTATTAACCCACCCCATGACCTTCTTACCCATCCCTGTAAAATTCTCAAATTGTCCCTGAAAACCGAAAATATATTTTCGAGGCGCACCACCATCTGATAAAGTTTGCAACAAACCAGAAGTTAATTTCCGGTTCTACACCGTAACTATATTTCTGGTTTCATTCATCATAGAAATTCAAAGTATTTCATTTCATTGTCTAACATAGAGAGACATAAACGTAGCAAATACAAACCGAAATTTAAACATAAATCGAACATTACAAATCAATATCCTAGGGGACGTTGCGGCATCCTCATAATGTCATCGGCGATTCTTGATAAAGTCGCATCCTGTTCCATTGGAACTTTCTCCTAAAAAATTTGATAAGTCGGTCATATATCCCGTAAATCGTCGTCGTTCTTCAGTTCACGGTTCATGAACTGCAGATTCTCTTCATTGTCGATTGATGGCGAGCGGTACTCGATCTTCTCTACCTTTCGACTGTCGCCGTAAGGAACAAGTTCCTGCAAAGTTTCTCGTACCTCTTAAATTGGGGTGTACACCGTGATCTTGAATTCGCGAGATGGTACGTCGCCGGGAAAATGGACAACTCCAGCAACCTATTCGATGTTTAATTTCATGTCCATTTCTGATTGTTTGTGTTGTTGTATGAAAAAATATAAGATAAGGGGTATTTATATAGTAGAAGGATGTAAACATGGACCACAGAAATCCTATCCTTGTTTCAGAGGCACAACCGGAAGTTAAATTTTGTTTTCCTACTTAATACCAAAACTAGAAGTTTACTTCCGGTAAATGGCCTGGGACTAAAAAACCAAAAACAGAATAGAAACAACATGTAACTCAAAATCTCATATATTCAATTTTTTGCAAATGGTCAAATTACAAAAATGAGTATATTTCCACATCATAATACATTATCAAAATGAAGTTAACATTACAATGCTACCTATACTACTTGAAAGAGCCGAAAAAAGTATCATCGGATAAATCCACCGTTGACACCCCTTTCGACTTTTTCCTATTTATTTCTAGGATTAAATACCTTTTACCCCCTACCAAATAATCGTGTTTTAGTTTTGCCTCCCTGGACATATTTTTTTGTTTCGCAGACCTTACCAAATAAAGATTCCGACACTTTACACCCTGAACTATGTTTTTACCTAAGATCACAAGTTACTATCCTACGTGTCTGTTACATTACTAGTTAATGTTTGTAATTTTCCACGTAGCTCTGATTATACAAGGCATGGTTCTAAAGTTGGAATTAAAGTTTCTCAATTGACCCCCTGGAAAAGCTAGGGTTTATTTGCACACAAAAAATAAAGTTGACAATGGTGAAGAAAACAAAGAAGACGAAGAAGACGACACAGTCGAGCCAATCGAAGAAGGCGACGCAGTCAAGCCAGTCGAAGAAGACGACGCAGTCAAGCTAGTCGAAGAAAACGAAGGTAGTGAACTGGGACATACATGAAGAAGAAGAAGTTTCTGAAGCTCGAAAGGTTCTATTTTTTATCCTTGTGTTTCCATGTCACAAATAGTACTCGCAGGTTAGGGCTTAATCCGTTTTTTCTTTAAAATTTTCATAATAAGCAATTATTCAGTGTTGTTTTTCATCATGGAGGGGAATTTGTGAGCATGAATGATAGGGTTATGATTTACAGGGGAGGTGTGACAACATTAGTTAGTAACATTCACATTGATAAGTTTACTATGGATAGCATTAAGAAGATGTTGAATGGGTGGGGTTACAATCAAGGGACGTATAAGGTATGGACTAAGGTTATTAAAATTGATCCGAACTTTTTCCATATTAGGATAGATGATGATTGTTACGATTTTGCTGCATATGCTTGTGCCAATGAGGTTGAGGGTGACATCTTTTTAGAGTATGATGTAGTAGATATTTCAGTGTCAGTGAGAAGTCCTAGATGTGTGAATGAAACAGTTAAGATGGATAGATGTGATGAAGGTGGAGTAGAAGGGTTGGGAGATAGTGAGGATGAACGTGCCACTGCCTTGCTTGATGGGTTTGAAGGTATTAATGTTATTGTACCTATCAATGAAGCACCTTCCTTGGCTGAGTTTATGAGAGGTTCAAAAAAGAAAAAAGTGGAAGATGGTGATGAATATGTAAGTGATGAGTTGGATAGCTCAGACCCTAATATATCAGATGAGGAGAAAGTATCAAAGTTTGAAAAGTTTAGTGGTATTACCTCTATCTGTTGGTAAAATTCCATGCTATTTATGTACTGATTTGTGTTTGTTTTTACAGGGACTAGTTTCTATTTTGGAAGAGATGAATGAAGGGGTAGAACATAGGTTGTGCTTGAGGAAACTCTATGAAAATTTGAAAAAGAAAAATTTGGTGGGGGAGCTTTGATTAGAGACTTGATGATGGGGGCTGCAAAAGCAACATACTACCAAGGATGGTTGACCAAGATGAATGAGCTGAAGGAAGTTGACCCAAAGGCATGGAGTTGGCTTATGGGAGTTCCTCCCAAAAGTTGGTGTAAGCATGCTTTCAGTTTTTATCCAAAGTGTGATGTTCTTATGAATAAAATTTCTGAGTCTTCCAATGCAACATTATTAGCTGCTAGGGATAAACCAATTTTGACCATGTCAGAATGGATTAGAAAATATTTAATGAATAGGTGCTCAACTTCTGCATTGAAACTGGAAAAATGACCACACAAGGTGATGCCCATTCCTAGGAAAAGACTAGACAATGAGGTTGTTATGAGTGTCCATTGGTTTCCTACTTGGGAAATGGATGAACAATTTCAGGTCACACATTCTTTCAATACTCAGGAATTTATTGTTGATATTTTCAAAAGTTCATGTAGTTGTAACTTTTGGGAATTGGTTAGCATCCCTTGTAGGCATGTTGTAGCAGCATTAGGTTTTAGATAACAAAATCCTGAGGATTTTGTTGATGAATGTTATTCTAGAGAAAAGTATAAAAGGTGTTATGGTTTTGCTGTTAGTCCCATTAATGGTCAAGATATATGTCCTAAGGTAGAATCAGAAGAATTGTTGCCACCAATGTTTAAAAAAGGTCCGGGGATGCCTAGAAAGCTAAGAATTAGAGATAGTAGTGAAGAAGGTGCAAGAAGAAGGTTGTCAGGTGTCTCTTACAGATGTACAACATGTGACAAATTTGATCACAATGCATAGTCATATAAAAGCACCAGTCAGGATCCAAATGGTCTCAAAAGAAAGGTATGATATATAAGTCATATAATTGTCTACTTGTTATGAGTGTATGATACATATGTATGTTATGCCATATAATTGTTTTTATGTTGTTTTTTGATAGAAAAAGTTCAAGACATAACCAACTCAAACTGGTACAAGTCACACTGATGGAGATGTTACAACTCAAACTGATGGAAATTAAAATGATGTCACCCAAACTGCTGCAAGTCAAACTGATGTCATTCCAAGTGCTGCAAATTAAAATGATGTCACCCAAACTGCTGCAAGTCAAACTGGTTCCATTCCAAGTGCTGCAAATCAAAATGATGCCACCCAAAATGATGCAAGTCAAACTGACCCAAATCAAAATAATGCCACTCCAGCTGATACAACTCACATTGATGTCATTCCTACTGATGACACTCAGACTGCTGCAAATCAAAATGATGCAAATTCAAGTGATGCACCTCCAACTGATTCCATTCCAAATGCTGCAACTCAGACTGATTACTTTGAGGGCATAACTGATGACATAATTTCAAGCCTACCAGACTTCACCACATCTCAGGTACCTGGTGAAGTTTGTAAACCTACCAAAACAAAACAAAAAAGGAAAGAGGTGAAGCCATTGAAAATGAGGTCTAGTGAGAGAATTAAGATTAACTGGTTTAAAAAACCAAAACCATTCACGGGGCCTGGATCAAACAGTGACCAGCCTATGTCTCTAACAGATGAAGAAGAGGGAAGAGGTTCGCAAAGAGCAAAGAAGAAACTTAGCAAATAGAATGTTATGACTTTATTATGAATATTTTATGATTAGTATGTTGGAACCTTTTAATTATTTTAAATATGCTCAGACCTTATGTATTGTCTAATCTTTTGTGTACTACATTTTGCTTATGGCCAATGTAAGGCTAATGTGTAATGCTTATGGCCAAAGTAAGGCTTATGACCTTATGTAATGTCTACTACATTTTGTGAAAGGCTTATGCCCAATGTTATGTACTACATTATTCTTTCTGTCATTATTTCTGCCATGATAGCTTATTATAACATAATCCATTAGAGCTTATAACAAAATACATGCTATCTTAAAACATCATATGGCATAACTTATAAACAACATATTGCATTAATGAACTTAACTGAATTTTACATAACTTATAACAAAATCCATGCTAGCTTAAAATATCATATGGCATAACTTGTAAACAACATATTGTATTAATGAACTTAACTAAATTTTACATCTTATAACAAAATCCATGAAAGATTTTACAACAAAATAAAAAAATCCTAATTCTACACTTTTGTTACATAAACTTGTACACCACTGCCAACAAAATCCAACACAACCATAAGGCCAACTTCATCTGAAAATTCTTCTTCTACATAATGGCATGCTTCAACTTGGATTTTTCTAGCTTTTTTACAATTAATTCCAACTTCACCAATGCCACATCACATTTTTTGCATTCACCAATATCACTCTTTGTGTATTCATTCATGGCTATAGCAAGTTCACCATCCCATAAAAACATGTCACAGCAATTCAGACTCTGCAAACAACAAACGCATATAATTCAAGGCATAAAACGCATATAATTCAAGGCATAAAACGCATATAATTCAATGCCATACAATTCACAAAAATTCTTACCCCGGCATTACGACACTTCCAAAACTTTCTATTTTTGTTTTGTACTGTATTCGCGACCCACATCATCATAGGTCGACGAAAACCACACTGGGTAACGCTTGAAATCTCAAAGGAATTATTGCTTCCATGGTTGTTACTTGAATCCTTGTCTCTGATAGATGACGAAGTAGAAGATGACGGTGCAACCCTAGGGTAGTTGACAGTGAAAGGGATGATGAACTGGTGACAAAGTAGAAGACGACAGTGTCACCCTAGGTTTTTTGAGTTTTGATTTGGGAAAATGGAGTTAGGAACGATCCCAACGAGGAAGAAGATGTGTTGCCATTCCAACGTGGAAAATTTTAAACATTAATTAGTAATGTAACTGAAATGTAGGATAGTAACTTGTGATCTTAGGTAAAAACATGGTTTAGGGTGTAAAGTGTTGGAATCTTTATTTGGTAAGGTCTACGCAACAACAAAATATTCTCAAGGAGGCAAAACAAAAACACGCTTATCTGGCAGGGGGTAAAAGGTATTTAACCCTTATTTCAATATCTATTTTCCTCAACTTGTTGTATTCTTGCATCATTTCCATGAAATTGTTCGACCATGTCTCTGATGCTTCTGTGAAATGAAGCGCCCACTCTAGTGATGTCGGTGGTATCGGGCATCCCGGTTTCAAGTAGACTTGAACAAAATGCCGTGGATTTTAAATTCATCCAACTCAAATGATATGATTAATGGGATTTGGTGTAGGAGCCGTGCGCAGAGGAAAAAAAGCCTCTGAAAAACTGTATCTTGTCAGGTTAATACACACCCTGTCATACGCATTTGCAATGAGATGACCCATTACAGGGAACTGCATCCATTTGTTCTCTGGTGCACATCCAACCTTAACAGGTACTAGTGCATGATGTATTTCCTTAACCTTTTTCTTACTCCCGAACACATGTGTATACAACTCTATGTGTTCCGTCAACTCTGTGATCAAAGTATCTCGCACAATAGTATAATAATCTTCACGGCTACCTAGCAAACAAGATACAGCTCGAAAGCCACAATTACCATCCCCGACCACATTCACGATCCTTTCAACGTATTTGTGCATGAAAATCGACATGTAATTAATGAATGGTATTTTTGATGGAGGCAGTGTAGGCGGTGGTTTGCTAATACATGCACCTTTGGAAGCATATTTCTAATATTTCGGTGTAGGTGAGTCGGGAAATACCTTGTCAACATGTTCATAATACAAAAGATTTCTCGTAGTAGAATTGTTGGTCGGTGTAGGTTTCAACTTTTTTGGTGCACCTTTTGTTTTTACCGATTGGGAGGGTGGTTTCAAATTCGTGGTCTCCAGGAACACAATTTTTCTCAACTCTTCTGTGATTTGGAGTTTCGTGGCGTCATCGGCTCTCAAAAATCTCGTTTGTATTGCTTCTCATTCGGTAAGGATGGAGATATTTGATTTATCACTTTTCATTTTCCCGTCATCCTCAAAACTAAGTCTCTTCCAATGATCAGAGACCTCGTCCATACTTATCGAGACATTACCATCCAGCTTCTTGGCTATCACGCAAGCACAGGGGAGACCATATGTTTTCACAATAGTGCATTCATAATTTGAGGTGTCATCACCCACAGTGAAGCTCTTATGGCCTCATGGAAAATATAATTAAGCGCCGCCCGAGATATGTTACCGACCAATTGAGAATATAGCATATTCTCCTTGAACATGTGTTCCAACACCGTGATACTACGACCAAATGTAGTTTATATCTCATTATGTTGGCCAACTTTGTTTGATAGGGCTTGTTGTACACTTGTTTGATATTAGAGGTTCTCTCTGGTCTTTTGCGCTTCAATGTTGCAAGAATTTTTTTGGGAGGTACCAAATTAAAAGGCATGTCTGAAACATAAGTTTTATCATCAAGGAAGTAGCTGACATGCTATTGGATGACCGGACAATTTTGGAGTTAAATCATGATTGTGTTCTCCACTAATCACATTAAACTTCCACTTATTGTTGGCCATGAGATAACCACGCAACCGAAACGGACACTCACATTTTCTTGTGTCGATTTCCTCGCGTTTCAAATTTGAATGCGAGGTACGTATTTTCCACTCCTTTTACAAGTCAAAATAACAAAGGCATTTCTTCTATCAATGTCGTTATCGGACCTTGCTATTACGTTACTAAATCCTAACATTGTTGCCTCTAAATGAATTCAATGCAACATATCGTCCCGAAATTCAAATTCTTGGACATTTTCAAAATGTTCACGAACATCGACCGCCTTAATTACGCAAGGCGGAACTACGACTGGAGATACAACTTCGGTGTCATCAGGCTTATGAATGTTATCGGAGTGCGCCATACCTATGTAACATAATAAAAATCATAAATACACATATACAGTGAAATCTGGTGCATAATTTCAAAACAGAGACAAAACCGGAAATAAACTTCTGGTTGATACGTAACCTTATTTTCAACAAAATGTAACATATTAATGCAGGGAATGGGGGATCAAAGGGATGGTGTTTACCTGAAATTCTTCTTTGTTGAGTTTCTTCTTATGTGATGAATCAAAAAAATATGGATTTGAAGTGGAAAATGGATTGGCAATGGAGAGGGTTTTGGAGAGGTTTGAAGAGAAAGTGTAAAATGGTGTTGATCACCATGGTTGCTGCTTATAGCAATCAACATTCGTGACAAAACCGGAAATAAATTTCTGGTTCCATACAAAATATCCAAGTGGCATGTAATTCAATGTTCTCGCTTCTATGGTCGGAGTTATACTTCCGATTTCCTACCGGAAGTTAATTTCCAGTACAGTTTTTTTACTGATTTAGGGGTACCACCATATTTTGACTGGTTTAAACAAAATAGGGTGCGAACCGAAAATAAATTTCTGATTTTTGAAAGAGCATTTTAGAATTTTCATAAGACGGGTTAAGAAATAAAAAAAAAATATAGAAAGAATAGCATTTTAGTTTCTTTGATAAAACATATATGTTTGCAAAAACAAACGAATCTACTAATATGTAAATAATGTATTGAAAAAACAAATGTATTCAATGTTAAATAAAATAGAAATTGCAAATTATATATGTCAATATGACCTATGTAAAAAATAATAATACAGTACATGTTATATAAAACAATCTACTACTTGCATATGACTTATGTAAAAAATAATAATACAGTACATGTTATATAAAACAATCTACTACTTGCATATGACTTTTGTAACTAGAAAATATAAAATTGTAATGACGTATATGTCTCATGTGGGACTTGTAATATTTTACTCTCCTCTCATTAAAAGATAATTAAGAAAAACGCAAAGAGAAAAACTAAAAGTAAAACCAAAGAAAAGGGTGCCAAATGGCTCTTAACTATGCAATTCGTAAATGGAAGCATTCCAAATGAGCAATATTAATGAGCTTTAGAAACTTTTCCAAAAGAGGCTTAAGAAGGGCAGTAGATGACACCAAGGTAGCATCTATTTCAAGAAGAGGATTTTGTGACGAGCTTTTAGGCACACTCCCATACAAAGTAATATTCCCTCCGTCCCAAAATAAATGTCATATTTTATAGAAATTTGTCGCAAAATACTTGTTACTTTATTTATAGTTATTCTTCCAATTGTACTATTTAATAAATACTCTTAATTTATTGTTTTTCTACTTGATATTAATGCTAACTTGAATAAATCAATGGTTAAATAGGATAATTTGGTAAATTTATCATTCTCGCTCTTTCATTTAATGTTGTTTCTTAATCTGTATGAAATGACTCATTGTGACAAATAATATGGAACGGGGGGAGTATATGTTAGTTTGTATAATTCTTGTTTAGTCGAACTAGCTAGTATATGTGCTCGTCGAACTGACTTTTGTATTAGTCAAATTTATTGTGTAGCGAAGTGTTAGGTTGTATTCGATGTAATCGAATACAGCATGTGTTGCAGTGTCGAAAGTCCTTGGGTCTTGATTGTTTGGGCCTTAGCTTAGTTTCTATTTTTTGGACCTAGACAATATTTGCTTATATAAAGGGCTCTCTCTTTCTAATAAAGAGAATCAAGTTTTAATAACAGATTTTAATAATTTTAGTTACAACAATTTTCTCTCTCTTTCTTCTTCCCATTCTTCTTCTTCCCTCTCAAAACAATCTTTCTTGAAAATCCTTTGTTCCAACAAATTGGTATCAAGGAGCTCGGTTGCGATTCAGAGAGAATCTAATGGCAAATGGAACAACAACGTCGACACAAATTCCAGCGAATCTATCAGTTTTCAAAGGGGAAAACTATCAACGGTGGGTTGCACAGATGAAGGTCATTTTCAGATTTTAAGATGTTGTTGAAATCTTGAATGATGGTGTATCAAAGCTGGAAGCAAACGCGATGGATGCCCAGAAAGCTGCGCACAAAGATCAGAGGAAGAAAGATTATAAAGCATTGTTCCTGATTCATCAATGTTTGGACTCTGATGTATTTGAGAAGATAATTGAAGAAGAATCAGCAAAAGATGTGTGGGATAAGTTAAAGAACTTGTATGGAAGAGGAGAGAAATTAAAGAAGGTGAAGTTGCAGACTTTAAGGAAACAATATGAGATGATTCAGATGAAAGATGATGAATCAATCTCAGCATACTTCTCAAGGATTGTGACGCTGACGAACCAAATGAAAGCATGTGGAGAAACGATCACTAATTTGAAGAAAATAGAAAAGGTAATGAGATCTCTAACTGCAGATTTTGACTACAAAGTAATGACAATTGAAGAAGCCAAGACTCTATCTGAGATGAAGTTGTAAGAACTTCAAGCTTCATTGGAGGCTCATGATATGAGGTTGAAGTAGAGAAACTCGTAAAGAGAAAAGGTGGTTGAACAAGCATTCCAATCAAAATTCAGCAAGAAAGCTGAAAAGTCAAAGCAGCGAAAGCATCTTGCAATTGATGAGAAGTCAAGCAAGAATGTTGATTCGAGCAAGAAAGGTGTGGGCAACAAGTACTCTGGGAGGAAAGTCGACACGAAAGAAGTGCAATGTTACAATTGTCAAGGTTTTGGTCATTATGCTCGAGACTATCGAAGAAAGAAAGCAGCAAGAGAGAGAGAGAGAGTGATGAAGCCCAATATGCACGAGCAGGAGACAGTGACTCAGATGATGTGTTGATGATGGTAAACTCTTAGTCAAACACTAAGAAAACCAACATGTAGTATCTGGATTCATGATGTAGCAACCATATGACTGGCAATAAAGATTCGTTCACCAAGTTAGATGAGTCAGTGAAAAAGGTGATAAAGTTTGCTGATGGAAGACACATCAATTCTTGAGGCAAATGAGGCATCTCGATTGTCAGAAAGGATGGTGGAAAAGTTATCATCACTTAGGTATTGTATGTACCCTCTATGATAAGTAGTTTGATAAGTGCAGGTCAATTACTTGTAAAAGGCTCCAAAATGAAATTTGAAAGGAATCAGATGAAAGTCTATAGGACTTATGGAAGGCTAATAATGAAATCACCATTGGCAGAAAATAAAGCGTTCAAAGTCGAACTCAACACATTAGATCATAAGTGTCTTGCTTCGACCACGGAAGAAGACAAGAACTGACTATGGCATCACAGACATGGACATCTAAACTTCAGGAGTTTATGCATGCTCAACCAGAAAAAGATGGTGTTTGATTTGCCTTATGTGAAGGAACCAAAGCAAGTATGTAAGAAATGTTGTAAAGCTAAGCAAGAGAGAAAAGCATTCAAACATGACTTGCCCATGAAATCCAAGCGCAAGTTGGAACTAGTTCACTCCGATGTGTGTGGACCATTTGAAGTGAAGTCAAATGGAGGCAACAGGTATTTCCTTACTTTTGTTGATGAATTCACCAGACATATATGGATTTATATCATTGAAAGGAAAATTGAGGTATTCACACATTTCAAAAAGTTCAAGGTGCGTGCTGAAAAACAAAGTGGCTGCAAATTGAAGAAGTTAAGAACTAATGGTGGTGGTGAATATACGACTGCTGAATTCGCCAGATTTTGCAATGAGAAAGGTGTAGAGCATGAGATCATTGCACCCTATACACCTCATCACAATGGCATAGCTGAAAGGAAAAACAAGAGTATATTGAACATGACTAGAAGCATGTTGAAAGCTAAAGATATGCCTAAGAGGTTTTGGGATGAAGCAGCTTCAATAGCAGTATACATTCTAAACAGGTGTCCAACAAAGAAGATAGTTGGAAGAACACCTTATGATGCTTGGACAGGGTCGAAACCATGTGTGAGTCATCTTAGAGTTTTTGGATCAATGTGCTTCAGGCATGTACCTGAACAACTAAGAAGAAAACTCGATGATCAAAGTGAAGTAATGGTTCTCATAGGTTATCATTCGACTGGTGCATACAAGTTGTATTCACCAATCGAAGATAAACTAGTAATCAGCAGAGATGTTTGTGTCAACGAAAGCAAAGGTTGAGACTGGAGTCAAAGTTCAACATAGGAATCAGACACAGTTATAACTCTGTTTGAAGAAGATCGACAGGATGAGCCCTCAACTAGTCGAAGCGAACAAGGTAACGCTTCAACTAGTCAAAATGAAGAACCTCCTGAACAAACTGAAAGGAGGTCGACAAGAACAAGAACTAAATCAACAAGGCTAGTTGGGTATGAAAGATTTCCATATCAAGCAATTGATGTTGATGGTGATCTATTCGAAGAAAACATGATGATGGCTGAAGCAGAACCAATCGATTTGAATGAAGCCATGAGTAATTCGAATTGGTGTGAAGCCATGAAAGAAGAAC
This sequence comes from Vicia sativa, assembly GCA_021764765.1. Taxonomy (NCBI): domain Eukaryota; kingdom Viridiplantae; phylum Streptophyta; class Magnoliopsida; order Fabales; family Fabaceae; genus Vicia; species Vicia sativa. The sequence continues at coordinate 156,945,166 of CM038792.1, forward strand.
TCAGAGCCATTGAGAAGAAAAAGACCTGGGACTTGTCGCAAGGACGAATAAGAAGCCAATAGATGTAAAGTGGATATACAAGGTGAAAAGAAGACCAAATGGAGAGATTGCTAAGTATAAAGCAAGGCTAGTGGCTAGAGTCTTTCTACAAAAGCCTAGAATAGACTTCGAAGAAGTATATGCTCCAGTTGCAAGACTAGAGACAATTCGACTTATTGTGTCGACTGCAGCATATAGGGGATGGAAGATGCATCAGCTGGATGTAAATTCAGCATTCCTGAATGTTCCATTGGAAGAAGAATTCTATGTTATTCAACCACCAGGATTCGACGTAAAAGGACAGGAATCAAAGGCATACAGATTGAGGAAGGCTCTCTATGGTTTAAAGCAAGCTCCTCGAGCTTGGAATAAAAGAATAGATAGCTTCCTAATTGAAGCAGGTTTCACAAAGTGTGTATCTGAACATGGAGTGTATGTAAATGATGTTAACAGTGTCAGTCGAATCATTTTATGCCTCTAAGTAGATGACTTACTCATTACTGGAGCCAGCGAAGCTGAGATAATAAAGGTCAAGTTGAAGCTAGTGCAAGAATTTGAAATGTCCGACTTAGAGAATCTCTCGTATTTCTTAGGGATGGAATTCAAAAATACTGAAGAATGAGTATTTTTGCATCAGACTAAGTATGCTCAAGATATTCTAAAGAGATTCAACATGAGAAACTGTAATGAAGATGTCACTCTATTAGAAACTGGGGCAAAGCTGAAGAAGGAATCGAATGATGAGTTTGTAAATTCGACATTGTACAAACAAATCATTGGATCCTTGAGATATCTTTGCAATACAAGACCAGATATTTGCCAAAGCGTAGGACTGATGAGCAGATTTGTGGAGAAACCTCAAGAATGTCATCTCATCGCACTTAAGAGGGTGCTGAGATATATCAAGGGAACTATCGACCATGGCGAGTTATTGCCTACGAAGTCGAAGGACAGCACAAGTGTCAAAGTTCATGGATACACTAATTCAGATTTCAGTGGAGATCAGGACGAAAAGAAAAGCATTGTTGGCTACATTTTCATGATCGAAGGTGCTTCAATCTCCTAGAGTTCGAAGAAACAAAGCATTAAGGCTTTGTCATCTTGCGAAGCAGAATATGTAGCTGCATCATATGTTGTATGCCAAGCAACATGGATCGAAATGTTACTTGAAGAACTCAAGATAATGGAACCTAAGACGATAAGGCTATTTGTCGACAACAAATCAACAATTAACCTGGCAAATCATCTTGTGTGTCACGGTCGAAGTAAACACATTGAAAGAAGGTATCATTTTCTGAGAGATCAAGTCAACAAAGGGAAGGTCGAAATAAAGCACCGCGAAGTTCAACTAGCTGACATATTCACCAAACCTCTGAAGAAAGTTAGATTCGAAGAGTTAAAGAGAAGCATCGGGATGAGAAGTCTCGAGAACATGAATTAGGGGGTGTGTTAGTTTGTATAATTCTTGTTTAGTCGAACTAGCTAGTATATGTGCTAGTCCGTCTTTGTGTGTTAGTCAATTTGTGTAGATGTAATCGAATACAACATAATCAATGTCGAAAGTCCTTGGGTCTTGATTGTTTGGGCCTTAGCTTAATTTCTATTTTTTGGGTCTGGACAATGTTTGCTTATGTAAAGGGTTCTCTCTTTGTAATAAAGAGAATCAAGTTTCAATAACAGATTTTAATAATTTCAATTACAACAATTTTCTCTTTCTTCTCCTCATTCTTCTTCTTCCCTCTCAAAACAATCTTTCTTAAAAGCTCTTTGTTCCAACATTATATGAAAGAGAAAATAATTAAAAAAAAATTTCTAAATTAACTTAACTATATATATTTTATAAGTGTGTCTAAGCCATTTATATTTAGGTTTGTATCTATATAAGTATTTCTCCTATTTTAAAGATGATGATGACGACGACTTTAGGAAGATCCATGCTACAGGCCAATCTAATACAATGGAGAAGCGCCCATGTATTTGAACTAAAAGGATTTTAGTGGCCTAAGCTGCACCCTTTATAATGTGACGGACCTTTCAACATTTAGAAATATTCACGAGTGAATTTGAAGATTTATTTTTGAATACACTAAATATAAATTTTTGTCTAATTTTAATTTGGAAATGCATAATTAAATTCACTCTAGAATTAATCCGCATATACGTCTTAAAGTCACTTTTCGTCCTTACTAAATCAACAGACGTCTAATTTTTTAATAAATAAATTCGGAGATGTATATTTTAACTATTTTGAAGTAAATTCATATATGCAACTCTGAATTATTACCTCGGTCTTATTTTTCATAATCAGTTTACTAACATTGAAGTGTTTTCAATCTAAATTAATTTTAATTCGAGTAACATTGTCATTATTTGTTTCAACAATTAATAAAAATGAGTATTATAGAACCGAGTTATACGTTAATAAAATAGTACTCCCTCCGTTCCTTTTTAAGTGTCATTTTAGAAGGGAAAATTTGTTTTTATTTAAGTGCCGTTTTATATTTTAATGTCATAATTTGTCAATTATACTCTTACTTTCTTAATAAATAAGAGAGTGTGTGAATGAATTTATTAGTAAAGAGAAAATAAATTAGGGATATAATAGGGGAAAAAACTCTAATAATCCACTATCTTGGTTGAAGAACTTTATGCTAAAATGACATTTAAAAAGGAACAGAGGGAGTATATCATAGAAGAGAATATCATAAAGATTATAATAGTACAACAATTGTTCTCCAATTCGATAAAAAAATAAATAAAATACAATCAAAAGTGTAATCTACTGAGTAATGCCTAATCCTAACACTTCGTCTCCTCCTCTGTCTACGATATCCCAAAGCATTTTGTGCCTCAAACAGAATGAAATGTGCAAGATCATCCACATAATGTTTTGACAGATCGGCAAGAGATCAATGTCATGACATCCATAGTCTACTCATTCTCCAATATCTCCTTATGAACATGGCTAGGTGGACGTCCAGGAGCATCATGTGTCACGTAAGGGTGTGACACCCTGTAGAACCATATCTATAATCTTCCACATAAGACCATTGTCATGTGGCTTCGTGACTGTGATACTCCCCAGTACCATACGACTCTTAAAGGAAGAGAGTGTGACGAAAACTTTAAATATATTTCGGAGATACATCTCCAAATTATTATTTTTAAATTAAAAATATATATTTAAAGATATATCAACACACCCTAAAATTCCTTAACATATAAAGATTTGAATTAACATGTGGTTAAATTGAAGATGTAGTGATACAACTCTGAAAACAGAACATTTTTGAAATTTCGCACAAACTTTAAAAGTATATATAACATTGCAATGAAAAATTGCCTACCATCCCCATTGTCCTCCCTAGAGCATCTTCAATTAATTATTCTTAACTTTTAAAAATATTCTAACAATCCCAAAAACAATTACAGAAAAAATTCAGAAAAGTAAATTAAGGACAAAAATACATCTATTACGGTTGAATGAAAATGGGTATGTTTTTAAATCTCATGTGATAATTGTGATCTTAAGTGCTAACAAAGTACACCTACTTTTTCTTTCCGGTTCATATAATTTTCTTCCGCAACTAATAATATCTTATTGACTCCATGGATCCACGGTAGAAACAAAATGAATTAGAGGAGTTCCTTAAGTATGGATATGCTTTTATGCAGCATGCATATGCTTTGATGCAGGGAGGAGAGAGAGGATTAGCCATTTATATAAAAAACAGAAAAATATCCACAGCCTCAAGCAGGGATCAGATCAGCTTTTGCAAAATTATAATTGATGCCATTATTCAATGAGCACGCTGATCTAGTAACAAATAAGAAATCTAAAATCAATACACTCGATGTTTACCAGCCTAATATAAACACTTGGACGTGTCAGAAAAAATTGCCCTTCGTAAGAAGGGATTATTTCCTACTCATAGGAAATTATTCTCATTTCTCACATTTTATTACCACTTGAAAGGTGAAAACCTAGTGGCAATGACATTTAATATTTCTCACAACAATGGACTTTACTGCTTAGTGAGGTTCCTAATGACATAGGGAAGAATGCCTCCATGGTTAAAGTACTCCAATTCCACCTGAAAATAGAAGGGTGTTAACGAACTGACCCGTGCAAAGATAAGAAAATCTGGAGACAAACACATAATTCAATGACACGCTTCATTTACCTCAGTGTCAAAGCGAGCTGTGCATGTGAAAGATTTTCCGTTGTCGGTTGTGACAGTAACATCTTGGCCAGGCTTTATCTCACTGATTTTATTTGGAAGGTCAATGGTATAACGTTCATGACCAGTCAATCCCAAGGTGTCAGCATCCTCGCCAGATTTGAAGCAAAGGGGAATAATACCCATTCCTACCAAATTACTGCGATGAATTCTCTCAAAACTTTTGGATATCACAGCTTTGACTCCCTGTCAAGAAAAAATTATGAACATGTATGTCATGAATACTAGTATCCCAAAAATGTTAAGAAACCCATATGAATAATTAAATTACTCACCAATAGCATGGGACCCTTGGCAGCCCAATCCCTGGAACTTCCACTGCCGTACTCAGCTCCAGCTATCACTATGGTGGGATGCCCTGCAGCCTTGTATCTCTAACAAAAGAGAATAAATACAGGGAATTAGAAACTAACATGGCTAAAATCAAAGGTATTCTATCCCATCAGTTTTTTAATATGAGAAAAAGAAGAAATTGCACTGTATACATTGAAGAACCTAGTGGATTGGAATCTATGTTCATACCCTAACTAGCATCCTCAAAGGCAGTGGTCCCACTAAAACTAAACCAAAAGATAAGTTCACAGGCCTGTATCAAAATAGCCTTACCACCATTTTAATAATTTGTGAATTGATAATTAACTACTTGAATAAGCAAGACCTAATAGTTGATAAATTCACCAATCCAAAATAAATCACAACTTAAAGCGCAGCAGTGCAAAGATAATCTGGCAGATATCTTTCTTCAAATGAAAAGTTGCATTATCAGATTAAATTTTAGAAAGCAAATTAAGAAAGGCCACTGCAACGCATCATATGGAGAAAAAAAACTATCGCTGGCACAGAAAGTTTTAAATCAGTTATGAAAGGCAATGTCCTGCTTGGTTAGAGCGTAACTCACCTCTGCTGCATCAAAAACGTAAAGCTTTTCCCCTGTCGGAATGTGGACTGTCTTGGGGCCAACTTCCCCCTTCAATAGCTTGTTTACGAGACGTATGTTGGCAAAAGTTCCCCTAGACATAACTTCATCATTGCCACGACGACTTCCGTAAGAGTTGAAGTCCTTCTTTTCCACCCCACGCTCAATAAGGTACTTAGCAGCAGGACTGTCCTTGTTAATGTTTCCAGCAGGAGAAATGTGATCAGTCGTGATACTGTCACCAAAATTTAGCAGACAATAGGCATCTTTCACACCATGAGGTCCAGGAGGATCCATGGTCATGCCCTTGAAGTATGGAGGTTCATGAATATATGTTGAGTTGGTGTCCCATGAGTACAGCTTCTCAGCAGGAACTTGTAGTTCATTCCACATAGGATTACCCTTAGTAATAGCTTCATATGTACTTCGGAACATGTCAGGCAACACACTGGATTGGACAGTCTAGCAATCAAACTAACCAAAGTTAACTTTTTTTGTACGTCATTAAATATTAAATAATTTAACATAATGGCAGGCATCATTCACCTGTGCAATTTCTTCAGTGGAAGGCCAAATATCTCTCAAGAAGACATTCTTGCCATCCTTTCCTGTCCCTAATGGCTCCTTTTCAAAGTCAATGTCAACCTGGAAATTTAACCAAAAGAGTACAGAAGGTTAAAATTAAAAGCACTAGGAGGAGAAAAAAACATTGTCACACATTCTCAACTCTAAATTTCATCAATCTTAAATGGAATAGTAAATAATATGTGCATCCAACCAACGTTAATAAGGCTCAATATAAATCTTTTAGTCAGGAGACTATTTCAAGCAATTTTTTAATTTAAAAAAAATATATAAAAAAGAGGTTGTTCAAGCAACCGGGTTTAAGGCAATATTTGAAAGGAAGGAATTTTAAAAAATTTAAAATGAAAAATAGATGTGGTAGAATGCATTGGATTTGGCTCGGATCCAAACACATTGCATACAGTATTAGGCTGAACACATATAAAAGAAAAGGGTGGACATGATATAACTACCAAATAATGCAATGCTTGTGATTAGTCTCCAATTATTTTTAACATTTGACAGTTTTGTTTCGTCTGACCAAGTCATTCACTCCTTGACATTAACAACCTTTGAAGCAGTATTAGAAATAAAACGAGAATATGGAAGAAACCAAAACTGAAAACCTTTCATGTAAGTATATCATACACATTTTAAATATGAATTAGGCATACATACCGTGCCAGCAAGAGCATAAGCCACAACCAGAGGAGGTGAGGCAAGATAGTTAGCGCGAGTCAAGGGATGCACCCGGCCCTCAAAATTACGGTTCCCCGACAGCACAGCAGATGCTACTATGTCTGCACAAAGCCATACAAGAATTAAATCAACGCAGCAATTTTAGAGCAGAATATGATTAGGAGATTATATATAACTTACAAGAAAGAAAGAAAAGAAAGAGTAACAAATGCATAAAAATCAGCTTTGGACATAAACATTATATTTCAGATGATCATTCAGATACCATTTTCTGTGATAGCAGAAGAAACTGATTCATCCAGATCTCCTGAATTGCCAATACATGTGGTACAGCCAAATCCAACAATATTGAAACCCTGCTCATTTAGATACTTTTGTAGGCCACTGTACAAAGAGTAAATAAACAAACTAAAATTTAGTAATACATCTTTACAAAACTGTGAAGAATGAAGAAGGAAAGTACGTTATAAATTTATAATACAAATTACATAGTAATTTAATATTAATAAGTGTCAAATACCTCTCAAGTAGATATTTGGTAACAACTCCAGAACCAGGAGCAAGACTTGTTTTTACCCAAGGTTTAACCTGACAAACAGTGAAAACATCTAAAATTACAATCAAGAGGAAAGCATAAAAGGAATACAATGTCGTTTTTATTAGTGGCAGGAAAAGTGGGGCACATCATAGTGAGGATGTTGTGCTGAAAAACAGCAGTAACTTTATTACGTAATTGTGATGTTACATTGAAAAACAGCAGTAACTTTATTACGTAATTGTATCAGAGGCTCACCTTCAAACCTAAGTCATGAGCCTTCTTTGCAACAAGACCAGCTCCAAGCATCACACTAGGGTTTGATGTATTTGTACAACTTGTGATTGCAGCAATCACAACGCTGCCATGTTTTAGCTCAGCTGGCTGCCCATGAAAATCAAACTTTGCAACCTTTCCTTGTGCTTCTTTTGGTATAGCAAATCCCTGTATTCAAAGCAAACATTAAGGATACTACATCAATGCATGTTTTGTGCTTTCAAATGAGTGATGATGGGTCTTCAGGTTAAAGGTCAACCAATTGAAACAATCAGAAGTACTGGTATTAGAAAAAGGATTTGTTAATTGCATGCTAATTATTAGAATCATTACTTCAATCGTGGTACATCAATCATGGGAAGTGAGAAAGGTGACAGAACCAGACAAATTGTCTGGAAATAGGATCAAAATCCAGTAATGTCAAACGCTTAATATCCCGTTTAAAAAAAGGCAATTTCTTTTCCCTTGACATAATGGTTCCCTTTTGATTATTTATTTAGCAGAAAGGAAGTTATTGAGAGCTATTACACAATATAATATTCAACTACCAAAACATTGTTTCTTCAGACAAAAGAATGTTTTAATATCACATCACTACTGACCTTAAATCCCACTTTGTTATCAAGACAAGAATGCCAATCAGCCTTCATTTCTTTCAAAGCCACCCGGTCATGAGGTCTGGCATGAGTATCATTTAGCATGAATTATTACATGGTGATAAAATATAAACTTTAAAAGTCACATTAAACTTTAAGGAAGTGTGTAAAGGGTAGTGTCTTACCTCTTTGGTCCCGAGATACATGGTTCAACTTCATCAAGATTTAATTCAAGATAGGATGAATAAGCTCTGTCTTGTTGAGGCTGAATTAGCGAAAAACAAATCAGTATTGCATACCCCTAACATATGTACACATTTGTTTTGCTCATATGTAGTGTACATTCAACTAGTATTACCTCATTGTAGTCGACAAACAATTTATTTGCTCTGAGATAGGCCTCTATCATTTCCACCTACATTCGATCAAAAGCAAAGGTCAGGAAGTAGTCATGTAATAATTTCACACCATTGGGAAACAATAATGAACTGATACTCACAGTCTCGTCACTTCTTCCAGTTAGTTTGAGGTATTGTAATGTTACATGATCTACAGGGAAGAAACCCATGGTTGCTCCATATTCAGGAGCCATATTGGCAATAGTGGCCCTGTCAGCTAATGATAATTCACCCATACCATTGCCTAAAGAAAGGAAACCATGAAACCAGGTAAATAACCAAGCACGGGTTAAAAATAAGAAGGAAACACAAGAGAACTTGATTACCATAAAATTCAACAAATTTCCCTACAACACCATGTTTCCTAAGAATTTGAGTGACAGTTAGAACCAAATCAGTTGCTGTAACACCATTGCGCAATTTTCCAGACAACTTGAACCCAACAACACCAGGTAACACCATACTCATAGGCTGTCATTATCACATAGCACACAGCATTAGTATTAACGCATCTGCTTGTGTTAATACAAACAAGCACTTCTAATGAATGAACTGTCAGCATTCATTATATTACTTTGAATATAATCAACCGTTATTCATTACAGATAAATCAAAATGCAGAAGTAAATGTACCTGGCCAAGCATTGCTGCCTCTGCTTCAATGCCCCCAACACCCCATCCAGCAACTCCAAGTCCATCGATCATAGTTGTATGTGAATCAGTCCCAACCACGCTGTCAGGATAGAGTATTCCCTCATTGTTAAAAACAACTCGTCCAAGATATTCGAGATTGACCTGGAATTCAAGACATCATAAGTCCTAGTCAATAACCAAAAATAATGGTGATGAAAAATATATTTCATTGCATGACCTATATGCCTGATTCTGAACTTACCTGGTGTACTATACCAGAACCAGGAGGAACAACGAGCATATTACGAAAAGCAGTTGACCCCCATTTAAGAAAAGCAAATCTCTCCTGGTTTCTCTGGAACTCAAGTTCCATATTTGCCCGAACGGCATTCTCTGACCTTGCTACATCAACTTGAACTGAATGATCAACAACAAGATCAACAGGAACCTGGCAACAAGTATTTGATATCCTCAGAGCCACTTATACTAAAGAAAAAGCAAACATAGCATGTAAGGGAAAATAAGGCCAAGGTGGCTTGTTTATTTTTAAGTGAAAATAAGTTAAAAAATATAATGCAGAATTTCATCAAAAAGAGATAAAGAAATCCTGCACAGATATCTCGAATTGGATTGATAAGAGTGCCCCTATTAATCTAATCTTGTCTCTCTTTCTTAATATTTCATATTTCAATATTGATCCAGCAAACAATATTTCAGCTTAGAATAAAATTGAAATCAAATTCTATACACACTCTGTATAACCTAATTAATACCAATTTGACCTCAGAAATATTGAATCAAGAAATCAGTTTTAACTTGGAACACTTCTGAACCTTTTTAGTCAAACTCCGCTGGAAATTGATTTGATAGTAAGTTAGCACAGCTAAATATTTTAGCAAATAGTCTTCACATAACATGTATGACCCTTCTTGTCTTGTATCAATTTCAGAACCTTTTAAAGCAGGAGACAATGTTATCTGGATTCATCAATCTTACAGTGGAAAAGCAAACTTGTGTGGGACAATTAGTAATTACATGATTCACGAAACTTAACTTTTGATTTCGCTTTGCATAAAATATATGATTGTCACAGACAGAAGTAACTATGAGCTAAAGGCGCGAGTCAGTCTATAATGCATAACGAAGCTCTTGAAACTACTCTAGTAATTACCATAAAATGAATTCACATATCACATATAACAAAATTACGAAAAGGAAACTAAATGATGTATACCAGAGGGTTGATCTTATTAGAATCACTGCCAAGCTTATTCATAGCATCACGCATGCAAGCCAGATCAACAACAGCTGGAACTCCAGTAAAATCCTGGGAAGAGAAATAAGAAACGGTTAAAAGAAGAATATCCATAACCTAATATCACCCATTCACGAATCATGATAACAACTTCGCTGCACCCAGAACTGAATAAGGTACCTGCAATAGAACACGAGCAGGCTTGAAAGGGATCTCAACTTGCTTTGAATAAGTGCTTTCCCAGTCAATAATCTTTTCAACATCTGCTTTCGTAACTTGGAAATTGTCACAATTACGAATGGCAGATTCAAGAAGAATTCTGATAGAGTATGGTAACCTATCTGTCATACAACCACAAAGATGAAACCATCAGCAACTCAACTCAGGGAGAAATGAGAATATGCTACTCTGAAGAAGGATAGACTGGTCCTTCATCGGAAAGATAATAATTGAACAAAATCACCTATACGAAAAATTTCAACCAATAAAATCTAGTTCTATAAAGGAAAACTAAGCTAGCAAAATTACCAATTCTCGGATCATTGAGAGAAGGAAGACTGTAGAACTTTCCAAATTCACCGCCACCAGGCTTGGGGAGACTAGTCAAATTTCCCTTGAAAGGATTCTCACCAGCTGCAGTAACAAATAAAATATATCAAAAAAAACACTTGGAACACAAAATTCAGCACCGAATATTACTAATCAGAAACCAAACTATGAACCACAAAATTATATAAATACAAATACAATATAAATCAAACTCCACGATCCTTTTCATATCAACCAAACACAGTTTTCAATAGCAAATATAGAACAAAATTATCTGCGTAAGGATAACGCTAACGTCCTAATCATCCAATTTTTCTATTCCTATTAGAATCGGAAGATTCCGATTAAATGCTGATTCAATTAGATCAATGAAACGGAAGAAAGTAAAAAAGCATCCGTAATTTCAGGAGTGAGAGTCGAAGTACCGGAGGTGGCGATCTTGCGGTGGAACTGTTCGATGAAAGGAGCGACAGCTCTGATCTGAGGGCGAAGGGAGAACGGAGACCTCCAGAGAACACCGTGGCTCCATCGATTGACGGCGGAACGGGCGGCGTTAGCGGCGGAGGAAGAGAAAGCGGGAGATCGGGTAACAGACGGACGAGCGAGAGGGGAAGTGAATGTTCTAGAAAGAGGGAATAGCTTAGACCTTGCTGCTCTAAGGGAAGCCATGGTGAAAGCAATCAGGGACACATACGACGAGAGAAAAGGAAGAAAAGAAATGGAAGTGGCGTGTGGTTAACGAACGTGAACTAGGGCTGCGCAAGCTATATAGTTGAGGAAGAGAAAAACGACTTTGAGTTTTTTTATGATTCGGCTTTTAGGACAAGGAATAGTTGTTATCGCTTAATTATTAGGGGAATGCGATACCGTTTACTCCGTCGATGCCTCTGTTTTTCGGATCACTTAATTAACAGATCAGTAATCGTTATTCCAACACTCACCACTCAAAAAAAATCATTACTAATATTTTTAATCTTTTATTTTTTCTATAAATCTTATATATGTAATTTGTTACGTCGTATAAGATATAGTAATCAAAAATATAGGAAAGGCTAGTTAGTGAATAATTAAATAAATAAATATAAAAATCAAAAAGAAAATGCTAGTTTGTAAGATATATAATATTAGATAAATAAGTAAATATTATAAAGTTGTTTTAAATAAAAAAACTTATAAAAAATTTAAAAATTTAAACATTATAAAGTTAACCTGAATAATTTTTTATAGAAAATGCTAATTAGAAGGATAAATGATATTAAATAATTAAATAATTAAATAAATAAATGTAGGAAATAATATTATATATCTTACCATTTTTATTAAATGATATTTAATCATTTAACCCACTAACTAGCATTTATTTTATTTAATTATTTAATATCATTTATTACACTAATAAGTAATTCTTATTTTTATTTATTATTATTTATCTCATTAATTACCAATTTTTGTAAAAAGAATATTCAGAATAACTTTATAATTTTTATATTTATTTTTTGTAAAAATTTTATTTATAATATTTACTTATTTACTTAATATATATGACTTACAAACTAGCATTTCCTTTTTTAATTTTTTTATATTTATTTATTCTATTTCTTTTGCAAATGAAAACAATATTTAGTTGTTTCATTGAAATGAGTTTTTTAAGGTTATGCTTGGATTGGATTGACGAAACATATCAGAGCGGAGTGTAGTGCAATATGACGGAGTGGAGTGGAGCGGAGCAGAATGGGATATAGATTTCACTATTTTTTTTGTTAATTTATTTAAAATCTCTCATTCCATAACATACACCTAAAATTGGGTGAAACAAAAAATAAAGAATTTGATGGAATGAGATGGAACGCATTCCATCATGTTCCATTTCATTCCACCCATTATTTACAAATTCAAACAATAGAACCTCATTAAATATCACTCCATTCCATTCCATTTCATCACATACCACCAATCCAAAAATACTCTAAAAAAATTTTTTTTTTATTTTTCTATCTAAATTTTATCACTTTTAATATTTCTTGTGTCTCAAAATATGTGTCGTATTTGTAAAAAAAATTGAATAAGTATTTTTTTAATTTATAATTCAATTTTAGTTTTTTCTTCCAATTATATCATTTATTTAATATTTTTAATTTATTATTTCTTTCACTTTATATTAATGATAACTTGAGTACATCAATCATTAATGAAAAAAGTTTGATAAAATTGTTATTCTCTTTTTCATTTATTATTTTTTTCTAATTTGTATAAAAATGTTAAATGTGACAGATATTTTGAGACTGACGGAGTACTCAACATTCTCAACAATAAGGTTTTAATTGGAACAAAAGAAATAGAGGTGAGAGAAATAAGAGCAGTAGAATAAGAAAAATATATCATTCTCAACAATAAGGTTTTAATTGGAACAAAAGAAATAGAGGTGAGAGAAATAAGAGCAGTAGAATAAGAAAAATATATCACACTTCTCGTGTTTGGTGAAGCATAAAAAGAGGAAAGTAATTAAATTCACCTAGTTCCATCCATTCTAACTTCTCTCCAAAAGTGAGAAGAAATTGGAGATAAATTGGAGATGACCCTACCATACTTCTCTTTTTTTATATTTAACTATTTCGTTTTAGGCAGAATGAATAATTTAGAGTGTTCCTAAACAACAAAATAGTATTTTCATTTCGCTACACTCTATTTCGCTTCATCTCATTTCACTCCGCTTTTTTCCGCTCCGTTCATTTCATGATATTCAAACATAATCTTTGTCATATATCTTTATCATTGTAAGATTTTTAATTTTTTAAATTTAAATTATTTATGTCTTTTTAAAAAGAGATACACTTATTTCTCTTGCACTTCATTCTTAATAAATAATTCACCAAAATTATTTTATTTCTTATGTCTCTCTCTTCTCAATCTCTCTCACCTATTTTTCTCTTTATATTTTTTCCTCTTAATCAATTATACCTTAAAAATAATTAAAATAGAGAGACTCTCTACTTCTCATATGAGAGCAAAACTAACCATAAAAGTATAATATATTTAAATTATTTAGATAAAGGTTTTATATTTAATAGAGTTTCATTTTTATAATTCGCATTGTTTTATTTTATTCTTTAAACGTTATCAAATTTATAATTATAGTATTCTATTTTTGTTTTAATATTTTTATTTTCTTTTTTTAATAATTATTTTTAAACTTTTTTCTATACCTATTTTCTTATATTCTTAATTTCATTGTTGCTTAATAAAGATAGGTTCTTTAAAGAAATTTTTATTATTTTATTCTTTAAATATTATCAAAGTTATTATTTTAGTATTTTGTTTTTGGCTTTTTTTAATTTTATTGTTATTATTTTATTTTTATTTTATACTTTATTTAGTAAAAACTAATTTTCTCTAACTAAGAATTCAATTCATTTATTTTATTTTATTATTCAATAAAATCTAAATTTCATCCATATATATATATATATATATATATATATATATATATATATATATATATATATATATATATATATATATATATATATATATATATAGCTTTATTCTCCTAATTTTGTCTAATTCACAATATTAGTCCCCTATTTTAAATTCAAACAATATTTATTTTAAATTCAATCAGTTTTTCCTCTCATATTTTTACATAAAAATCGATGCGTTTTTATTTTTTTAACTTATATTTTAATCTACAAAGTTCGATAATAGATTTATATACAATAATTTATTATGTTTTACAAATAACTTTTTATTTAGAAAATAAAAGCATCGTTAACTTTAAGTGCAAAAGTATGAGAGGATGTCAAAACTGTTTTAATTTAAAATAGAATGATCAAGACTATTTAAATTTAAAATGCGGGGATCAATTTTGTGTAAGTAAAATAAAGGACTAAAATTGTAATTAAGTTCTTTTACTTGTGACACCATAAATCCTAGAATAATATATTTGATACTTATAAATATTTAAAGTGTTCAAAACTAATGAAAAATAATTTAAAAAACTTTTTTGATAAAAGAAATCACTTCTTCCACTAACACATTACAAATTATTCTTAAGAAAAATCATTTACTTAAAAAACAATTATGCATTGTTATACTGAATATTTAGAATCTTTTAATGTAAAAAGTAGAATATTTTTAAAATAATTTTATCGGTTTGATGTCACCTATGAGAGTGTGGCTTTTTCCATACTTAAAATTCAAGACTCAAGAACTTGTATTCACTATGATTTCGTAAACGCATGACCAGGAGACAAGTACAAACACGAAAGGTGTAACATGTGACACCCCAAAAATAATTCAATAATTAAATGTTTATGATTTTAATTAATTATTTAATTGAGAACATAATTTATTTAATAAGTTGGATTATTAAGATTAATGATGGAATTAATTGGAGGAGAAAGTGATATTATTTTATTTATTTATGATTAAAAGGAAATAAGAGGAATAAAAGGAATAAAATAAGGAAACGAAGGAAAAATAGATTCATTTGGAGAAAACAAGGCTACGTAGAAGTGAGAAGAGAAGGAAAGAAGGAAAAAGACCTAGGGCGTCGAATCTCAAGAAACCACCGGGGGGTGATTTGATTGATTAAGCTTATTATAGGTTTTGATATTCATAATATAAGTTATAGCATGTAGGAATTTGAAATTTGAGATTTTAGGGTTCCATGAATGTGTCCCTAATGGTGTCAGTTTGAGTCTAATTGTGTCAGAATATGTATGGATATGATTAGAGTGTCGATAGATGAACATAGAAGATGGAAATATGTTGTTTGATGTGTTAGATGATGCAAAGGATGTAATTTGGTGTTTCCAATGATGGAAGTCGTATGGGTAAAATGGGTTTGAGTAAAATGGATGAATCTTTGTCAAAATGCGAAAATCACTTTTTAGTACGTAGGAACCGGTTCTGTCTGGTAGGAACCGGGTTCCACGTTGAAAAATTAAAAACAAAAATAAACTCGGAACCGGTTCCTATATGACGAAACGGTTCCCCATTCAAAATCGGGTAATTTCAACTTTGAACCGGTTCCGCTCGGTAGGAACCGGGTTCCAGTGCAAATTTTCCAAAACTTCAAAATTCATAACTTTCAAACCGTAAGTCCGTGAGCCGTTTTGACGTTATTTTCTAAATTCAATGCTCTATCTTATGAAATGAAAATATTTTAGAAATTTTGAAATTATTTTGGGAAAGGGTATAATTTCTAAAGATGATGATTATTAGCTAATACATAATGACGATGTAGTGATGAGGATATCGATAATGTGTAGGTGAAATAGCATGGTTATGCTATTGTTTGATGTATGCATGATTGGTTTGGATATCTTGATTGATTGTTTTGCATGTTTATGCTTGATGATTAGATGTATGCATGATTGTTGATGTATCATGTTGATTTTGGTGATTCGTTATGTTAAATGAATGTATACAGCGATTAATGTTGCATGCTATTGATGTGCGTGCATATGCATTATTTTGGTGAAGTTAATTCCCATTGTGCGGAATTTGACTTGGATAACCGATACCGAGTGAGGATGGGTGGTTAATGGATTCGTGTCAGTGGTTATGGACGAATCGATGGAACCGTATCCGAATGATGATGGATCGGTGTTGGGTGACTTGGTCACAAAGTCGGTACCGCATGCATTGAGTCGCATTAGTGTTTGCATAGGATTGTAACATGCCAGGATGTCTTCCAGTGTTGCAATGCCTTTATTGTCGATTGATGATGTATGATGAATTGTATGACTATGTTTGTGGATTGGATTGGTATTAAGTGGTGGAATAATATGCTTGTATTATATTGTTGATTGAAAGATTTATAATATGCTTTAATTATGAGAAGTCTCACCCTTACTTTACCATTTCGATTAAATTAGCGGTGAGGAGTCGGTGAGGATGGCTCTAGAGCTTATCTTTTAGTCCGTGTGTCCGTAGATTGTAATGAACGCTTAGTTAAGAGAATCATCTGCTTAATAGTTTTGGATTTGAATTCCTTAAGAACTATGATGTTTATTTAAAATTTTGATTTTGGTATTTCATTGTGTAAGACATGGTCTTATAACGATTGAATTGTCGATGTTGATCCTCGGTAGCAGCTCTTGTTTGAATGAAGTTTGTTTAATTATTAATTGTGACATCCCTTATTATACCGTGTTAAACTCGATTAAGGATGATTTAGATATTAATTTAATTAATATATTCGGGTATTTAGATGGGGTGTTACAATAGTGGTATCGAGCATAGTCTTGTCGTGTCGTCATCCCTTTAGTATGCGACTAGTGTGAAGTGCCGATACTTGTGTGTTGATGTAGATTGTTTTGTTATTTTGAACAATGGCCGGAAAAACGGAAGGAATGATCTGCTATCGCCGAGGCTTTGGGAATGTTGGTTGGAGTACTGAGTGATGGTGCAGACAATTGGGGAATTTTCGGAGGAACAATCCTCCATTGTTTTACACATCATGCCGAAGGTGCTCGAAATGGTGAAGGAGATCGAGAGTGAGTGATTGCGTAGAAAGGTGAGATATGGAACTCACATGTTGTGAGGAAGCCGATGGTGGGTTGCTACCCGAACCGGAAGAAGATGGTGTTGCGTTGAATTGGGCTGTCGAGGAAAGGAGGTATTTTGGAGAGGTCAAAAGATTGCCCTCAGCAATGCCGAGGTAGATTATGGTATTATGCTCATTATCCTAACGATGCGATGGAGAGTTTTCCAAATGTATCAAGTTTGAGAATGGTTTACGTGAGCGAGATTAAGGTCAGAAGATCGAAGATTTTGATCGTTGAAGGATTTTAGAGGAGGATCTTGCTAACACTAAGTCAAATGCTCGAGGGTATGTTGATAGAAAAGGTAAACAACGGATGGATCGTGGTAAGCCTTATGATAGGAGTAATCGAGGTCCGGTTGGAAGAAATCTAGTGGAGGAGATTCTAGTTCTTCCGCTGGTGCTATAAGCGTGAGACGACATCGTATGGTGGATGTAAGAGCAATGATAAGAAGTGTTTCAAGTGTGGGAAGTTCGGCCATGTGTCCAATGATTGCGAGTAAAGGTGGTGACTTGTTACAACTGTGGTGAAGAGGTCATACCCGTCCTCGGCCAAAACTTAAGAAAGGGCAATTGGTGGTAAAGTGTTTGCATTGCGGATCGAGACAAAACGGATGATCGGTTGATTAAAGGTACATGTTTTATTAACGCATACCTTTGATTGCGATTATTGATCTTGAGCTACGCATTCCTTTATTCGTTAGATTGTGCTAAGAGATTGAATTTGGAAATTTCTAATATGGATGGAAGTATGGTTATTGATACTCTGCGTCGGGTTCGATGACTACTTCATATGTTTGTAGAAATTGTCTGTTGTGATTTTGAGGGGTTTGGTATGGATTTAGTGTGCCTACCGCTAGAACAACTTGATATCATCCTTGGAATGAACGGTTGGAATTCAACCAGTTCATATCAACCTTTGAGAATACGGTCATTTTCTGAAGAGGTTAAGATCGAAAATGAGATTATGTCGATTAAGCGGATGAACTTAGTGTGGAGGATGGTGCGTTGTGTTTATGTTGTATTATAGAAGCGGAAAGCAAAGGTGATGGATTGCGGTAGTGAATGAATTTCCGAGGTGTTTAAGGCGTTAGTGGTGCCACCGAGCGAGGTAGAGTTTACTATAGATTTGATTCGAACTAGTCCGGTGTCGATGGCGCCTTATCGCATGGCATTGGTTGGCGAAGAAGCGTTAGAGGAATTGCTTGAGAAGAAGTTTATTCGTCAAGTGTTTCGCCGTGGGTGCTCCGGTGTTATTGGTTAAGAAGAAGGAAGGTTCAATGAGGTTATGTGTTGACTACCGCAGTTGAATAAGGTTACGATCAAGAATCGGTATCCTTGCCGAGGATTGATGATTTGATGGATCAACTCGTTGGAGCTTGTGTATTCATAAGATTGATCCGAGATCCGGATATCATCGATTCGTGTGAAGTCGGAGGATATTTAGAAAACTGCATTTAGAACGAGGTATGGGCATTATGAATATTCTGTGATGCCGTTTGGAGTTACTAATGCACGGTGTTTTCATGGAGTATATGAGCAGGATATTTCATCCGTATCTCGATAAGTTCGTCGTGGTGTTTATTGATGATATCTTAATTTATTCAAAAGTGATGAAGAGCATGAACATCTCGAGTTGTATTGGAATTGTTGAAAGAAAAGAAGCTTTATGCGAAGTTGTCCAAGTGTGAATTCGTTAGGAAGTAAGTTTTCTTGGCCATGTAATTTCTAAGAGTGGGATAGCATCGATCCTACGAAGGTAAGCGGTGTCTCAAGCCGAAGAATGCTTCGTAAATCCGTAGTTTTGGTCTTGCAGTTACTACCGGAAGTTTATTGAGGATTTTCCAAACTAGCGTTACGTTGACTAAGTTGACCGGGAAGGGTCGGTGTTTGTTTGGGATGTTGAGTGTGAGAAAGGATTCCAAGAAAGAGGAGGTTGACAAGTGCTCGATCTTGATTTTACGGATCCGACTAAGTCTTTGTGGTGTATTGTGATGCATCGATGGGATTAGGTGGTGTGTTGATGCAAGATAAGCGGGTTGTGGCTTATGCTTGCGACAACCGAAAGTGCATGAAAGGAATTATCCGACCCATGATTTGGAGTTTGTTGTGTTTGTTTTGAAGTTGTGGAGACATTATCATACGGCTCTCGGTTTGAAGTATTGATCATAAGAGTCGAGGTATCTCTTGATCGAAGGAGTTGAACATGCGAGAGAAGATGGTTAGAATTCTTAAAAGATTATGATTTCGGTTTGAATTATCATCCGGTAAAGCAAACGTGGTGGCGATGCTTTGAGTAGAAAGTCTTTGCACATGTCGATGTTAATGGTTCGTGAGTTAGATTTGGTTGAGCAATTGAGATCTAAGTTTGGTTTGTGAAACTACTCGAATAGTGTGAAATTGGGTATGTTGACTAGTGGTATTGAAGAGATCGAAAATCGATGTTGGTTTAGTTGATAAGTTGACATTGATCAATCAAGGTCAAGGAGGCGAGTTCAATGCGAGAATGGTGTTATGAGATTTGGTGATCGGTGTGTGTTCGGATATTGAGATTAGGAAGAGTATTTTGGAAGAAGGGCATCGTAGCGGGTTAAGTATTCATTCGTGCTACTAAAATGTATCATGATTTGAAGAAGTTGTTTTGGTGGCCGGAATGAAAAAAGGAAATTCTTGAGTGTGTATGCTTGTTTGGTTTGTCGAAAATCGAACATCAAACCATCGGGGTTGATGGAGCCGTTGTTTGTTCCATGGAAGTGGGATGGAATCTCAATGGATTTTGTGTCGGTTTGCCGCTAAAATTGCGATTCTATCGGGTGATTGTGGATAGGTTGACAAAATCGCTCACTTCATTCCGATAAGAATGGATTATCCGATGGAGAGGTTAGCGGTGTATGTCAAGAAGATTGTGAGTTTACATGGTACCGTCTAGCATTGTGTCGGATCGAGATCCATCTAAGTTTAGGATTGCAAGAAGCTTTGGGTACTAAGTTGCGTTTAAGTTCCGCTTATCATCCATGGAAGACGGAAAGAAACGATTCGATCGTTGGAGGATTTCGAGAGCTTGTGTGTTAGAGTGGAGCTTGGGATAGTTATCTACCGTTGATTGAGTTTACCTACAACAATAGCTTTCACTCGAGTATTGGTATGGCTCCGTTTGAGGCATTGTATGGTAGGAGGTGTCGAACACCATTGTGTTGGTATGAAACCGGAGAGAATCGTGATTGGACGGAAATAGTTCAGAAACAAAAGATTAAGATGATTCAGAGAAGATGAGGACTTCAGTCGTCGAAAAGTTACCATGATAAGAGGAGGAAAGATCTTGAGTTCGGTGAAGGAGAACATGTGTTTATGCGAGTTACTCCGATGGCGGTATTGGTCGAGCTTTGAAGTCAAGTTGACTCCGATTTATTGGGTTACCTTTCCTTTGCATATCATTGCATTTTTCACCGTCTCAAAGGAATACTTTCCGTGTCTCAGAAGGTGATCCGTCTCAGAGAATTTAAGAATTTAAGCGGTACTGCGAGAATTGAGGATCGGAAGTTGAAGCAGTTGCTAAGAGTTGGGAGGACCAAACCTGGAAATGTCACTTGGGAGTCGGAGAAGGACGTATCCCGTTCGAGGTATGTTTTCGACGAAAACTCTTTCAAGTTGGGAGAGTTGTGACACCCAAAATAATTCAATAATTAAATGTTTATGATTTTAATTAATTATTTAATTGAGAACATAATTTATTTAATAAGTTGGATTATTAAGATTAATGATGGAATTAATTGGAGGAGAAAGTGATATTATTTTATTTATTTATGATTAAAAGGAAATAAGAGGAATAAAAGGAATAAAATAAGGAAACGAAGGAAAAATAGATTCATTTGGAGAAAACAACTAGAAGTGAGAAGAGAAGGAAAGAAGGAAAAGACCTAAGAGCGTGAATCTCAAGAAACCACCGGTGATTTGATTAGGCTTATTATAGGTTTTGATATTCATAATATAAGTTATAGCATTTGAAATTTGAGATTTTAGGGTTCCATGAATGTGTCCCTAATGGTGTCGGTTTGAGTCTAATTGTGTCGAATATGTATGGATATGATTAGAGTGTCGAGATGAACATAGAAGATGGAAATATGTTGTTTGATGTGTTAGATGATGCAAAAGGATGTAATTTGGTGTTTCCAATGATGGAAGTCGTATGGGTAAAATGGGTTTGAGTAAAATGGATGAATGTCAAAAATCGTAAAACGTTCACGTACCACCGCAAAAATTTCCCATTCAAAAATCCGGGTAACAACGGAACCGGCCCATTACGGTAAAATCATTTTCAATTTTCCAAAACTTCAAAATTCATAACTTTCAAAAGTCCGTTTTAGCCGTTTTGACGTTATTTTCTAAATTCAATGCTCTATCTTATGAAATGAAAATATTTTAGAAATTTTGAAATTATTTTGGGAAAGGGTATAATTTCTAAAGATGATGATTATTAGCTAATACATAATGACGATGTATGTAGTGTAGTGATGATGAGGATGATAATGTGTAGGTGAAATAGCATGGTTATGCTATTGTTTGATGTATGCATGATTGGTTTGGATATCTTGATTGATTGTTTTGCATGTTTATCGATGATTAGATGTATGCATGATTGTTGATGTATCATGTTGATTTTGGTGATTCGATTATGTTAAATGAATGTATACATAGATCGATTAATGTTGCATTGATGTGCGTGCATATGCATTATTTTGGTGAAGTTAATTCCCATTGTGCGAATTTGACTTGGATTGCCGATAACCGATACCGAGTGAGGATGGGTGGTTGGATTCGTGTCCGAGTGGTTATGGACGAATCGAACCGTATCCGAATGATGATGGATCGGTGGTGACTTGGTCACAAAGTCGGTACCGCATTGAGTCTGCATTAGTGTTTGCATAGGATTGTAACATGCCGGATGTCTTCCGGTGTTGCAATGCCTTTATTGTCGATTGATGATGTATGATGAATTGTATGACTATGTTTGTGGATTGGGTTGGTATTAAGTGGTGGAATAATATGCTTGTATTATATTGTTGATTGAAAGATTTATAATATGCTTTAATTATGAGAAGTCTCACCCTTACTTTACCGATTAAATTAATGAGGAGTCGGTGAGGATGGCTCTATCTTTTATCTTTTGTCCGGTGTTGTCATAGATTAAGGGAACGCTTAGTTAAGAGAATCATTGTTGTTTAATAGTTTTGGATTTGAATTCCTTAAGAACTATGATGTTTATTTAAAATTTTGATTTTGGTATTTCCGCTGTGTAAGACATGGTCTTATAACGATTGAATTGTCGATGTTGATCCTCGTAGCATGTAGTTTGAATGAAGTTTGTTTAATTATTAATTGTGACATCCCTTATTATACCGTGTTAAACTCTGATTAAGGATGATTTAGATATTAATTTAATTAATATATTCGGGGTATTTAGATGGGGTGTTACATAACATCTCGATTTTTATTAGCTATTTTTATTATTTATTTATTTATTTATTTAATTATTACATGGTGTGATAATTATTTAATTTGGTGATATATGTGTTAATTGAATTATTTGAATATATGTGTTATTTGAGTAATTAAGTTTATAAGTAGAAATATGATTAATTGGTATTGGGCTTGGTAAAACAAATAGAGTGGTTATATGAGTTAGGCCCATTAGTAAAATAAGTTGTAAGAATATAGATTAGTGTTAGTGTTGTCATAAAAATAAAAGAAGAGAAGAGAAGAGGAGAAAGAGGAAAAGAGGAAGAAACCCTAGAAGCGAATCTACAAAAGGTAAGGGGAGAATCCTTATTATTATTGACTTGCATGTGATTAGGTAATGAGTAGTAACATGATAGGTGGTTCTGATTTCAATTTCCATGAACTTTGAATGTTAGGATTTAAGAAGAAATCATGTTTTTCTACTTTTAATTGATGAATCATGTGTTATACCCCAATTTTTACCCATAAAATGTTTCATCATCTCATACCATCACATTACATCAAGATTGTAGGGTTGGTTCTTTCTCATATCCTTAAGTTTGCTTTCATGGGGATCACCAAGCACCTTATTTTTATATATTTGGTACATGTATATCTTGTGTTGATTAACATTTAGATAACATCAATGCATGTGTACTGTTTGCTCTTTGGACATTGTGTTGTAGGTGATGACACAAAAGCATTACTCAAGAGGATTCATACGCTCATGTGTTTATTTTCATATCTTCTTCAACAAGTTTCATGGAGATATAAGCTTCATTATTTGGTATACTTCAAGATACCATCACTGAGATGTCTAATGAGGTTTATCGTGCTTTATCTTGCAGGGGAAGTTCAAATGATTCAAAGTTTATTTAAGTGGTTTTACCTAATTGGATAAGTCCTTGATTCACTGGTCACAAGTACACAACTTCCTCAGTTTTCAATATTTTGGAGTGTTTCTTTTTGGTATGGGTTCTCATTATCATCTACAACAACTTTTCGTCATGTGACAAGACTCAATTGTGCAAGACAAATCATATGAAATTCTGATATCAAATATGAGATGTCGAAGATGATGTCACGACACTAATATTTGTCGGATGGATCATTAACAACACATAAATTAAATGCAGAAAACTAAATAACACAGTGAATTATTTACCTAGTTCGGTGCTACACACCTACGTTTGGAGGCTACCAAGCCAGGGATGAAGTCCACTATTCGCAGTATTAATTTGGAGTTAAACTTCCCATTTACACCCCTCACTTAATTACTACCCAATGACCCTTCTACCTAAGACCTTCGTAGATATGAGAAACGCATCTCACTCCCCTTAGTCACACACGATGACAATTAACAATAAAACAAAACTTGAAGACACGTAATGATCGTTGCTTCAAATATTATTGATGATTAACAGATTACAACTCAACTCATATCCACCTGAAGTATTATACAATACTAGAGTGGCTCACAATTAACAACCAAAAAAGACTTACAACCTAAAACTTAAAATAATACGTTAAATCTTCTACTGGAATGGCCAACTCTGTAAACAGGATTATAAGCCTTTTTATATGTTGACAATAGCTGGGGTTGCTTCACATTAAGTCTTCACCGAGTCCTATACTTTCTCCATGAAAGTAGGATAAAATTTCTCCAATAATATTGCAGAAGAACGTTACAAAGGTTGCTTAATCCAAGCATACAATTTAAAACAAATATAATCATAATGTTTCTGAACTAAAAAACCAGTTCAAGTTTGTAGCACATTGATCGCGACTTTATCGTCTATTAATCACCAGACTGCAAGTGCACAGTCCTATCGCGTAGTTTTAAAAGATATCGAACCCACAAAGACTATAAATCGAACTATTGTTATCCTAAGTTACGGTATACAGCTAAGGCGAATAATTCTTTAAGGTTTTTGGTTAAGGAAAATATAATAAATAAATGGATATTAGTATGTAATTCGTCTAACCTAAGGGGATCTGAATTTCCACTGGCTTGTTACTTAAGTTGAATAAAAATCCTATTTCAGCAAACAATATTCATCTAAAGATCCTATCTCAAACTGTCGCTCTATTGATTCGGATCATGTAATTAAATCCTAACGTATGCTCTCGCTATCCCGCCGAATTTAAAATCACTTTTTGGAAATAAATAAAGTTTAATTTCTTTTAAAACGCTGTCGCAGTCTTTAAAATTAATACCTAGTATCCACTATCTGGTTCTAAACCTCAAACTGTCGCTCTGTTGGTTTCTAACCTTAATCCAGTTTATTAACCTCAAACTTTCGCTCTGTTGGTTTCTAAACCTTTTAATAAATTAAATTAGAAATCTAAGTCAGAAAGAATATTTTTAACAACGTAACATTATGCCAGTTTATTTTCAGATTCCTTTGGTTCGATTAATTTACATACCAATATCAAAAAGACTTAGCCAGACATATTAATTAATTCAGACATGCATAAATAATATGGTTTAATATATTTAAACATTTCCACAATTAAATAAATAATATCAGGCAACAATAAATAAAATAAAATAAAATAAATAAATAAATAAAACCTGGAAATTAAGAATGCTGGAAATAATCTTGTTCTTGACTTCTTGAATTGAAAGGGAAAATAAAATACGACAAGGAATAAAAAGCATTGGATCTAACGTAAGGTTAGATCAGTGAAAACTAGAAAATATCGGAATAAAATTGCGAAATATTAAAATAGCGGTTGTTCGGTAAAAAATGCCGACCCTTAATTATGAAACTGGAACTTCTATTTATAGATCCATGAAGTAACTTCCCATTCTTTCCACACGCCAGCCCCGGGAACGTGGAGAATATTGCCTAAAAAGTGGAGGCGGTTGCCTCAAGAATGGGTCAATTGGGGACGTGCGCCTCAAAACGTGGGAAGAAGTGGTGGACCCCACTTGCGTGGGAGGCGGGCGCCTCCTTGCTATGCGGGAGGAGTGAGACGACCGTCTCACTCGTGACGTGGCGTGCTGGGCTTCCATGCTTTGGGCTGCTTGCTTGTGGGCCTAGTCTTGGACCTTTGCTATAATTGTTTTCTCCTTCTATAACACCTCCCTTTTACTATGTCACACCTTTTGCTTCATTTCTTTGCTTTTTAATCCGATTTTTCCTCGATTTTACTTCTTTGCTCGATTTATCTTTATTTAATACAAATACCTGAAACATAGAAAATACCAACGTAATATAGAAATAAAGTGAAATAATTGAATAAAAACATTAACATTATTTATGAAAAATACATCAAATATGTTATATAAAATCGTGTTATCAAACTCCCCTATACTTAAACCTTTGCTTGTCCTCAAGCAAAAATTAAAAATGAAAAATCACTTAAGCATAAGTCAAACGCAGATATATAACACAATTCAATTCGTACTAGGTTGCAATTTACTTCTTTGTTGGATAACTCGAGTTTAGACCTTGACACCAAAATTACCGTAATAACACTAGACAACCCCATTTATGCGACCAATTTAAGTCATGAATTATAGCTCGACCTAATACTTTCGTTTTGTTTCACCGTTTTCATTCGCGCAATCACATTAAGCCCTTTACCTTACGCACATAGTGGAGTAACCGGTTAGTGACTTTGATCTTTATAATCCACTAGGAGTCTGGTAATTATATTTGGTACTCCTTTATCCAATTACAAATTGCGGGGATCGTATCGTCATCCGCCTACCAAGTTCACACGGGACCATGAACCAATTCATAATGGATGTTTGCATAAATATTTCATAGTTTCTGCAACTGTTGAATTAAATGATCTGGTAAGGACCATCTAACTTAATAAGTGCATCTTCTAATAAAAATTCTCTTTAAAAATCTTGATCAATCACTTATATTCATCGATTCTCCACGTAGTTTGTCGTTTAAGGCCGATCGCTTAATAAACTACTCGGGTTACTTTAAAACTAAGTCTTAAGGTGTTGGTATAATAAGTACTTAAATCAATCTAACACATCGGGGGTTTTAAAGAGTTAGGATGGTAACAATTTTGCTAAGTCGCGCTCAAATTCTTAATTAAAAATAGGCAACCTAAGTATTATTTGAGTGTGTTAATATATGCGTTTTAATTTTTGTTAAAATTTGTCGTTATGGCTCAAGAAAAAGGAGGAATTGAATAAGCACGAAATTTAAACATAAAAGACTAAAATTTCATAAACATGTATTTTATTGAATGGAAATTTTGCAATATATAGAAAAGGAAACTAAAAGGAAAAACTAAATAGAGCAAAAAATAATAACGAACAAAGAAATGTTCGACTCCCAACTTAAAATAAGCATTGTCCTCAATGCGATAAAACCAGAGAAATCGAAAGGAGAAGGGTGGTCATCTCGAGGGAATCATGAAGGCATACTAATAATTGAAAAGCATGGAATCTTAATTTGCATGCCTTTTAGTAATACATGTGACTTAGGCAAAAGAGATAAGGAACACATTTGTACATACTTGTATATATATATAGATGATTTAGAATTTTTTAATTAATATATATATATATATATATATATATATATATATATATATATATATATATATATATATATATATATATATATATATATATATATATATATATATAATACTAGTATATAATGCTTTTAATTAATATAATAAATATTGGGAAAAATTGATTTGGTATATTAATAGGAGAAATGCGATAATTAAAATATTACTCAATTATAATTATAAATATTAACGTGAAATTTTTATTGAGTTTAATTATTACTACGGAAATAGTTCAAGCGCAAGAAAGGGTGCAATAGATAACCGACTAAAAATTTAAAATTTAACATAAAATAGAAAAATTGAAAATACGAAAAAGAAAAATTAAAATTAGAAACTAGAATGACTACCCATTGATTTTCCATGGCCACTTATCAAGCCATCTCACATATCCCTCACCTTTTCTTTTCTTACGTTTGTAGGGCGGTTTATTCTTTCGACATATTGGTAGTGGTTCTGGATTTATCCTAAGTATAAGTTTTTCAATTTTTGGCTTAGTGATTTCGTCCATCGCCTCATAAGTTAACCTCACCCTTTTAAAAGTAATTATATCCCTAATTTTATGGTCCTCTAATTTTCGCTTTTTAGGCAAGACTTCCAATAGTGGTGAATTAGTATGGATATTTTTCAATACCGCAACGTACGTTTTAGATTGGGAGTCTACCGGAGTTTCCATAAAAAATTTCGGGAAGGGAATCAGTGGGATATAGTGATTCGGGATTACAATAGATGTTTCCTTCTCTACCTCTTTTACAACCTCCTCTTTGAACAGTGTTGATGGATTTTCATCAACCTCCCCTATTTTCTCGTCAGAACTTTCCTCGGCCACAATATCATTCTCCTCAAACTCATCATCGCTTTCTAGATTTCCAAGTAGTATTTCCATAATGGTTGTTTCAATATCCACATCTTCCTCAGGTAGAGGTCCTAGAAGGTTTTGATCGAGTTGGGAGATTTGAGTCTCTAACGCCATACTGTGAGACGCGAGGGATTCAACCATATTGGTTAGTTGGCTAAGAGTTTCATTAATTTGAAGATTTTGTTTTCGCACTTCTTCATTTTGGATAATTTGCGCTTCATTTTGGATAAATTGTGTCTCTACAAAGTGCTCAATCATAGACTCTAACCTAGAGTTAGTTATCATCTCATCGGAATCCTCTATTGATGTTTCGAAATTAAAATCTTGTGATTCTTCAGAGTCTTGAAAGTAAGTTAAAGTCCCTTTTTGTGTTTCCCTATCGTGTTCTATCATCCTACATGATTCGTTAAAATCTTCCATTAATATTTCGAGATCAGATTTATATGGTTTCGGTGATTCTTCAAAATATTGGGCGTGATAATTATAGGAAGAATTTGGTTGAGGAAAAGTTTGGTTGAAATTATAAATTTCTTGTGGTTCTTCAAAATATGGGGATTGGTAGTTCTGAAGGTAGTTGGGGTAGGAGTAGGTTTGTGAAGCATTAAAGTTTTCCATCAGTATTTCAAGGTCGGATCTATGGGATTCTTGTGGTTCCTCAAAATACTGATAATGGGCATAGGAAAGATTTGGGTCATACATGGTAAATAAAATAAAAATGCCTTAGTCTATATGGTGTAACACCAGAGTTACAATATCGACTTAAATAGTCCCCGACAACGGCGCCAAAAACTTGATCGCGACTTTATCGTCTATTAATCACCAGACTGCAAGTGCACAGTCCTATCGCGTAGTTTTAAAAGATATCGAACCCACAAAGACTATAAATCGAACTATTGTTATCCTAAGTTACGGTATACAGCTAAGGCGAATAATTCTTTAAGGTTTTTGGTTAAGGAAAATATAATAAATAAATGGATATTAGTATGTAATTCGTCTAACCTAAGGGGATCTGAATTTCCACTGGCTTGTTACTTAAGTTGAATAAAAATCCTATTTCAGCAAACAATATTCATCTAAAGATCCTATCTCAAACTGTCGCTCTATTGATTCGGATCATGTAATTAAATCCTAACGTATGCTCTCGCTATCCCGCCGAATTTAAAATCACTTTTTGGAAATAAATAAAGTTTAATTTCTTTTAAAACGCTGTCGCAGTCTTTAAAATTAATACCTAGTATCCACTATCTGGTTCTAAACCTCAAACTGTCGCTCTGTTGGTTTCTAACCTTAATCCAGTTTATTAACCTCAAACTTTCGCTCTGTTGGTTTCTAAACCTTTTAATAAATTAAATTAGAAATCTAAGTCAGAAAGAATATTTTTAACAACGTAACATTATGCCAGTTTATTTTCAGATTCCTTTGGTTCGATTAATTTACATACCAATATCAAAAAGACTTAGCCAGACATATTAATTAATTCAGACATGCATAAATAATATGGTTTAATATATTTAAACATTTCCACAATTAAATAAATAATATCAGGCAACAATAAATAAAATAAAATAAAATAAATAAATAAATAAAACCTGGAAATTAAGAATGCTGGAAATAATCTTGTTCTTGACTTCTTGAATTGAAAGGGAAAATAAAATACGACAAGGAATAAAAAGCATTGGATCTAACGTAAGGTTAGATCAGTGAAAACTAGAAAATACAATACTGGAATAAAATTGCGAAATATTAAAATAGCGGTTGTTCGGTAAAAATGCCGACCCTTAATTCTGAAACTGGAACTTCTATTTATAGATCCATGAAGTAACTTCCCATTCTTTCCACTTCGTACGCCAGCCCCGGGAACGTGGAGAGAATATTGCCTTAAAAAGTGGAGGAGGCGGTTGCCTCAAGAATGGGTCACAATTGGGGACGTGCGCCTCAAAACGTGGGAAGAAGTGGTGGACCCCACTTGCGTGGGAGGCGGGCGCCTCCTTGCTATGCGGGAGGAGTGAGACGACCGTCTCACTCGTGACGTGGCGTGCTGGGCTTCCATGCTTTGGGCTGCTTGCTTGTGGGCCTAGTCTTGGACCTTTGCTATAATTGTTTTCTCCTTCTATAACACCTCCCTTTTACTATGTCACACCTTTTGCTTCATTTCTTTGCTTTTTAATCCGATTTTTCCTCGATTTTACTTCTTTGCTCGATTTATCTTTATTTAATACAAATACCTGAAACATAGAAAATATCAACGTAATATAGAAATAAAGTGAAATAATTGAATAAAAACATTAACATTATTTATGAAAAATACATCAAATATGTTATATAAAATCGTGTTATCACACATGTCAGTACATCTGTTGTGACATCTTCATAAAATCTGTTGATACATTATTCTTCATGGTATTTTTTGAGCAAAATGTTTTACCAAAATTGTTGTCAATCTACAGAACTAACAAACTTCCCCTTTGACAAATTTTGGCTAAAACATTATTTGAGAATATAAGCCATACAATTAACACCAGCATCATAATTAACAGTTAAGCACATATAGCATAGACATGGATGTCAACTTCACACAATTTATCAGACATATCAGAGCAACACATCATAATTAGCATCATAGTGCATCATAGTTCATCAGAGATACAATGGAAAAATTAAATGTTCAAACATCAGTTAGAACATCACATCACAGATGCACAAACATAGTCACATAGTCAGTATCAGTTGCTCCCCCTACATATAGCATCAATATATTTTAGATGCATACACAATTAACATACAGTTAGCTGCTCCCCCTCAACATCAGCATTTTGACACTTCATTGGTCAATATCCCATATTCAAAGTTAATCAGTCATTGTCAGGCTCACAAGTCACAGTCACGTCACTCTCCCCCCTTTTTAGTCATAATATTGTTGTAAATGTGTTTTATTGTGTTTTGTGTACATAATGTATCATTTGATAGTTTTGTATCTATTTTTGTAGGTATTTGTTGCATATTTGGAGCATGGATGAATAAAGAAGACACAGTTTTGGGAAGAAAAACAGCAACTTCCGCGCTTAGCACGGTAAGGTGGTTTAAGTAATAAATTAGATCACGCTTAACGCGGCTAGCGCGCTTAGCGCGATTTGTGGGATTTTGTTTTATAAATTCATTTCAAAACAGATTTTTAGGTTATGGTTTTGGGGTGGATTTTGATCCCCATTTCCATCAACCTTTATTTTTGATAGATTAGCTTAGAAAATAACATTAGGGCTTGCTCATGGATTATTGGAGGTGGATTGCTCTTCGATTGGCTTTGACAAACCAGTGTAGATATATGGTTTATCTCTTCTCCTCTCTATGTATGTATGTATTTCTACTCATAAATCATGTATATTTGTCACCTTTGGCGTTGTATAAAGTTTGCTTTACGAATTTGTGTTGGTGATTGTCTTAGGTTTTTACTCTACGTTAGGGATTTGAGCTTTGCTAGATATAGATTGCTTAGATTATTACCTAGGATGATTATTTGTTAGTTTCTAAATGCTAAAAATGGGTTTAGAGCTGACATTTACTTAGAGTATTTGATCTTAATGTCTCTGTGTTGGTTGTTTTGAGCTAGAGATAGTCGTTACAAGTGGCGCGGTTGACTTCTGTGTTGTTGAGGTATGTCAGACATGGATACCGAGGTGATGCGGTAGAATTCTCAATTTGGGTTAGAAATAACTTAGATTGTGAGAGGTATGTGATGACACGAACGAGTATTGTAGGCTAAGTATAACTGGACGGTAGATTTAAGTCTGTGACGGGTAGTATGCATTCGTTTTGGACAAGTTGTCTATCCTTTATACTTTTTGGTCATTTACTTTTTGTCTTTTCTTTACAACCCATTTAATCTCAAACTCATTAACGGTAGAATTGTCGAACGATGAATCAATAACCCATCTCTGTGGACACGATACGATATAACTTAACCGATATATATCACCCGGTAAAAATAAATACCAAAATCTTTGCTTGCCGCTTAATACTGCTGCAACATATGTCAAAGCCATAATTAACTCATAAACGACAACAATATGAAATTCTATATTAAACTATCATTCATTGTTACCTAGAGTTAATAGTTATGGATATTACATACCAAATCATTTGTCAAGCACATCAGTGCTAAAATTACGCAAGAGATAATTTAAAAATTCAAAGTATGAGCCATTGGGAACACAATTGACAGTTTTAAGCAAATTGAATTTTCTGCAGAACTAGCAGACCCACAACTTTCATCACTTCCTGATCCATCTTCAGAAGAACTTTGACTCTCACTTGTAAAACTGCTTTCTTCTTCCTGTACCTCCTGAGCAGCACTTGTAGTAGCAGCCCTCCTTAGAGCTCGAATGATTTCTTCAAATTTCAGCTTTCTTGCTGAGCTGATGTGTATGACCTCATCTAGTTCTTTGCAGGCTTCTGTTAACTCAGTAATCATATCACCCTTACTTATGGTCTTGTTCTCATCACCTGCAGATGTTAAAACAGTTTTTGGGACATGTTCCCCTGCAAACAATTTTTGGTGAAGTGATAAGGGAACTCCTCTTTTGCTGCCAGTGTCAAGGGTGGATAGAACTCCAGGGTGTTGTTGGAGAATGATACCACATATTAGAGTGGGAAAGGCAATGGGCAATTTTATAGCATAAGTGCCACCATGTTTGATTGTTTGATCAAAGATGTAGGAACCATAGCGAAATGACTTCTTCGTACCAGCATCATAAATAAATCTTCCTGCCCTACTGAAATTGTTGAGGTGTGATTTGTGGGAACCTAGTTGGCAGCTTCAGTCCTATGCAAGATTGCATACTTAACACTCAACTTCCCATCAGATAATTTCCCTTTAACATGTCATGCATTCACTTGGTTGGCAATGATGGTTTTGCACACTTGATTGTCAGTTACTTCAAATTCACTTTCCTCATTTTCACTTCTTCCAAGATACTTGTTGATAACAGCAGGTGAGAACTCAACACACTTTCCTCTCACAAAGACTTTCTGAAAGTCCTTGCTCCTTTTATCAGCACAATCCTCAAGGATGTTAACAATAAATTCCATGACCAAAATCTCATAACATTTAGGCAGCTTGGTTACAATCTTCATCAATCCAGCAATCAGAGATTAACTTCATGATTTTCTTGTACAATAAGACATCTCTTCCTAATTCTCTTTCCAAATAAATTTTTAAAATTGCCTAAGATATTATTCATCTATAAAGTGGAATAAGAAATATTCAATTTTAATTAATCATAGGCGAACTAGAAACTACTACTACTAGTATCATGTAAATATAAACTAGTCATATCACTAAATGTTGAATTATATTGTTGTGTTTGTACTAAAATTGATAATTGATATTAATTTAATGTTTATAAAATGGATTTAATTGCTACACACGGTAGTGAGTGTAAATTTTTTTATACTATTAATATATCACAATTATTTAATTATTATATTTAAAAAAAAGAAAAATTAAATTAAATATTTTAATAAATTAACGCTGCTTAAAAAAATTTCAATTAAATTCTTATAAAATATACTATTTAGTAATTTACATTTATAATTTTTAAAATATTTATATACTTCTGCAATAAAATATACTCTTTCATGTTTCATGGTATTTTTATTGGAAAATATTTAAATTAGAAGATACACGCCTCTAATATAAATAATATAAAGTTGAGGAGAACTGACAATGTTGTTAATGATTTATAATAAAATTTATGTATAATGTATGAAATTGTAGAATTTTAAATTAAAACTCAAATCAGATTTCGTGTTTTCGTGTAACATTATCGAATCATCCATCGTTGATAATAATTTGTTGTCAATCTTTCAAATGTTGATTTGTAAGAAAGAGAATTTAGTTTTGACATGTAACAAAAAAAATTGCAAGTGGTGTGTACGTGGTCGAGTTATATAGTTTAATTATTTCCATCCCCTAACCAAGAAACTTCTGAGGAGTCTCTATCAGCTGCATTCCACAATTCAATTCAACCAGGAGTACTTTTCATTTTAAAAGTGTACTCTAGCTCATTATTCGTGTCCTATATTATTCAGTTTACGGTAATGAGCCTGAGAATCGCAAGACAAATGCTAGAAGTGGTTCATGTCCTGTGTCACCAACCGCACTTGGCCACAAACTATGCAGCATCCCACGCTAACCATTGATAGTGCAAAGGATAATAATGGAGGGGGTTCATGGGAGGCAAGTACCTGCGCTGCATTGTATAATATTTTGATTTTGATTTCACTTTGTTCGTCTGAAAGGTGCTTTTGAAAAGAGACAAAGCCACCGAAGCAGACCTATTATATTATTCGTTGGTAGGCCCCATAAACATGGATGATTCTCGGCATTTGAGTTATTAGTGTGTATTCATCCAATTCAATAAATGATCTAGTAGTTAGAATTTGGAATCACTCGGGTGGTAAAAAATGTTGGACCAACAATTAGGAAAGGGTCGAGCGAGGAATATTTTTATGTTTGAAATTTTCTGTTTGAGCAATACACATTTGTGGGAGACACAATATTTGTCCACCTAAAACACATACTTATAAATGTTCAAGTCATCACATTTCTATCTAACGTGAAACTATTTTAGTCACACTCACACTTACTATATTCTCAACACTCCTTCTCAAATGTGAGTTCCACAATGCTTCCCCTCACACTTGTACCACACAGAACATTTCTTACTCCCCACCTTTGTGGCACCGTCGACACGGAACATTTCTTACTCACCACTCTGTATTGGACTATTTTACCCACACTCGCAGTCCACAATGCTCCCCCTCACACTTGTACTGCACAAAACGTTTCTTACTCACCGCCTTTGTAGCATGTCGACACGAAACATTACTTACTCACCATCTTGTGGCGCTGTTGAATTTGCGATACAAGTAAGCCAGACCCTTTCTCGAACCAAAGGCTCATGATACCATTTGTTGACGCAACAATCGGGGGAGGGTCGAGCGAGAAGCATTCTTATTTTTGGAACTTTTCGTTTTGAGCAACACACTTTTGTGGGAGACGCACCACTTGTCCACCTAAAACCTTAAGGTGATAGGTGAGTGGGTTCCCCCACTTACAAATGCTCAAGTCACCACATTTATATCCAATGTAGGACTTTTCCATACATTACTCACACTTGTATTATTTCCAACAAAAAATAGTGGTTTTGAAAGTGGATAGAGAGAGAGAGAGAGAACCGAGGGTGAGAAAATATACACTATTACGAAGAAAAAAAAGTATTTAACAACAGTTGAAAAAGATATATAATTACGTAAGTCCAAACTTTATTGTGTAGAGTGTTATTGTAGATATATCACTTGCAATCACGATCATAAGATCGTTGTAATATACTGGAAAGCGTGTGATATTACGACGATTAATTAACTCAGTTGTTGTGATAGATCTAAAGGTCTCACTGACATTCTGGAATTTATATTACCCCCTTGTAAAATATATTTTTTTGCTTTACCCTCCATTTCGCTCTATTTTTACACGCTTAGGGGGTACCCAAAAATCATAGGGGGTAATTGAAAAAAATAATTTTACAGGAGTCTAATGAGAATCTCACTAACATTACAGGGGAATTTGTATATTTAACCCTATTTATATCAAACACAAAAATATGTTATTTACATCTTCAATTTTAAAAATATATCAAACATATCTATAAATCAAACAACATGGCCCTTAAGCCAAATGTGGATAAACGCCTAACATTCAAGAATTTCTTTAAAGTCCT
Organism: Vicia sativa; assembly: GCA_021764765.1. NCBI lineage: Eukaryota > Viridiplantae > Streptophyta > Magnoliopsida > Fabales > Fabaceae > Vicia > Vicia sativa. The sequence continues at coordinate 156,981,095 of CM038792.1, forward strand.
CAAGGGGAGATGTTGTTTTGCCGTTAAACATCTACATAAAAAAGAGCAAAAAAAAAAGAATATCATGCATAATAATTGTGAGATATTGGATTGAACTCTATTGGGTTGAAGGGTAGCTTCGTGGTTCGACAAGTTTGATAGAGGTTAGTATGCAGTCGAAGGTCGTTCACATGCTGGTGTCGAAGTACTGTATATTGCAGTCGAAGTATGGTCAAACATGCAGTTGTAAAAAATGCTAGGATTGTTAGCATGTCGAATTAGACATGTTTGTTATGTCTAATTGTTTAAGTTAAATTGTACTCTAAATTACCTTGTAATGAGTATGTGAAAAAACTCATTAGTTTAGTGTGTTAGGTTTATTATAAATAACATAATAGTCTATCATCATTGTATACTACAAATCCTAATTTAGGGTGAGAGAGGTTATTTGTTATCCTTATGTACTTGTAGTCTTATTTAAAGAGAAATTAAGGAATAATAGTTAATAACCAATGCATTCTGTTCCTCTTGCTTTCCTGATTACTATCAAAAAGGTTACCTACTGTCAAAGCAACATTTTGTACTTTGATCTTAGTATCATTTTTCATAACAAATAGGTGCCATGGGCGTGGAGAAGATGTCTTCAACAAAGTATGAGATTGAAAAGTTCACCGGAGTGAATGATTTCAGTGTGTGGCACTTGAAGATGAAAGCCCTATTAGTTCAACATGGTTGTTTAGAAATGTTGAAAAGAGTCGCAACCATGGATTGCGTTAAAGGAAAAAAAGAAAAGATGACCATGATTGAGAAAACACACAACGCCATCCTATTGAGCCTCGGTAAAAGGTTCTTCGACGGGTTTCAAAGGACACGACAATGGTTTGATTATGGGTGAAACTTGAAAGTTTGTACATGACTAAATCACTGGTAAATCAACTCTACCTAAAACAAGATTTGTATTCATTCAAGATGATTAAAGATAAAGTATTGGCTGAGCTGTTGGATATGTTCAACAAACTGATTATTGATCTTGAAAATATTGACGTCAAATTCGATGATGAAGATCAAGCGATGTTGTTGTTATTGTGTGTTTTACCTATATCACATGCTCACTTCAAATATAACCTCTTATATGAAAGAGAGTCCCTAACCTTTGAAGAAGTTCAACCGACCTTGTATTCTAAGGACTAGAATGAACGAAAGGAACATAAACCTTTGACGGTTGGTGAACGTTTGGCCATTAAAGGAATTTTTTTGCGAAACGATGATATGTTCGACAAGAAGAAGGGTAAAAGTCATTCGAAGTCTTATAGTGGTGATGCACCTAATATTCGATTATATTATTGTAAGAAGGAAGGTCATACAAGAAAAGTGTTACCTAAACACCTGAAAGATCACAAAGATAAGAATAATGGCAACACAACTATTGTTCAAGATGATTTTAGCTCATCTGATGTTTTTGTGGTTTCAAGCAGCGACTCAAGAAAATAGTGGATTATAAATTAGGTATCCACTTGGCACATGACTCCAAACAAAGACTTGTTCGAGGAGCTGTGTGATCGAGATGGTGGATATGTACTGTTGGGAAATAACAAAGCTTGCAAGATTGCATGTGTTGGATCTGTGAGATTCAAGCTCCATGATGAGTTAATAAAATTGTTGACTAAAGTCAGATATGTACCTTATTTGAAGATAAATTTGATTTCTCTTGGTGAATTCGATCAGAAAATATATGTTTTACAAGGAGAAAAAGATATCCTAAGATTCATAAAGCGGTCAAAGGAAGTCTTAAGAGGCATGAAGAAACAAGGCTTGTATACCCTTGAGGCTGAAGTTGTAAGTGGGTCGAAAAATGTTGCATCCACAAAACTTTTGCCAAAGGCATAAATTTGGCACATAAGATTGGACCATGTCTGTGAAAGGAGTTTGGTCGAATTGGGGAAACAAAATTTTCTTGGTGGAGACAAAGTCGAAAAGTTGAAGTTTTGTGAACCCTTTGTACTTGGAAAATCTTGCGAAGTGAAGTTTAATAAGGGAAAACAAAGAACACGTGGATCTCTTGATTACATTCATGTTGATCTTTAGGGATATCCAAGGTGTCTATCACATTTAGGAGCAAGGTATTTTCTATCCATAGTTGATGATTATTATAGAAAGTTGTGGGTATTCATCTAGAAGACGAATAATGAAACTTTTGAAAATTTCAAAACTTGGAAGACTCTGGTTGAAAATCAAACTAGCGGAAAGGTTAAGAGGTTTAGAACCAACAATGGCCTTGAATTTCGCAATGAGGCTTTCAACTACTTTTGTGCCGCCTCTAGTATTGCAAGGCACAAAACTACTGCAGGTACTCCATGACAAAATGGTTTGGCTTAAAGGTTTAATCGAGATATTTTTGAGAGAGTTAGATGCATGTTGACTAATGTTAGGTTAAAGAATGTGTTTTGTGCTAAGGCTATTTTGACAACAACATATATGATAAATATATGTCATTCAACCACATTAGATATGAAGGCACCTGAAGAAGTTTGGTCGGGACATCCACCAGATCTCGACAAAGTGAGAGTATTTAGCTGTGTAGCCTATGCTCACATTAGGCAATACAAGTTTGAACCCGGAGCTCTAAAATGAACGTTCATGGGATACCCAAAATGAGTAAAAGCTTATATAACATGGTGCCTAGATCTAGGTCACGAGACGTGTATCACCAATCGATATGTATTTTTCAAGGAAGCAGAAATGGCTTTCAAGAAAACTTATGATGATGGTCAAAGTGCAAAATATCTGAAGACTAGCTGGAACAGGGAGAGACTTTTGTTGAGGTAGATCATGTTGTTGCTTAATTGTGTATCCCAAATAAAGTCAAAGAAGACGTATAAGATGTTGAGGGAGTTGAGGAAATTGTCAATGACTACCTATTAACAAGAGATAGGCTGAGAATAGTCGTAAAGGCACCTCAAAGACATGGGTAAGTAGATCTTATAAATTATGCCTTTATCTTTGCAAGTGAGGTTCTAGACGAAGAACCTCAATACTATATGTAAGATACGTGGAGTCAAAATAAAACTGAATAACTAAAGGCCATTGATGATGAGATGAAATCTCTTAATGATAACAACACTTGGGAATTGAGCAAGAAACTTGTTGGAGCCATGTTAGTCAATTGTAATTGGATTTTCAAAGTTAAGGAAGGAATCAAAAGAGTTACATTGAATAGATACAAGGCAAGATTGGTCGCAAGGGGGTCCACTCAGAAAGAAGGTGTTACCTTCAATGACGTGTTTTCTCCTACTATGAAGCACATGTCCATTCAAATGCTACTTTCCATAATGGCATAGTTCGACCTAGAACTAGAATATATGGATGTGAAATAACTTTCTTGTATAGAGATATAGATGAAACAATTCTGATGAAGCAACTTGAAGGATATGTCTATAATGGAAAGGAAGATTATGTGTTCAAGTTGAGTATATCACTATATGGTCTGAAAAAATCTCCTCGACAGTTGAATAGTAGATTTGATAAGTTCATAGCACACATAGGTTTCATTAGAAGTGAGTTCGACCATTGTGTTTACTCCAGATTTCAACCTGAAAATTCATTTGTTATTTTGTTGCTTTATGTGGATGATATTATCAGAACAAGCAACAATATCAAAGATGTAATGAGGGTGAGTGATGAACTTAATAAAGAGTTCAACATGAAGGATATGGGAGATGCATCCATGATTTATGGGATTGGCATACGAAGAGATATAAAGTAGTATAAATTATGCTTATCTCAATATGCATACCTATATAAGGTTCTCAACAAGTTTGGTATGTCGAATTCAAAGCATATTTGGCTCCTACACACCCTCAATTCAAGTTGAGTATAGATCAATGTCCCATTACTGAGGTCGAAAGAGCTTATATGAATGACATTGCATATGCTAACATGATAGGTTCTTTGATGTATTTTGAGGTTTGTACTAGACTTGACATAACATATGCAATAAGTCTTGTAAGAAGGTACGTAATAAATCTAGAAAAGGCTCACTGGCAAGCATTGAAGTGGATTCTAAGGTACATAAATGGGTCTCTAAACATAGTCCTAAGTTATGGTGGAGACTTGAGTGAATAAAGTAAAGCAGTAATCGAAGGGTTGTCGACTCTGATTATGCAAGTTGTATGGATTCCAAAAAATATTTTTATGGATATGTTTTCACTATGTTTGGCACATCAATGAGTTGGAAAGTGACACTTCAGAAGGTTGTTGCCTTATCAACCACTGAATCATAATATATTTACCTCACTAAAGTTGTGAAATAAGCATTATGGCTTAAAGGTTTTTCTAAGGAGCTGAAACTTCAAGTTCGAGCTATCAATGTTAAATGTGATAGTAAAAGTGCAATACACATGTCGAAAAATTTAGCCAATCATGAGCGAACCACACACACAATGTGAGACTGCATTTTGTTAGAGAGGTAATCGAACATGGAGAATTCCAAGTGATAAAGGTTTAGAAAAATCACAATATTGCTTACATGATCACCAAGACCTTGCGAAGTTGTAATTTTTTCCATTGTATGTAGTTGATAAAGCTGCATGAAGAAAGCTAGTTTGGTCTTTGTTGTTATAGAGTTTGTTCCAAGGTGGAGATTTGTGAGGTATTTTATCGAACTCTATTGGGTCTAAGGGTAACTTCGTGGTTCGACAAAGGTTAGCATGTAGTCGAAGGTCACTCATATGTTGGTGTTGAAGTAGTGTATGTTGTATTTAAAGTATGGTCAAGCATGCAGTTGTCGAAAATGCTAGGATTGTTAGCATGTCAAATTGGGCTTATTTATTATGTCCAATTGTTTAAGTTAGCTTGTATCCTAAGTTAATTTGTAATGGGTATTTATGATTAAAAAAACCATTAATTTAATATGTTAGGTTTACTATAAATAACATACCAGTGTCTAATCATTGCATACTGCAAATTCTAATTTAGGGTAAAAAATGTTATTTGTTATTCTTGTGTGTTTGTAATCTTAAAAGAGAAGGTAAAGAATAGAAGTTAATAACTTATTCATTGTGTTCCTCTTGCTTTCCTGATTACTACCAAAAGGGTTTCCTGCTGTCAAATAAACCTTTTTATACTTTGTTCTTGGTGTATTTTTTACGACAATAATAATTGAATAGCCAACTTATATATAAAATAATGTAAGCATTTTATGACATATATACTATATAGTGTATCTCATAATCAACAATGTCGGCAACGACAATATTTAACATGTGTTTTATGACATAATACCCACACTCATAACCCTCTAGCTGTTTCTTCGTCTATAAATTTAAACAATATTTTCATGAATATAACCACACATTAATCTAACAATATATATGAATGATAGAAATAAGTAATCAGACCACTTACCTTAGGCAATAGCCACATGAGCTTTCTTCTAATATTATGCATGATATTGTGTGGTTGCATAACACTGTACATTGAAAATGAATTAAACATATTACACATTAGACTAATTACAATGTCATAGAAAATTTTACTTTAAAGTTTCGTATAAACATACACTTACCTATTAATAATATCTATCATGTCCCTTTTCGAGATTCTTTTGTAAGGAACACAATGTATTATCGTATTCGTCATAAGTGATATGATGATCAATTGTCAATGACCATTGAACAAACGCGAGCATATATATATATATATATATATATATATATATATATATATATATATATATATATAATTAGTATTTGCTAAAACAAAACTAATATATAATTGAAATTTTGGCTATCAGACTCTGGATGTCCTAAAAGATGTAGAGACACCGGATAAAGAACTTGCAACTCTACAAAAGATTTTGAGAAACAAATTTTTTCACACAAAAGGTCTTGCTGAGTGTGCCAATTTGTTTATTGAGAAATTTGGTAAACAAATACAAGTTTGAATTTACTTAAGGGATTAAAGTCGAAAAGATCTCTGATATATTATGCAAAAATTATAGGTTTGAACATGTTTGACATTAAATTCAAAAGAATGAAAAGCTTGTAAAAAAGAACTTGAAATGCATAAAAGTAACTTAATTCATAAAGTGGAACTCAAATCATACATTTTCTAATCACTCGTTTCTCTCAACACTAGTACTTTGAGTTTATAAAACTTGTGTGTGAAATTGCAGACCTTAAAACTATAAACAAACAAAAATTATTAACTAGTCCTAAGTAACTATCGACAATGTTCGATCCAAAAAATATGAAATGTTCCCATTTCCATGCAACCTTCACCATTTCAAGCTTGACACATGTTATTGAATAATTGTTTGATCTTATCCACTTTGGTCTCGTTCGATTGGGCAGTTATACATTTTTGGAAACTCAAAATTCCACCAAGTCTAAAGCTCTTGCGTATCTTTGGTCTTCACACTAGTAAATATTTGACCAAAATTATCACTATCCTTTGACAAATTTCCAATCAACATTGAAACTCATGGCCATGACTTGACCATTTCAACCTGAAGACAACAACTAATTATCAAAATAGTTTATAATCTTCAAATCTGACACTTTGTAAAAAATTAAGAGGTAACGCCCACAAGGTTAATACTCAAATGCTTTAGTCATTGAATGAGTGAGAAAGTAGCATGAGTGTATGCGTAAAAAGTTACTGAAATGATGTGTGCTATAATTAATATAGTGCAAAGATTTAAAACCATCTATGTAAGATACAATGCCTCATACTAATTGCCATCTATTTAGATTTGACGGTGAAAAATACTAATTGCCATCTATTTAGATTTGACGGTGAAAAATACGTTGAAGGTCGAAATCATGTATCACCACTTGGGGTGAAGTTTCAATTGTTACACATGCATTTACGTATGAAACTTGTTGTTGGACATTTTTTCGTATTCCTAACAAAATGCCCAAAGAAAGACATAAACATACATAATTGATAAGTTCCAAAATTTAGTTATTTTGTATATATGTTTTGTGGCACTTATCGGTTCTTTTGTTGATATTCTTCGAATAAATCCCCCGCTTTTTGTATAAATGTATACATAATAGAATAATTGATTTTTTGTGTAAATATTGTATCATTTGATAGTTTTTCATCTCTTTTATAGGTATTCATTCATAATTGGAGCATTGAGTAATAAAGTGTCGAAGACACGGCTTCAAACGCGTGATTTGAGCAACTCATCAACGAATAAAGCTCAAAATCAAAGAATAAAAATCATCAATTTGATTGATATTTGTCATGGTTAGATAGGAAATTTAATAAGCTTTCCAACGCTTCAAACCGGGCGCAATTCCGAGTTACGGTTCTCAAGATATGGCAAAAACAAGATGTTGAACATCACAGACCCCGCTTAGCGCGAATACCGCGCTTAGCGCGCCCTGCAACTTGAGAATTCTTTAAAAGGGGCTAAAAACACATTTTTAGGTTATGGGTTGGGTATTTTTGAGTCCCACACCATCAACATCATTTTTTTTGATAGATTTGCTTAGAAAACAACATTGGAGTTGCATTTGGATGATCCGAAGTCGAATCCCTCATCGATTGGTGTTGACAAACCAAGAAATGTTTGGTTCCTCTTCTTCTCTTCTCTTTGTAATCTCTTTTGTTGGGTTTTGTATGTATGTCTACTCGTAACTCATGTATATTTTTGACTTCCGTGTTGTTGAGATAGGCCAGAAATGACTATTGAGATGATTCAGGAGGATTCTCAATTTGGGTTAGAAATAACCAAGTTTGTGAGAGGTATGTGATGACACAGACGAGTAACGTAGGCCAAGTATGACATGGGTGGTAGATTTAAGTCTGTGACGGGTAGTTTACATTCGTTCCAGACAAACTGTCTATCCTTTATACTTTTTGTTCATTTACTTTTGTCTTTTATTTTCATTTCTTTTAATCTCAAACTCTTTAACGGTAGAATTGTCAAATGACGAATCAATAATCAATCTCTGTGGACACGATACGATATAACCTAACCGGTATATATCACCCGATAAAAATAATACCAACTCTTTGCTTGCCGCTCTATCGCAGCAACAATAACCATAATTTAATTAGAATTTAATTGATATGAATTGGTGGTGTAAATACATTTTACCTTTTACACCGTCATTTAATCGCAACTGTTTATTATTTTAAAATAATATATTTAAATGATTATGATGCATTAATAGTGTAATGCTTGTACAATGATATAACATAACAGCTCAACTCATTTAATGATAAACTGAAATTAATATGCTATAATGCATTTTCATAGAGATAGAGTGAGATGAGTATAATATCATTTTTATTCATTGGTTAGTATATACAACAAATATAATTAGGATATTTATATTATAGTTTCTAACATTGTTACATTTAACTCCTGACTGTAACATGTAACCACTAATCTACTACTTAACTAACTCTGTTAGTTAAAAATAGTAACAATTGAAATATTGTATCTCTAATACCCCCTTCAAACTCAAGGGGATTGGACTTCATACAAGACCTTGAGTTTGTGTATGAATTCTTGTAAGAGGGGTGAACCAATAGGCTTTGTTAAGGTGTCTTCAATTTGAGCAGAGACATGAATATGATGAAACTGAATTGTCTTTGGCACTACCCTATCTCTGACAAAGTGAATATCCAATTCTATATGATTTGTTCTAACATGTAACACATGGTTGTGAGATAAAAAGACAACACTAAAATTATCGCAACGAATATTTGGAGTATGATAAGCTATACCAAGTTCTGCTAATAAGGATACTACTCATAATAATTCATGAGTGGTATAAGCCAAGGCCATGTACTCAACCTCCGCGCTCTACCTATCCACCAAATACTACTTTTTAGAACTCCAGGAAATCAGATTTGGTCCAAAGAATAAGCAAGTGCTAGATGTGGATTTTCTGTCATCCATGTCACTTGTCTAGTCATAGTCACTATAGCCTCCGAGGGATTTTTTTTAGCAGATACATGAGAAAAAACTCCATAAAATCATATTTGGTCCAAAGAATATGCAAGTGCCAGATGTGGATCTTCTATCATATATGCCACTAGTTTAGTCAAAGACACTAAAGGCTTTGAGGGGGAAAAATTTAGCAGATAAGAAGGAGAAATCAACAAACCATAATGAAGATTTCTAATTAAATATTTGAATATTATTCTATATGCATACCAATGAGTGTCCAAAAGGGAGGCCATAAACTGGAAAGCTTTATTCACATTGAATGTTATGTAAGGTTTGGTTAATGTAACATACTACAGGGCATCAATAATAGACCTGTACAGTTGGGGATCAGAGAAACTTACAAATCCACTTTTACTTAGCTTACTGGTGATGAGCATTGTGTTAGCACTCTAATAGAAATTTCCATATTGACCTTGAAAAGTAGGTCTCTGGTGTATTTTGTTGGAGTGAGAAAGATATAACCATTGGATTGAGTCTTGACATATGTCCCCAAGAAATAAGTCGGCCTAGCAAGTTTACTCAAAGAAAAAGTGGAGTTCGTATTATTCATGAGATCTTGAACAAGCTTAGGACTTGAGATTGTGTTTAAAATATCATCTACGTAGACCAGTACATACAATGATATATGATGACACACAAATACATCATTTATTTAACTTGATCAATGCATGTTTTCTAGTTGTTTTGATTTGAGTTTGCACTATTATGTTGGTATTTAGTTTGTTTTCATGTATTTAGCCATTTAAGAGGTGCGTGAGAAGAAGCGAAGCAAAATAGGCGAAAAACATAAGAAATGGAGTAAATTTGCATTCGAGACATTGTCCGACGATTCTGAGTATAACTTTTTATGTGTAAATCATAATGACGCCTCATTCAAAGCGTTGGAAAGTTAAAGAATAATCTACATCTTGGGAAATGTACATATGGCAAGCTCCATGTAATGATGGCATACGCCATATTCCCAAATCTTGGATCAGTTAAAAACGGTTAGAGAAAGGCCACAATCTTCATAGTTTCTTCATCTGGCAGGCGCCGTGGTATGGATGGAGGGCACCACCTTTGATTAGCTCATTTCCCGCCCAAAAGGAGTTGGAGGGTAACCTTGTAATTCCAAGGATTTAGTTTTCTCTATAAGTAGGCATTCCTAGTTTCATTTCAAATCATCCAAGCTTAGTACAAGCTAAGCCATATACTTTACCATTTGAAAGTTATAATCCTTCACATCGGGGGGTTATAACAATTGCTCTTGTATCGAGTTTAGATTATTTAATTTGAACTTATTTGTCTTTCCGTCATTTTATATTTCGTCGAAGTTTATTTTCGTCGTACCAGATTCAAAGTATTTGCATTTACTTTACTTACTTTCTTGCACTTGCTTTACTTCATTTATCTTCTTGCCATGTCTTTATGTACTTGTTTATTTCCCCGCACTTATTTCTCTCCGTCTTATGTTTATTTTCGCACTAAAACCATTTACTTTTTACTAAACATGTCCGACTAATTTATTAGTGTTTGGATGCGAGGATCATCAACAAACGGCGCTCTACATGTTGTCTCTTTAGGATTACCTTTGTGGGTTATTTTGATTTAAAAGCAATTTTCTGAATTTATTTTAATCTGCCTCCACGAAAGTGACATAGTGAAAACGTTGGATAAGATCGAAAGTCGTCCGACACTAAAAGACTAAAACTGGTTTGTTTTTAATTAACAAATATCGCGAAAGCACTTTTTAATTAATTAGGGAGTTTAATATTTCTAGAAAGTGATTTTAAACCTATTTACGAAAGCGCGTCGTTTATAGGTTTCAGATATGATTACCCGAGCGAAATCCAGGAACCCTTTAAAGTTAAACTTTTCAATCAAAATCACTTTTCAGCTAGGCTAAGAACTTGATTTCTTGAAAATAAATTTACTACTTTAACGCAATGCGCATTGTTCATATGTGACAAATGAACTGGTAGACTTAAAGAGTAAATTCGGTTTTGAATCGACGAAAGCGACAATTCCTGTTAAATTGATTCTTTTCAAAGTGGAAAACATTGCCCCGTAAGTAATCTTAGTAGAGACAATTAGAGTATTGTCTAACTGATGTGAATTGCATTCTAGCATGTCTTTTATTTGAATTTATTTGCTTTTTGTACTATTACCTTTCACTGTGCACTCGCGAACACCAATTTGATCAGCCTAAGATAAACACTGTAACAGTAGACATCGATAGATTGACAATCGGTCTCTATGGATTCGACAATCTTTTATATTACTCTGACGTGATTCGTAAACTTGCAAAATTACGCATCAAATTTTTGACGTCGTTGCTGGGGACCAGCTTTATCAAATGTCTTACCCTATTGTAACACCGTATAGACTAAGGCCCTTTTTTCTCTATTACTATGTATCATCAAAATTTTATCTACAATTATCACTGCCAGTATTTTGAGAAACCAGAAGATGCTTATAAATTCGACCTTGAAATAATAATGGAGAATTTCCTTGAGGCACAAACTCTCTTTAGGCTATAACCTATGATGAAGCGCTTTGTAGCGACACAAGCTGTCCAAAATGAAGAATTTAGAAAATAAAATTTCCATATTAGTGAAACCCTTAGGCAACTGAACACTGTGGTCGAGTCCCTAACGACTCACAATATGGCCTTGGAGACTCAAATCTACCTAACGACTCGCAATATGGCCTTGGAGACTCAAAAGCAATTTTCTGAATTTATTTTAATCTGCCTCCACGAAAGTGACATAGTGAAAATGTTGGGTAAGATCGAAATTCGTCCGACACTAAAAGACTAAAATTGGTTTGTTTTAAATTAACAAATATCGCGAAAGCACTTTTTAATTAATTAGGGAGTTTAATATTTCTAGAAAGTGATTTTAAACCTATTTACGAAAGCGCGTCGTTTATAGGTTTCAGATATGATTACCCGAGCGAAATCCAGGAACCCTTTTAAGTTAAACTTTTCAATCAAAATCACTTTTCAGCTAGGCTAAGAGCTTGATTTCTTAAAAATAAATTTACTACTTTAACGCAATGCGCATTGTTCATATGTGACAAATGAACTGGTAGACTTAAAGAGTAAATTCGATTCTGAATCGACGAAAGCGACAATTCCTGTTAAATTAATTCTTTTCAAAGTGGAAAACATTGCCCCGTAAGTAATCTTTGTAGAGACAGTTAGAGTATTGTCTAACTGATGTGAATTGCATTCTAGCATGTCTTTTATCTGAATTTATTTACTTTTTGTACTATTACCTTTCACTGTGCACTCTCGAACACTAATTTGATCCGCCTAAGAGAAACACTGTAACAGTAGACATCGATAGATTGACAATCGGTCTCTATGGATTCGACAATCTTTTATATTACTCTGACGTGATTCGTAAACTTGCAAAATTATGCATCAAGTTTTTGACGCCGTTGCTGGGGACCAGCTTTATCAAATTTCTTACCCTATTGTAACACCGTATAAACTAAGGCCTTTTTTCTCTATTACTATGTATCATCAGAATTTTATCTACAATTATCACTGCCAGTATTTTGAGGAACCAGAAGATGCTCATAAATTCGACCTCAAAATAATAATGGAGAATTTCCTTGAGGCACAAACTCTCCATAGGCTATAACCTATGATGAAGCACTTTGTAGCGACACAAGTTGTCCAAAATGAAGAATTTAGAAAACAAAATTTCCATATTAGTGAAACCCTTAGGCAACTGAACACTGTGGTCGAGTCCCTAACGACTCACAATATGGCCTTGGAGACTCAAATCTCCCTAACGACTCACAATATGGCCTTGGAGACTTAAAAGCAATTTTCTAAATTTATTTTAATCTGCCTCTACGAAAGTGACACAGTGAAAAAGTTGGGTAAGATCGAAAGTCGTCCGACACTAAAAGACTAAAATTGTTTTTTTTAATTAATAAATACCACGAAAGCACTTTTTTAATTAATTAGGGAATTTAATATTTCTAGAAAGTGATTTTAAGACTATTTACGAAAGCGCGTCGTTTATAGGTTTCAGATATGATTACCCGAGCGAAATCCAAGAACCCTTTCAAGTTAAACTTTTCAATCAAAATCATTTTTCAACTAGGTTAAGAGCTTGATTTATTAAAAGTAAATTTAATACTTTAACGGGATGCGCATTGTTCATATGTGACAAATGAACTGGTAGACTTAAAGAGTAAATTCGGTTCCGAATCGACGAAAGCGACAATTCCTGTTAAATCAATTCTTTTCAAAGTGGAAAACATTGCCCCATAAGTAATCTTTGTAGAGACAGCTAGAGTATTGTCTAACTGATGTGAATTGCATTCTAGCATGTCTTTTATTTGAATTTATTTACTTTTTGTACTATTACCTTTCACTGTGCACTCTCGAACACTAATTTGATCCGCCTCAGATAAACACTGTAAAAGTAGACATCGATAGATTGACAATCAGTCTCTATGGATTCGAAAATCTTTTATATTACTATGACGTGATTCGTATACTTGCAAAATTACGCATCAAGTTTTTGACGCTGTTGATGGGGACCAACTTCGTCAAATTTCTTACGTTATTGTTACACCGTATAGACTAAGGCACTTTTTTCTCTATTACTATGTATCATCAAAATTTTATCTACAATTATCACTGCCAATATTTTGAGGAACCAGAAGATGCTCATAAATTTGACCTCGAAATAATAATGGAGAATTTCCTCGAGGCACAAACTCTCACTAGGCTATAACCTATGATGAGGCACTTTGTAGAGACACAAACTGTCCACAATGAAGAATTTAGAAAACAAAATATCCATATTAGTGAAACCCTTAGGCAACTAAACACTGTGGTCAAGTCCCTAACGACTCATAATATGGCTTTGGAGACTCAAATCTCCCTGCTTGAACAAAAACCTCTAGGACCCTACCCTGAGGAGCATGTGGATGTTGTAACAACCAGTAGTGAAATAAAATGAAAACCCTAAGGAGAGTGATAACGAGGTTTAGGAAATTTCTAATGAGAAAATAGTAGAGATTAAGAAAAATCCACTGACACTATCCAAAAGGGAGGTTTTCGAAGAGGTTGAGAAGGAAACACCTTATGTTTTTCCTCCTCCCTACAGCCCACATATTTCTTTACCTAAAATATTTGTGGAAGCTGGGGTAGACTCCAAATCTAAAAGGTATGTGGTGGTATTGGAAAATGTCCAAGTCAATGCACTTTTATCAGAGGACCGACACAAAAATAGAAAATTAGATGTCCATGAAACTAAGGAGGTCATAAATGTTAAGAGGGGAATGTTAACTTTTGAGATGGTTGATGAAAGAACCAAATTCAAATCGGAGAAGATGATACGTAAGATAGATCTCGAACCACCACCACAAGTTAAGAAGTTTGACCACCCTACAGAATAAAGAAAAGAAAAGGTGAGAGATATGAAAGATGTCGTGATAAGTGGCCATGGAAATCAAAGATTGAGCCATTGAGCTACCGACGTTAAAAGAAGCGTTGTGTGGGAGGCACCCCACAAGATTTTAATTTAATATTTTTGCTTTTGTTTGAGTTTGCAAAAAATAAAGATATCGATTACTTGACACTATCAGCTGCATGCAGGCAACTACTAGGGCGGACATTGATCAAGTTCTTATTCCTTTTCCCACTTGTACTAAAACATAGAGGACAATGTTTGGTTTAAGTGTGGGAGAGGAACTTTACCTTTTACTTGTTTTCTAGATTAGATTTCCTACTTTCTAGTTAGATACCTTCTAGTATTTTTCATATTTTTTTAGTTAGTTTATCGAGTGATTACATGTATTGTCAAGTCTTTATGTTTGATTTTTGTTGTCTTTTAAACTTCATCCATTTTCTTGAGCCATACCGGAATTTTTTGAACAAAGAAACACTGTTTATTTTGAATTTATGGGCTATTATGCAAACTTGGGACATGTTATAGAAACGTGAAAAATATCCTGAATACTGATATCGTGGTAACACTATAAGTCTCTTAATTATAGAGATTGATTTAGATAACTTTTATGCCTTAGCCATAAAATATCACCCCTAATGAATCCTTAAGTAGTTTATTCGAGCAGTCAGCACCCTCTTAAGCATACTCTATGTAAGGAAGCCGATGAATATAAATGAATGATCCTAAAAATATAAATGCTTTTATTCAAAAAAGGGAATGCACTTATTAAGTTAGGTTACCCTCCCTCGATCATTTAATCTACCAGTCGTGGAACCTACAAAAATAAATAAATAAAATAATCCGTTGTTAGTTGGTTCAGAGGTATCTGGTGCTGGACTTGGTAGGACAAATTATGATCCGATCCCCCACAACTTCAATTGGATAAATAAAAAGGGTTACCAAACTTATGTACCAGAACCCTATGCAAAAATATCAGATTCATTAACTAGTCACCTTACTATAAGTGTGTACGGATAACAAGCTTAATGTGATTGCGCCTGAATGAAATAGGACAGAAAATGGGTGAGTAAATTAGTATTTGGCATAGTAACATGATGTGGATTAGTTTATGTAGAGACTTATGACCATAAAAATGTGGAATGTGTTACTACGATGCCCTTGTTTTTGTGACATAATATCTGTTGATGTGACATTGTTCAAAGTGAAGTCGTTAGACCCTGAATAATTATTTTAATGACACTGTCTACTTCATATTTTCTTGAGGACAAGCAAAAGTTCAAGTGTGGGAGATTTTGATGACACGCAAATACATAATTTATTTGACTTGATCAATGCATTATTTCTAATTGTTTTGATTTGCATTTGCACTATTATGTTGGCATTTAGTTTGTTTTCAGTTATTTATCCATTTAAGAGACGTGTGAGAATAAGCGAAGCAAAACCCGCAAAAAAACTGAAGAAATGGAGCAAATTTGCACTCGAGATGTTGTCTGACGATTCTGGGCATAACTTTTTATCCGTAAATCAGAATGGCACCCCGTTCAAAGTGTTGAAAAGCTAACGCAGAGATATACATCTTGGGATATGTACACATGGAGGGTGCCATGTATAGATGGCGGGCTCCATATTCCCAAATCTTAGATCAGTTAAGAACGGTTAGAGAAGTGGTACTATCTTCATAGTTTCTTCATATGGTGGGCACCGTGGTGTGGATGGCAGCCGCTGTAACACCCCATCTAAATACCCTGAATATATTAATTAAATTAACATTTAAATCATCTTTAATCAGAGTTTAACACGGTAATCACGGGATGTCACAATTAATAAATAGAATAAACCTTCATTCCAACAGTAGCCATGCTACACTGAGGATCATCATTCAACAATTTAATCATTATAAGACCATGTCTTACACAGCGGAGATACCAAACCCAAAATTTAATAAAACATCATAGTTCTCAAGGAATTCAAATCCAAAACTATTAAACAATAATGATTCTCTTAACTAAGCTCCCCTTGTTACAACCTAATCGAGCATGACACTGACACACAGACTAAAAAGATGAGCTCTAGAGCCATCCTCACCGACTCCTCAGCTGCTAATTTAATCTGAAATGGTAAAGTAAGGGTGAGACTTCTCATAATTAAAGCATATTATAAGTCTTTCAATCAATAATATATCACAAGCATATTATTTCACCCACTTAACATAAATTGATTCACACACACAACCATATTCATCATGCTTATTCATAACAATCAACGAAGAGTAACACGGAAGACATCCTAACATGTTACCACTTCATACAAATACAATGCGACTCAATGCATGCGGTACCGACTCGTGACCAAGTCACCCAACACCGATCCATCATCAACCGGATACGGTTCCATCGATTCGTCCATAACCACACTGGACACGAATCCACTAACCACCCATCCTCACTGTATCGGTTATCGGCAATCCAAGTCAAATTCCGCACAATGGGAATTAACTTCACCAAACAATGCATATGCACGCACATCACTAGCATGCAACATCAATCGCCTATGTATACATTCATTGAACATAATCGAATCTCAACAATCAACATGATATATCAACTAATCATGCATACATCTAACATCAGCATAAACATGCAAACCAATCAACATGATATATCAACCAATCATGCATACATCAACACAAATGACCACCTCGACATCATAAACCCTCATCACCCACAACGTGATATAATCACCTATCATGAAACAATTCATCACAAAGCATAAATATGCCAGGCACTTACCCTTCAATTGGTAAGACTATCACCAGTATATATCACAACAACGACAATTAAGATCAATAGCCATCAGGCATATACAACACCAACAAACACATGATATCAATACAATCATGACTACACCAATTATCATAAACCGAATCAAAACCCAAAACATGATATTCCAACCATCATGCACACAAATAACAACAACATAACACGCTTTACATTCACTCAGTATCAATATATCCATCACCACAGGATCTCTACTGCATACACATCAATATGCGTCAGTCAAGAGTCATCTATTTCGGAATTTGGCCCATTTTCAAAATAATTTCAAGTTTTGGAAAATATTTTCATTTCATAAAATAGAGCTTTAAATTTAGAAAATAACGTCCAAAACGGCGCGCTCAAAACGGACTTACGGTTTGAAAGTTATGAATTTTCAAAGTTTGACATTTTTCAAAAATTAAAGTTGGAACCCGGTTCCTACATATACAGGAACCGGTTCCTGAAAAGGTTCAAAACCTCGTTGCTGGAAAAATATATGGGAACCCGGTTCCGTCACCTACAGGAACCGGTTCCTAAGTGAAAATTTCCAATTTTTACCAATTTTTCAAAGGGAACCCGGTTCCTACATATACAGGAACCGGTTCCCACGTATTAAAAACCCATTTCCTGCACTTTTGACAGCATCCATCCACTTCAATTCAAACTCAAACATACCCATACGAGTTGCTATATGAGAAACACCAAAATACATCATTTTGCATCATCTATCTCATCAACCAACACATTTCCATCATATATTTTCATCTACTGACACTCTAATCATATTCCATACACATTCTGACTCAATCAGACTCTTTCTGACACCATCTGACACTATTAGGTATTCATCCATGGAAACCTAGAATTTCCTAAACATAGATTCCTAACATGCCATGGTCTATAATATTAACATCAAAACCTATAATAAACAATAACCAGTCGAAATCACCCCTTACCTTGTGGGTTCTTCGATTTCTGACGCTCCTAGGTCTTTTTCCTCCTTTCCTTCTCTTCTCACTTCACGTATCTTATTTTCTCCAAAAATGATTCCTTTTTCCTCTTTTCCTTCTTTTATTTCTTTTATTATTTTAACATAATAAAAATAACATAATTAATGTGAGTAGAGCCTTTTACTCCTCACACCCTCACTTTATTCATCATACCACCAATAACCCACTTCCATCTAATTTAATTGACTTCCAATAATCTAAAATATTAAATATTACATCTCTAATTAAATTAATAATTAAAAATCTTAATTATTTAATAGTCGATTTATTTGGGGTGTCACAGCCGCCGCCTTTGATTATCTCACTTACCGCCCAAAAGGAGTTGGAGGGAAACCTTGTAATTCGAAGGATTTAGTTTTCTCTATAAATAGGCATTCATAGTTTCATTTCAAATCATCCAAGCTAAGTACAATCTAAACCATATACTTCACCATTTGAAAGTTATAATATTTCACATCAGGGGGTTATAACAATTGTTTTTGTATCGAGTTTGGATCATTTACTTTGAATTTATTTATCTTTCTATCGTTTTACATTTCGTCGAAGTTTATTTCCGTTGTACCAGATTCAAAGTCTTTACATTTACTTTACTTACTTTCTTGCACTTGCTTTACTTTATTTATCTTATTTCCTTGTCTTTATTTGCTTGTTTATTTCCCTGCACTTATTTCTCTTTGTCTTATGTCTACTTTCACACTTAAAACCATTTACTTTTTACTAAACATGCCCGACTGATTTATTAGTGTTGGGATGTGAGGATTGTCAACAGACCGTGCTCTATATGTTGTCTCTTTACGATTACCTTTGTGGGTTGTTTTGATTTAAAAGCAATTTTTCTGAATTTATTTTAATTTGCCTCCACGAAAGTGACGCAGTGAAAACTTTGGGTAAGATCAAAAGTCGACAGTAAATGACTAAAACTGGTTTGTTTTTAGTTAACAAATACCGCGAAAGCACTTTGTTAATTGTAACACGGTGGGAGAACTAACTTGTTTGTTTTGCGTTTGATCGCAAATGTTGCGGATAGCAAGAGTCGCCACCGACTTTTCTTTTATCCAATTAAGGGAAGGCGAAAAGAACAGGAAAAGACCTTCGTTAGATTCTGAGTAAGGGAGGTGGTTATGAAAAGGGAAGGTGTTAGCACCCTTTCCATCCGTAGTTATCTACGGGCTCTTAATTGCTTAGTTCACATTAAATTGCTTTTGTGTGTGTGTTTTGAAAATGTTTTGAAAAGATATTTCGCTTTGACTTCGTAATGATTCACGCTGGAATGTATACGAAGTGTTTGGAAATGTTTTTTTAGAAAAAGACTTTGTAATGATTCACGCTGGAATGTATACATAGTGTGTTTGAAAGGAGGATTTTTTTGAAAGTGTGAGGTGTGAAAAAATGTTTTGATTGAGCAAGCAAAAGAGACTTATTTTTACCCACTCAGAACGATCGTTTCCGTGTTATTTTGCTTTCCTTTAGAATAAAGTTATCCATACCATTAGTTGGTAGGTAACCTTATTCGTTGGATGTAAAAGGGACATTCGAAGGGACATCAGATGGTTATAGAAGGCAACTTGTAAGGATATCTTAGCATATTCTTAGGGACGATCATCACTTTTCGTAGGCAACAATCAAGGGACGAGATCATGTATTTGTAGGCAACATCGAGGGACTATGATCTTTTAAGTCGAAGGGACTATGATGATGTATTATAGGCAACTGCGCTAAGATATCCCCACTTTCGAGGGACATGACCATTTTCGTAAGGCAACGAGAGAGGATACCCTAAGGTGAGTGCATGTGTGAAATATGTGTGTATTCGTATATTTTTATCTTGTATTTAGTGATCTAGATTGATTTTTATCTTTCCATACACGCCTAGTTACTAGATGTTTTAATAGGTGCAGAAAATAAATTGCGGAAATGTAAAGTGCGAAAAGTAAATGTCCTACGCTATTACATAGCTTTGGGGCAGATACATAATAAGGGGGTGCGGAAAGTAAAGGCAGAAATATAAATCTATGCTATTACATGAAAACAACCTTGCAACCTACACATCCTTTCTAGAATTTAAATGCAAAAGAAAATAAAAAAATGGTCTAAGTGAAAACCTAAATCCTAATATTTTTGGCATTTTTGAAAGTTAATGTTAATGTGAGAGGAACCCTAGTTCTAATTGATTTTAATTACAAGAAAGGTTTAATGAAAATTATTAACCTAAATTAAACTAATTAAGTTAATTAATTAAAAAAGCATGGAGAAAATTATTTATGAAATTAACCCTAATTAAACTAATTATTTAACCTAATTACCAATTAAATTAGTTAAATTAATTAAATAAAAGGGAAATAAAAAGCAGAAAAAAATAAATAAAATAAAGAGAATCCATCAGAGCTTCTGACGGAGGCTGCCATAGAAGCCAAGCCTTTTGTGAGTGGCGTGCCTTAGGCATCCAGAAATTGGAGTTTCTGGAGAGGATTATGTTGGGAGTGTCCAAAAGTCAAGCTTCAGACTGAAAGCGGCCGGGCTCGGAGATTCTACTATGGGATGTCCGTGTCGGAGCTTCGGGAATTTGATGCTGGAAAGGGTCCATAAACTAGATCTTCTGGAGATCTGCATCTGGGGACGTCCAGAAGCTTGAGCTTCTGGGAAATCTGGATCTAGGGACGCCCGTGTCGGAGTTTGGAATCGGCTCGAGACGTCTAGGTGGAGCCGGGGAATCTGGATCTGGGGACGTCTAGAAGCTGGAGCTTTTTGGGAATCTGGATCTGGGGACGTCTAGAAGCTGGAGCTTCTGGGGGATCTTCTGGAGACACCCCTTCTGGAGATCCAGAAGTTAGAACTTCTGAAGATGCCACCGGAAGGGAAATTCCGGTCATCTTCTCCGGTCACCATCTTTTGTAAAACCTGTGAAAACAAACAGAAAAACAAAAATAAAACATCTAGATTTAATAATTTGACCCTTGTGAACACGATGATGGGATTCGTTTGTCCTAAAACGACCTGTAACTATGGTTTCGAAACTCAACAGCTAGCTTGGCCTAACCATTGCAGTTAACGATTTGGCCACCAAACCTTGCAAATGATGGATGAAACTTGTTTTATTTGATCCCAGGAAGACATTAGTGGTGTTAGTTTTGATCAAAACAAGCCATAACTTAAAATACGATTTTGAAATATTTACAAACGGGATGCATGCATATTGGATGATACAGCCAGCATGAACTATGTACAAGGGTGTATTTTTACCTTTACCTACCTCAGGAACACGATTGGATGATTGAAACGGCTGGAAAGTGGCTGCAAAGGGGTGCACGATTTTGTCAACTTCTTGGATTTTTGAGAATTTTTAGGGTTGTTGTGGAGGCAAGGATTTCGTGTAAGAAGCTGGCCAAGAGTCCCCTTTGTCTTGTGAATATGATAAGTATATATAGAGGAGTGGAAATAGGTCAAGCCTTTAAGAGAAAATATTCTCTTTCAATGAAAAAATATTTGATTGGAAATTTACATGAAATCTTTCCAAATTTGCTCAATCTTTTCCTCAATCTTCTTGCACCAATTTGACAGCTATTTTGGGCTTCCTTGGTCCTCAAGACATGCACAAATCAAGCCCATCTTGCATTAATAATTTATCTTTGTATTTATTTAATTAAATTTGAATTTAAGCCATTTAATTCAAAAATGAATAAATAAAAAGGATAGAAGGCGTGGCATGCAACATAGAGGTCATAGATAATCTTATAATCAAGTTTGGATCATAAAATCTTAGGCCCATTTGGAAAACATTTGCTTTTGCTAGGTATTTTCCTTCACGCACCTCCTCAAAAATGCTCAACTTGCACAATTTGTATCTTGCTAAATTTTCAAGATTTTTGGGTGTTCTTGGACTTTTCAAAAAGCTCAAGATGTCTTCTAAACATCCCTTTTAGTTTCATCTTCATTGAAGCTTCCATGCTCATGAACACTTCTTTACAAAAATATGACTTTTTGTTGACTTTTTAAAAGGACCTGTAATGTTTTGACCCATAACTTTCAAATGAAGCATTTCCAGCCCAAGCTTGTGAGGCATGAAGTTGTAGAGAATTGAATTCTCTTCAAAATGAGCTTTGGTGGGAAAATTTCTGATAAAGTATGTGAAAGTTATGCTTGGTCAAAGTTCTGTTGACTTTTGTTTGAAGAACCCTAGTTTAGAAACTTTGAGTTTTGATCAAATCTTGACTTTTCCTAATGAATTATGGTCAACCCTTGATCAAATGATGAATATTACTCCAAAATATTGGTGTTGACCAAAAATTATGAAGTTTGATTGTATGTTGACCACAATTAACTTTTTATCCAAATACAACTAATTTTCAACCATCTGAGCAATTGGATGAGCAATTTTGACTTGTAAGGTTTGAAACTTGACATAGTGATCCCTTGAAATATATGATGAGGTATGATGACCATTTGAATCCTTGGAAATACATATTGCTTTGAGAGGAGCAAAACCCTATCTTGGATTGATTTCTTAGAAGGGGGTTTGTCTGGTCAACCCTTATGAAACCCTTGAGTATGGAGTGATGGATTGTCTTGAGAAGTAGGAGGGCAAATTTTGGGGTATAACATTAATTAATTAGGGAGTTTAATATTTCTAGAAAGATATTTTAAAAATATTTACGAAAGCGCGCCATTTATAGGTTTCATATCTGATTACCCGAGCGAAAGCCAGGAACCCTTTTAAGTTAAACTTTCCAATCAAAATCACTTTTCAACTAGGTTAAGAGGTTGATTTCTTAAAAATAAGTTTACTACTTTAATGCAATGCACATTGTTCATATGTAACAAATGAACGGGTAGATTTAAAGAGTAAATTTGGTTCTAAATCAATGAAAGCGACAGTTCCTGCTAAATCAATTTTTTTCAAAGTGGAAAAAATTTCCCCGTAAGTAGTCTTAGTATAGACGGTTAGAGTATTGTCTAACTGATGTGAATTGCATTCTAGCCTGTCTTTTTATTTGAATTTATTTACTTTTTGTACTATTACCTTTCATTATGCACTCTCGAACACTGATTTGATCCATCTTAGATAAACACCGTAATAATAGACATCGTTAGATTGACAATTGGTCTTTGTGGATTCGACAATCTTTTATATTAATTTGCCGTGATTCATACACTTGCGTAATTACGCATCAACATACCTTGATGAGAATACACAACCAACGAGTGATCACATTTATTGTGAGTAAATTCGAATTGTAGGAAAGCATACGTGAACTTTTCATACTAGGCCCTAGGTGTTAGCTTTAGACCATATATTGCTTCTTGAAGTTTGCAGCTAAGGTTTTATTAGTGCTCACAAACACATTTGGCCCAGTCATGTACACCTTTCATTAAGAGTTCCATTTAGAAAAATATTATTTAGATCTACCTATTGAATATTATAGTTGTAAGTGATAGCTAGAGTGAGAATGATTATGATGGTTGTTGGTTTCACAATTGGAGAAAAGATTTTTGTGAAGTCAAAACCTTGTTCTTGGTGATAACCTTTGGCCACCAACCTAGCCTTCTATTTCTGAATATTACCGTCAAAGTTTTCTTTTATCTTGAACACCCACTTGTAATCTACAACCATCATATGGGGTGGTAACTTAGTCAATGTCTAAGTGCCATTAGTAGTTAATGCATTAAACTCAACCTGTATTTCATTCACCTACACAAGATTGGATAAGGATTGTCTAACATTAGTTGGTTCAGATTCATTATGAGATACAAAGGCTTTGTGTTTTGACTTACCAATTTTACTTGTGGTTAACATGGTATGGTCATTCTTAACAAGAGGAATAAGATGTTATGTGTTTTTTATTGATGAAGATAATGACACATCATACAAAGGAAAAATAGGAAGTATATGTGTGTTTGAATTTTTCTCAAAAGCGCTTTGTTATGTGTGACACCCCGATTTAATTCAATATTAAATGAGTGAGAATTAATTATTTAATTGATTGAAGTCTTAAATATTTAATTCATCTGGATTAATTGGGTTATTTAGTAAAGGAAGGTTTGGAGGTGTGCAGAGTAAACGGTGGGTGTGATAGTAAAACACTCTACTAAGTACTAAGTAGTAATTAATTATTTTAATTGGAATATTAAAAAGGAAATATAAAAGGAAAAGAAAGGAAAAAGAGAAGGTTTTGGAAAATCATTTCACGTAGAGTTGGAGGAAGAAGAGAAGAGAGGAAAAGCCGACGCCGAGAGAAACCGGAGAATCATCATGAGGTAAGGGTGATTTTATTCGGTTAATATGTCTTATGGGTTTTGGGAACCAATGGGATGATTGGGTATGTTAGGAATTGGAATGGTAGATTATAGTATGAAACCCTAATTGTGTCAGTGGACGGAAAATTGATCACTAGTGTGTCAGATGATAATCGTGAATGGATAAAATATGTTAGTTGATGTCAAAATGGTGTGAAATGGTGTTAGAATGGTGTTCATGATATTATAATTCGTATTGGAAAGATTGGAAATGGTTATGGATGCATAAAGCACAAAATGATAAATTTTGTTGTTATAAGTCGTGGAAACCGGTTCCTCGTGGAAGGAACCGGTTCCACAGAAATTTCAAATTGGAATTTTGTACACTGGAACCGGTTCCTCGGGAGGAACCGGTTCCCCATACAAAATCGTGGGGACTCTATTTTGAAAACTGGGAACCGGTTCCCTGGGGAGGAACCGGTTCCCACAAATTTCCAGAGCGTGTGTTTTCAAACTGGGAACCGGTTCTCCAAGTGAGGAACCGTTACCACTGTATTTTTCCAAACTTCTAAATTTTCAAAATGCATATTTTCTAAACCGTAACTCCGATTCGGGTGCCGTTTTCGGCGTTATTTCTTAAATTTAAAGTTCTACCTCCTAGAAAAGAAAAATATTATTTTATTGAAAATTATTTTAAAAAGAGCCGAGTCCCCGATTTTGAAAATGTGGATTTAAATACGGAAGATGGTAATCAATGCGAATGGTCTGAGTATCGGATGAGAACTAATGTATATCATGTTGTATTTTGATGTCCATTGTGATTTGATTGTGATGTATTGGTGAAATGACATCGTTGGTTATGTTGATTTATTATGATCAGTGGAATAACGTGGCATGCTTTTATGATTGCATGCATATACATTTGTTAATTGGTTCATTCCCATTGTGCGGAAGTGAGCTTGCAGAGCCAAGAGACTGACCTGGGTAGAGGTAGCGAGGCTAGATTCTTGACCTAATGGTGTGGGCGAATCATGGATTACATTGTCTTTCCACGAGTAAACGGAGCAGTGGGTGAACGCGGTTCACGATTGGTACCACATGCATAGAGTCTGCATTGCATATGGAATTGTAACATGTTAGGATGGTTTCCAGTGTTGCAATTGCCATTGTTTGCTATTTATACATGATCATTGTGTGAATTGTTCTGTATTGTTTGTGATCCGTGTTGGTTGATGAATTAATATATTCAATTAACTGTTGGATCTAAGAACGATAATACATATTATATTGAATTGAAATCTCACCCTTACTTTAACATTTCGGATCCGAGTGATTAGTGCTTGAGTTGGTGAGGATAGCCTTAGATTCGAGTCTTTGTCCGCGTGTCGTTGTCGTGCTCGGTAGATGTAACATGGGGAAACGATTGTTTGGAATCTTTTATGGATATTTTAATAATTTTGGAATTTTGTTGATTTATTATCCGGAATAATGTTGAGTAAAGTATTCGGATTTAATTATGTTTCATTTGTTGAACATAATTTTGAGTATGATTTAATTGATGAGTATTCTTCTGAAGCATGATGTTTGGTCAAATTTTATGTTTTAAATTGTGACGCCTTCTTGATTATGATTAAACACTCGATTATTATTTATAAAACGCGGGTAATTAGAAGGGGGTGTTACAATAGTGGTATCAGAGCATAGTCGGTCTTGTCTTAGTGTCGTTATCCCTTTAGTGTGCGACTAGTGTAAGTAACACTGTCGATACTTGTGTGTGATGTAGATTGTTTTGTAATGTTACCGAACAATGGTGGAAGAGGTAACGGAAGGAATGATGATGCTTCCGAGGCTTTGGGAATGTTAATGGAGTGCTCGGAGGGAATCCAGGAGTGCGATTGCCGATGCACAATTGGGGAATTTTCGAGGAATAATCCTCCGTTGTTCAAAGGTGCACATGATCCCAGGGTGCTCCGGTCAAGGAGATCGAGAGGATCTTGAGTTATTGATTGTGCTGAGGGGCTGAAGGTGAGGTATGGTACTCACATGTTGGCAGAGGAAGCTGATGATTGGTGGGTTGCTACCAGGACTGAATTGGAAGAAGACGGGGTTGCATTAACTTGGGCTGTGTTCAGAAGAGCTTTCCTGAGAAGGTATTTTCCTGAAGACATTCGGGGTAAGAAAGAGATAGAATTTCTGGAGCTCAAGCAAGGCAACAAGTCTGTGAGTGAGTACGCGACCAAGTTTTCTGAGTTAGCAAAGTATTATGCTAATTATCCTAACGATGCAGATGGAGAGTTTTCCAAATGTATCAAGTTTGAGAATGGACTGCGCGATGAGATCAAGCAATCGGTATCGTCAGATTAGGAGATTTCCTGATTTGGTTGATTGTAGTAGGATTCTGGAGGAAGATCTTACTAGTACTAAGGCAAATGCTCAGAGTTATGCTGACCGTAAGGGTAAGAGATAGATGGATCGCAGAAGCCTTATGATAGGAATAATCATAGATCCGGAGGTTGGAAGAAGCCTAGTGGGGAGACTCGGTTCTTCCGGTTCTTCCGTAGTGCGATGTGGTGAGTTGGGTCACCGCTCTTGAATGCAAGATGCGAGAAAGTGCAACAATTGTGGGAGAGTCGGTCATCTAGCCGAGTGCGATCCCGAAGGATAACTTGTTACAATGGTGAAGAAGGACACACTCGTCCGCGTGTACTAAGCCAAAGAAAGAGCAAGTGGTGGAAAGGTGTTCGCTTTGTCGATCGATGTTAAGCGATGACCGTTGATTAAAGGTACATGTTTTATTAATGGCATACCTTTAATTGCAATTATTGACACCGGAGCGACACACTCTTTATTTCCTTGGATTGTGCTAAGAGATTGAATCTAGAAATTTCTAATTTGGATGGAAGTATGGTTATTGACACTCTGCGTGTTCGTGACTACTCGTGTGTAGAAATTGTCCTATCGTTATTTTCGATAGAGGGTTCGGTATGGATTTAGTGTGCCTACCGTTAGAACAACTTGATATTATCCTTGAATGAACCGGTTGGTCTTCAACCGTGTTCATATCAATTGTTTTGAGAAGACGGTTATATTTCTGAAGTAGCTAAGGTTGAAGAAGAGATCATGTCGTTAAGGATGAACTCACCGCCGAGATGGTGCTGTAGTGTTCATGTTATATTCTTCAACCAAGTGAAAGGGAAGGCTAAGAGTGATGAGTTACCTGTTGTGAATGAATTTCCAGAGGTGTTTCCAGAGGATGTTAACGAGTTACCACCTGAACGAGAAGTGGAGTTTACTATAGATTTGATTCCTGGAACTAGTCCGGTGTCGATGGCGCCTTATCGCATGTCGGCATCTGAGTTGTCTGAACTGAAGAAACAGTTGGAGGAGTTATTGGAAAAGAAATTTATTCGGCCTAGTGTTTCGCCGTGGGGTGCGCCAGTGTTGTTGGTTAAAAAGAAGGAAGGTACGATGAGACTGTGTGTTGACTACAGACAGTTGAATAAAGTGACGATCAAGAATCGGTATCCACTGCCGAGGATTGATGACTTGATGGATCAGTTGGTTGGAGCTTGTGTGTTTAGCAAGATTGATCTGAGGTCTGGATATCATCAGATTCGTGTTAAGGCGGAAGATATTCAGAAGACTGCTTTTAGAACGAGGTATGGGCATTATGAATATTCATATGCCATTTGGAGTTACTAATGCACCGGTGTGTTTATGGAGTATATGAACAGGATATTTCATCCGTATCTTGACAAGTTTGTGGTGGTGTTTATTGACGACATTCTGATCTACTCAAAGGATGATGAGGAGCATGCTAAGCATCTCAGAATTGTATTGGAAGTGTTGAAGGAAAAGAAACTTTATGCAAAATTGTCAAAGTGTGAGTTTTGGTTAAGCGAAGTGAGTTTTCTGGGTCATGTGATATCCAAGAATGGTATTGCTGTTGATCCTACAAAAGTAGAAGCGGTATCTCAGTGGGAAGTGCCGAAGAATGCTTCGGAGATTCGTAGTTTTCGGTCTGCCAGGTTACTACAGGAAGTTCATTGAGGGGTTTTCTAAGTTAGCGTTACCCTTGACTAAATTGACGAGAAAAGGTCAAGTATTTATTTGGGATGCAGATTGAGAAGGATTTCAAGAATTGAAGAAGAGGTTGACTAGTGTCGATTTTGATTTTGCCAAATCCGAAGAATCTTTTGTGGTGTATTGTGATGCGCTTTGATGGGTTTAGGAGGTGTTTTGATGCAAGATAAGTGTTGTGGCTTATGCTTCGAGACGCTTAAAGACTCATGAAAGGAATTACCCGACTCATGATTTAGAGTTGGCGGCCGTTGTGTTTGTGTTGAAACTATGGAGGCATTATCGTATGGTTCACGGTTTGAGGTTTTCACGATCATAAGAGCCAAGTATCTCTTTGATCAGAAGGAGTTGAATATGAGACAGAGGAGATGGTTGGAATTTCTCAAGGATTACGATTTTGGTTTGAACTACCATCCTGGTAAGGCAAACGTCGTAGTAGATGCGTTGAGTAGGAAATCCTTGCATATGTCGATGTTGATGGTCCGTGAGCTAGAGTTGGTTGAGCAATTCAGAGACTTAAGTTTGGTTTGTGAGACTACTCAATGTGAAGTTGGGCATGTTGAAACTGACTAGTGGTATTTTGGAAGAGATTCGAAATGGGCAGAAGTCTGATGTTGGATTAGTGGACAAGCTGACATTGATTAACCAAGGTCAAGGAGGTGAGTTCCGAATTGACGAGAATGGTGTTATGAGATTTGGTGATAGAGTGTGTGTTCCGGATATTGCTGAGATCAGAAAGAGTATTTTGGAGGAAGGACATCAAGTGGATTGAGTATTCATCCCGGTGCTACTAAGATGTATCGTGACTTGAAGAAGTTATTTTGGTGGCCATGAAGAAGGAAATCGCCGAGTTTGTGTATGCATGTTTGGTTTGTCGAATCAAAGATTGAGCATCGAAGCCGGGACCGATGGAACCGTTATTCGCTCCGGAATGGAAATGGGATGGCATTTCTATGGATTTTGTGTCCGGTTGCCTAGAACAATAAGAACGTGATTCTATCGGGTGATTGTCGATCGATTGACGAAGTCCGCCACTTTATTCGATAAGAATGGATTATCCGATGGAGAGGTTAATTGTATGTTGAGAAAGTTGTAAGTTTGCATGGTATTCCGTCTAGCATTGTGTCGGATAGAGACCCGAGGTTTACTTCTAAGTTCTGGACAGGATTGCAAGAAGCTCTGGGTACTAAGTTACGATTGAGTTCCGCGTATCATCCACATACAGATGGTCAGACGGAGAGGACGATTCACTCGTTAGAGGATTTGTTAAGAGCTTGTGTGTTAGAAAAAAGTGGAGCTTGGGATAGCTATTTGCCATTGATATAGTTTACCTACAACAATAGTTTTCATTCGAGCATTGGTATGGCTCCATTTGAGGCATTGTATGGTAGGAGATGTCGGACACCGTTGTGTTGGTAATCGGAGAAAGTGCCGTGATTGGACCGTAGATCGCTCAACAAACTTCGTAAAAGATTAAGATGATTCAGAGAAGATGAGGACTTCTCGTAGTCGGAAGAGTTATCACGATAAGAGGAGGAAGGATCTCGAGTTTGATGAAGGAGATCATGTGTTTATGAGAGTTACTCCGATGATCGGTATTGGTCGAGCTTTGAAGTCAAGGAAGTTGACTCCGCTTTATTGGTCCGCTTCAGATTACCAAGAGAGTTGGAAAAGTTGCGTCGATTGCTTTTACCGCCACTTAATTTGCATGATGTTTTCCATGTATCTCATTGAGGAGGTACATTGGATCCGTCTCATGAGATTCAAGTAGATGATGTTCGTGCACGAGATAATTTGATGAGCGGTTCGCGAAAATTGAGGATCGAAAAGTGAAGCAATCATGAGGTAAAGATATAGCACTGCACGAGTAGCTTGGGAGGACCAATGAAGGAAATGTGACTGGGAGCGGAGAGTCGATGAAGGACTCATATCCCGAACTTTTCGTCTAAGGTATGTTTTCGAGGACGAAAACACTTTTAGTGGGGGAGAGTTGTGACACCCCGATTTAATTCAATATTAAATGAGTGAGAATTAATTATTTAATTGATTGAAGTCTTAAATATTTAATTCATCTGGATTAATTGGGTTATTTAGTAAAGGAAGGTTTGGAGGTGTGCAGAGTAAACGGTGGGTGTGATAGTAAAACACTCTACTAAGTACTAAGTAGTAATTAATTATTTTAATTGGAATATTAAAAAGGAAATATAAAAGGAAAAGAAAGGAAAAAGAGAAGGTTTTGGAAAATCATTTCACGTAGAGTTGGAGGAAGAAGAGAAGAGAGGAAAAGCCGACGCCGAGAGAAACCGAGAATCATCGAGGTGGGGTGATTTTATTCTTAATATGTCTTATGGGTTTTGGGAACCAATGGGATGATTGGGTATGTTAGGAATTGGAATGGTAGATTATAGTATGAAACCCTAATTGTGTCAGTGGACGGAAAATTGATCACTAGTGTGTCAGATGATAATCAGGAATGGATAAAATATGTTAGTTGATGTCAAAATGGTGTGAAATGGTGTTAGAATGGTGTTCATGATATTATAATTCGTATTGGAAAGATTGGAAATGGTTATGGATGCATAAAGTCACAAAATGATAAATTTTGTTACAGTCGTGGAAACCGGCCTCGTGGGAAGGAACCGTTCCAACAGAAATTTCAAATTCGAATTTTTGACTGGAACCGTTCCTCCTGGGAGGAACCGGTTCCCATACAAAAAATCAGGGGACTCTATTTTGAAAACCTGGAACCCCCTGGGGAGGAACCGGTTCCCATACAAATTTCGTGAGCGTGTGTTTTCAAACGTGGGAACCGTTCTCCGGTGAGGAACCTACACAGTATTTTTCCAAAACTTCTAAATTTTCAAAAATGCATATTTTCTAAACCGTAACTCCGATTCGGGTGCCGTTTTCGGCGTTATTTCTTAAATTTAAAGTTCTACCTCCTAGAAAAGAAAAGTATTATTTTATTGAAAATTATTTTAAAAAGAGCCGAGTCCCCGATTTTGAAAATGTGGATTTAAATACTAAGATGGTAATCAATGCGAATGGTCCGAGTATCGGATGAGAACTAATGTATATCATGTTGTATTTTGATGTCCATTGTGATTTGATTGTGATGTATTGGTGAAATGACATCGTTGGTTATGTTGATTTATTATGATCAGTGGAATAACGTGGCATGCTTTTATGATTGCATGCATATACATTTGTTAATTGGTTCATTCCCATTGTGCGGAAGTGAGCTTGCAGAGCCAAGAGACTGACCTGGGTAGAGGTAGTGAGGCTAGATTCTTGACCCAATGGTGTGGGCGAATCATGGATTACATCGCTTTCCACGAGTAAACGGAGCGTGGGTGAACGCGTTCACGATTGGTACCACATGCATAGAGTCTGCATTGCATATGGAATTGTAACATGTTAGGATGGTTTCCAATGTTGCAATTGCCATTGTTTGCTATTTATACATGATCATTGTGTGAATTGTTCTGTATTGTTTGTGATTTGGTGTTGGTTGATGAATTAATATATTCAATTAACTGTTGGATCTAAGAACGATAATACATATTATATTGAATTGAAATCTCACCCTTACTTTAACATTTCGATCCGTGATTAGTGCTGGAGTTGGTGAGGATAGCCTTAGATTCGAGTCTTTGTCCGTCGTTGTCGTGCTCGTAGATGTAACAGGGGAAAACGATTGTTTGGAATCTTTTATGGATATTTTAATAATTTTGGAATTTTGTTGATTTATTATCCTGGAATAACTGTTGAGTAAAGTATTCGGGATTTAATTATGTTTCATTTCCGCTGTTGAACATAATTTTGAGTATGATTTAATTGATGAGTATTCTTCAGTGAAGCATGACGCTGTTTGGTCAAATTTTTATGTTTTAAATTGTGACGCCTTCTTGATTATGATTAAATACTCTGATTATTATTTATAAAACGCGGGTAATTAGAAGGGGGTGTTACATTATGCACATAAAGAATGATTATGAGTTGAAGTAATATCCTTTGGATATTTAGTGGAGACACACCTTTGATTTGATTCACTAGTTATACTATGATTTTGATGTGGTTTATCATCCCCATGATAATTTACATTACTATTTACAAGGTCAGAAGGGATATGTTTAGCTGTTCTATAAATGTTGCCACTCAGGTAAGGAACTCCTAAAGGAGCAAGGCTATTGTGTGGGCTTCTTGAATCAAATATATATGTCAATAGACTTTTAGAAGTATGGTTTTTGGGATGTAGTGGTACATTTGTAGATTTAGATGCTAAAGGTTCGTTAGTATTTAGGATTACACTATTGAGAAAACTAGTGATCATAAGAGATGATAACATGCTTGTGGACTCACCAACATGACTTGTGGTTTTGGATTCCTTTTGGAAAACATAGATGAAGAGGGAAAATATTATTCATTAAAGATCCTTAAAAATATATATCTTGCTCACTTTACTCACACACTTGACCCCCTTATGTTGTGGTGACACACCACGATAAATACACCGTTGACTTCTAAATTGGAGTTAATTTTTGTTATAGGATCTAAGAAATTGAAAATAAGAGCAACCAAAATCCTTAAGGGATGTGTAGTTTGGTTCTCTTCCATATAAGTCACAATAAGGATAATGGAAGTCAAGGATATCGGGAGAAGATAACCTATTAATTAGATACATAAATGTAGTGAAACTATGATCCTAACATTCAACAAGCATGGAAGCGCGTGGCAATGATGTGGTACCCAGATCGACTATATGTCTATGTTTTATCTCCACATAGCCATTTTGGTTAGAGGTGTAAGGGAAGGTGAGTCTATGATTGATCCCTAACTCAGTCAAAAGTTTGGTAAAGGCTCTAAATTCACCACCATAGTCAGATTGAACTAACTTGATTGCCATTTTGAATCGTGTTTAAATAGAGGTGTGGACTAATTTGAATGCTTTAATTAATTCAAAATTTTGTTTCAAAAAATAGATCCAGGTATATCTAGTTTAACCATCTACAAATTCCATATATTAACCCGAGCTTAAATATTAAGGAGAGGGACCCCATATATCAATGTAAACAACATCAAATGAATTATGTTAAACTATAGTTGATATAGGTGCACATAATCTATGTGATTTACCAAGAGGACAAAA
Source organism: Vicia sativa (assembly GCA_021764765.1). Lineage (NCBI taxonomy): Eukaryota > Viridiplantae > Streptophyta > Magnoliopsida > Fabales > Fabaceae > Vicia > Vicia sativa. Next base: position 157,014,751 of record CM038792.1, read on the forward strand.
ATTGCAAAAAAAAGAATCATGTTTATTTTCTATAGAAGTATTACATTTCTTTAGTACATGTTTAATGGAATTGAAATTGGCATGACCAAGTCTACTATGTCACAGGAAACTTGTATTGAAAAGACTATGTTTATCTATTATGGAATTAGAAACTAGATAGCTTTGTATACCAGATGAATTGCAAAGCTTGTTATTCATGTAGTCTGAACTTGATAACCCGAAGTAAAGTTTGGGAAATCAATACGACCCACTGCCATCTAGGAACCCTTCAACGAGAGTTTGCTTAATATTATGAGATTTCACAAAAAATTATCAGTCAACGATTCAAAAATCACTCTGTTATGTTTAGAGAATTCAGATACTAACAGAAGGTTTATAGTGATGGAAGGAACGTGTAGAACCTCATATAAAACTAACTTTGTGTGAGGTACAAACTTAGAATAAAAACATTTTGAAGAAATAGAACTCATGGCCAGAGTTTGACCATTACCGATAAAAACTTTATTGGAACCTACATAACACTACTTATTCAATAAATAATTATCAATAAGAGTAAGGTGACGAGACACACCAGAGTCAACAAAACATGATTGTGACACCAGCTCAGTAGGAAATGAGTATTCTTAAGTGTAAGCATATGGTTGGATTGTAGTTGCTACCCTAGCCATTGCTTGAGAGCTTTGAGCTTGTTCTTGTCAAGAGTTTGCCTCAGATGTACTGTTGGCTTAAGCGTTGGGATAATTATGTAAAGTAAATGATTCATCAAATATGTGCCAATAATATGTGACAGTGTGCCCATATTTGCTACATAGCTAACAATTTGGACGATTGTCAGATGTTTGGAGGCCTCTACCACGATTACGCCCACGAGTCAAGCATCTCATACCCCTATTTCTATTGGTGTTTGTAGATTGGTATGAGCAAGGTTCACAACAACAATTGACATAACAAGTTATTGACAAAATTTGTCTAACTTAGCTTCTTGAACATACAACAATACTTCAACATCATATATATATATATATATATAGAGAGAGAGAGAGAGAGAGAGAGAGATTAAGAGATAGAGAGAGTGAGAAATAGAGATAGATAGATAGATAGAGAGACACAGAGAGAGATAGAGAGAAATTCGCACTTGCATACATCTGCATCACAAACATACTGCATTCTTCAGAAAGTCCATATAGTATAAAATTTATCCAATCTTGTCCAGAGATAGAATCACCCACAACTAGGAGCGAATTTATGATTGATTTAATTTGCAATACAAATTTAGTTACATATTTGTTCCCTTTCTTCGTGGGTTTGAGCTCAACTCGCAACTAGCAAACCCTAACTTTTATTTGAGCATTGAAAAACTAATAAATTTTATCCTAAATTCCACATGCATGTTTGCACGAGAGAATACGTGGCGTAACTAACTCATAGATGGCAATAACAACCAATCAAGATTGCTTCATCTTGAACGATCCAAGCTTCATACTCATCGAGATTGTTCCTTAACCGATCTTGCATTTTATTGTACTACAAAATCTTTGGATTCACCATAAGCTTGTCAAGCTTGTTGATCTTCCGAGTCAAAATCACCCTCAACCTATCGATTCTATAACATGTAATTATTTCCCCAAAGTTTGATGTAGAGCGTCAGTCCAAACGAATTGCTTGAATGCGATGTTGCAAAAACAATCAAGATTCCATGCGATTGAGTTGGTTCTTTCACTCCATAATCTTGGTTTTTGGAAGACTCCATTGTCGTCCTGAGAACTTGAAGGTTCTACTCAAACTTGCAGGGAAGAAGATGATTGGGGAAATGTTGATATGAACCAACAAATAATACCATGATAGAGTTGGAGTAATATGCTACAATGCATTTTCAGAGAAATAGTGTGAGATGAATAAATCTAAATTTCATGAATTGGTTAGTATTTACAACATATAACATTGAGATATTTATCTTAGAATAATTTCTAGCAGTGTTACATTTACCTCCTAACTCTAACAACTAATCACTAATCCACTACTTAACTAATTCTCTCAATTAACCATAGTGACAACTGCAATACTCTATCTCTAATATTTAATAATAGCCATAGAAAAATACTAATTTAATTTTGAGTGAAGACCCATTTTAGTCCCTCACAAAAATAATAAAGTCCAAATTAATCTTTGTGAAAAAAATAGTCTATATTTAATCCCTTATAAAATTAAACTGAGTCATGTTAGTCTCTCTATTAATATATTTTTTTAAACTGGTATATTTTTTATTTTTTAACCGTGACTGAACTGCCACGTGTATTACTTATGCCCATGTATTATTTACAAAAGAGACGTTTAGATCATTACATTAATTTTTGAGACAATTTGGTCCCTAACAAAAAAAGAGAGACCATATTCACTCTCTTACAAAATTTAATTGGACCATATTAGTCTCTTATGTTCAATCATACTCTCATTACATTAAAATTAAGGAGCAAAAATTCTATATTACCATCACATACATTACAGATATATCATCAAATTTAAAATATTATAGTACCATCAAATTTTGAAACATTTTACCAACAAATAGAACTTCAAAATCCAAAATTCAACACATAGTTGCAATGACATAAAATATGTGCATCAGTGGCTCATAATGAAAACTTTGAATGCTACTTATGATCACTATATTCGACCGGTCAACAGCCAAGAATATTGGAAAATTACAAAACATCCTAAGCCAAAACCACCAAAGCTGAAAAGACCTGTCGGGAGACCACATAAGCATAGAAGAAAAGATGCAATTTCAGAAGATATGCCTAGGAGCAGAACACACAAGATTAAAAGAAGATATGAAGTGATTTGTCAAAAGTGTCATGAAGGTGTTCATTATGAAAAGACGTGCAAAGGACCTCTAAAACTGAGATGTGTGAAAAAAGAACAAAAGATAGTAAAGAAAACAGTAACTACAGAGAGTTTGTCACAAAGTCAGCCTCAATCGCAAAGTTTGTCACCGATAATTACTTTTGCTTTTAATTTATTTCAATCTAATGTCTTATTAATCTTTATTTATCATGAATTGTCCCAATCATCATTTGTAAGGACTCCTCCTAATAGGCCACCACCACCTCCTTCTGTTAGGACATCTCCTTCTTATGTTGCACGTCCTTCAACAGTTAGGACTCCGTCGATCCGACCACCAACACCTCCATTTCACCCTCCACAATCATCTCAACCTCAATTTGTTAGACATACTACTCTTAGATTCATGCCTACTCATGGATTTACAGAATGACAATCAACTTAAATATTTCTTCTACTTTATTTAGTTTTGTCTCAATAGTTTTATGACATTTGTTTGTTTTGGGGATTTTAATTTGATGATACTAAATGTTTTAGATTTTGAAGTTTTATTTGTTGGTACAATGTTTCAAAATTTGATGGCACTATAATATTTGAATTTGACAATATATCTATAATGTGTGTGATGGTAATATATAATTTTTGCTCCTTAGTTTTAATATAATGAGAGTATGATTGAACATAAGAGACTAATATGATCCAATTAAATTTTGTAAGGGAGCAAATATGGTTTTTTTTGTTAGGGACCAATTTATTCCAAAAAATTAATGTAAGGAACTAAATGTCTCTTTTGTAAATAATATACATGACATAAGTAATACACGAGACAGTCCACTCACGATTAAAAAATAAAAAATAAACCAATTTAAATAAATATTAATAGAGAGACTAGCATGATCTAATTTAATTTTGTAAGAGTGATTACATATAGATATTTTTTCGCAGGGATTAATTTAGACTCTATAATTTTTATCAGAGATTAAAACGAACACTCTTTGATTTTTTTCCCTTTCATCTTAGATGCACAATATTTGTACTAATTTTGTTATTACTACACGTAAAAGAAGATTTTTTTTTATTTATATAAATAGAGATTAATTGTTATGCACAGTCAATATAAATTGTTTTACACTGCATTACAACCACCTACTAATACTATTTAATAAATAATTAAAATAAAAATAAAAAATAATTTATAATTTAACGGTCTTGATTCACTGACGATGTAAATTTCAGTTAAATTATTATAAATAAGCCCAAGTAAGTTAAAGGAAAGAGAAAAAAAAAGAAAAAAAAAGAAGAAAGAAATACAAAGAAAAATATAAGATAAGATAGAGAGAATCCATTTTTATTAATTATACCAATAAAAATAAAAAGTAAATAGTAAAAATGAAAAATACCAAATAAAAAGGCAAAGAAAACAATAAAAGAAGTCAAGAATAAGATCCCGCCTCTATCCCTAGTTTTGTTTTGTTTTGAAACCCTCACCCAAAAACCTCACTTACCCCGCTCTCACCATTTTCCCGCCTCTCTCTTCCTCCTTAAATAAAATCCCTATTTCCCATTCTCATCTCTCTCTCTCTCTCTCTCTCTCTCTCTCTCCGCCACCATGAAGCAACGAATCAGACCCACCTTACCCAACCACTTCCACAAATTCCTCAAACCCGGCGCCCTCGCTCGAATCCGCGACTCCAAAATCACAGCCAGATCTCACCGTCTCAACTCCCTCTCTCAGATCTCAACCTACCGTCCTCCGTCCTCACCGCCGCCGATTTCCACCGATCAGCCTCAACCTAGCTCCTCCGATGGCTTTCCGTTCTTTGCCACCGGGATCTACGGTCCTCGATGTCCTCAACGGAAGAAACTCGTCGCTGCTAAGTCGGTTTTCTTTGTTCCTGGTAGTCCGGCTGCCGACTCCGTGGATCTTGTTGCGGACTCCTTTGGTGGCGGCGATATTATCGCTGCTAATTGATTGCGTTTTGGTTAAATATGGAGAGTTTAGATTCTTAGATTTGTAGATTTAGCGTTGTTTTCGTTTTTTTTGGTTCATTATGTGAAAAAATTACTCTCATAGAATATGAATTAATAAAGTGCATTCAATTTTCTATTTTCGATTTTGTTTTGGTTTTTAGATTTGGCTGCGTTAATTTCGCAGTAATAATTGTTAGATGTGAATGCTTTCTGGATTCTTGATATATTAATGCAAAAAATTGCTTCTGTTTGATTCTTTGTTAATGCTGGCTGGTTTTTTAATCGTGTTAGATTCATTGTTCAAAATTCAATCAGTTTAAGTGTTTGGTTTTGGATTAGGGTTTAAAACATTGCTTTATTCATTTATGTGTTTGATTAATATTAATTAGGGTTTTATTATTGTGATGTTAACCTAATGATTGTTTAACTAATTGTGTATAGGTTACATTATTTAACCCATTTATTCTGAATTTATTGTGTTTTTGTTTCAATTGATAACTGTTGTATTGGTTTATTGATCCCAATTAGTGATGTTGTTAACCTAATCATTCTGTTTGTAATGCTTGTTTTACAAATTATGTCATGTTTGGGTATGAATTTATTATTATTAATTATTAGTAACGATTCTGTTTGTAATGTAGAAAACAGATTGATTACATGATTTCACACATTTCCCCTGTTCTAGCATATTTGTTTTTCCAAGTTATATCCTTTTTGAGTATTTTGTTAATACTGTAAATTTTTTCTCAATATGTTGTTGTTTCTGTTATGAGTTCATTATGCAAAGAGGCTTTTGCCAATCAAATATGTAAAGAGGATTCGATTAAAATGGGATTTTTTTGGTGTTTTCAAATATGATTATTGCAGGAAAGAAGATTTAGTCAAATATGCCTGGTGCAATTGCTTATACCATGACAAAGCACTCTAGGACATGGTTTATTCTATGAAATAAATGTTTGATTCAACATTACAGCTTTGCTTTAACTGCCTATGTATAATTGATAGTTAATAGTTTAGGGCCTAGAGCAGCTTATACAAAGGAGTGCACGCACATGCACACATATGTCCTCTGTTGTATCTTTTGTGTTAAACTTCGTGCAGGAATGCACACATATCTGTCTTCTGATGCATCTTATGTGTTAACCTCCTAATGCATGAATGCACACGTATCTGTCTTCTGATGCCATCTTATGTGTTAAACTTGTGTGCAGGAATGCACATATATCTGTCTTCTGATGCATCTTATGTGTGAAACTTCTAATGCATGAATGCACACATCTGTCTTCTGATGCATCTTATGTGTTAAACTCCTAATGGACATATATCCCTCCATACATTGATCACTTTTAAGAAAGCTAGAACACAATTTTGTTTAGAAGTCATTACTGTGATGAATCTTATTGAGTACACCGCATTTACACAATCTAATCTAATTGTGTTTCTAGAATGAATACATAATCATTAGGTTTCTTCTGATTGATAGGTTTTGTATCTGACACGTACTTTTCAGAAAGCTAGAACACAGTTTGGTTTAGAACTCATTACTTTGATGAATCTTATTGAGTGCATCACTATACTTTACACAATTTAATCTGTTTCTGTTTCTAGAGTGAATACAAAGTCATAAGTTTTCTTCTGATTGATAGGGTTTTGCATACATCACAATACTTTACACAATCTATCTAATTTTGTTTCTAGGATGAATACAGAATCATTAGGTTTCTTCCGATTGATAGGGTTTTGCATCTCACACATACTTTTAAGAAAAGCTAGTAGAAGTCATTACTTATTTAGGACACAGTAATACTCTAAATCTGTCTAATTCTGTTTCTAAAATGAATAGTCATTAGGTTTCTTATGATAGATTGGTTTTGCATTTGATTGTATAATTGCATTATGATTGTGTCATGTGTTGTATTTTGTCATTTCTAATGTCAACTTAAGTTCTGGGTTTTGGCTGCTGTTGTCTCATCCTAATAAATGACAGAACAGCAAATTGATCATTGAAGTTAACATAATTCAAAATGCTCCTGTATGTTTTCGAATTGGTATTTAATAATTGAAACAGGTGATACAAACATATTAAAAGTATATAGTAATTTTTACCATTAGAGATTGTGATTTGCCACAAATTAAATACATGATTTTAATGCTGATTCCACATTGATGCCACCACAATTTGCTTAGGAAATTTATGTCCCTAAAGAACCAATTTGTCAGTTATTACCCTATGCACAACTGCAATTATTGATAAAGATAGATTTAAGCGGTATTACATTTTTTTTTTGTCGTTTTACATTTTGTTTAAAAAAATTTGTAAAAGAATTTCTTTTAAAAAGTTTTGTAAATGAAAAAACTGATTGAAATAATTTTTCATAAAATTGTGTTAGTATTTCATTAGACTTTTTTTCGAATATTGAAAATTTAAAAATTACTAAATTTTTTCCTGGTAGTCTTGATTACCTCTCTCAATTTTTTTCTTCTATGAAAAAAAATTACATAAATAACCATGTATTAAAGATACCCGAATAATTATGTTTCAGAAAAAACATACAAGCAGGAGTCATAGCCATCTGAGATGATATAAGCAGGAGCCATCTGAGATGACTCATGCATCATGCATGTTTTTTTTACAAGGAAGAGCCATCTGGGATGGGATGGCGGAGCCATCTGAGATGACTCATGCATGTTTTTTTTACAAGGAAGAGCCATCTGGGATGGCGCCTACATGCATAACCTTTTTTAAAAGCCATCTTAGATGACGCCTAAGTACAAAATAAAAGAAACAAGTCATCTGAGATGGCGCCTAAGTGTTAAAGTAATTTTGTTTCCCGATTCAAATTTAAGTACGGGACACTGTTGTGAAATTAAACTTTAAATCTAAATTTTCATTACAAACATAGCGAATAATAATTACATAGATTTATTGTTGGCGGTCCGAGACGTGTAGACGACCATGGGTTCCACAATCGCATCTTCTCCTAACTCGTGTAACACGTGGTTGTTGAGCCTGTTATGGTTGGGTCGATGACCCCTCGTAGTGTATGCGATCAGGATCCATGTATGCCTCAAGATCTACATGGCTCGAAGTACCGCTTTCGTATAGACATGTTCCCATGTTCTCAAAGCTTGGTCGTTGTGGTGGGGGGTTAGGTTCCATGTGGGGATGATAGCACTCGTCATATGAATAGTGGGTAAAAGGAAATTGGGTGTTTGAGACCGGTACCCATATGAACGATGGGGGTTTGGTACGATGATGGTTGGTGGTATGTTGGATTGGTTGGGGAATATTCATCGGGTATGCCAGTGTCCGAGCTGAGGTGAGATGTTGATATGTCCATATAGGGGTGTTGGACATATGCTCTTTCTTCAGAGTATTGTATTTGAGTGTTAGGCATGTGAGAGTATTGAAATTGTGTGTCGGGCATTTGGGTGGATTGGTAATCGGGTTGAGATTGGGGTTGGGATCGAGTGTTGGTGGTCATGTATCGTCGTGTTGGTTGGCGGGAGGTTGATGGACGTTGGGATTGTTGTTGGTAGTGTTGTTGGGATTATTGTTGGTATTGCTGGTGCGATTGTTGTTGAGGTTGTTGATGGTACGCGGTTGTTGTTGGTAGTTTTGTCGCGGTTGTTGTTGGTAGTGCTGATGCGGTTGTTGTTGTGGAGCTGAGGGTTGGCCCCACTGGGTGCGTGGGTCGACCAAATAGCGGGGGTGAGAGACATGCATTTCTGGGTTCGTGACGAATCTGTACCAAACAATGTATTGAGCAGAGTGTTGCATAATTTCGTCATCTTGATAAACAGGAAATTGTAAGACATGATCCCGACAGTTTTTCCACATCGTACAAAACTCCATGGCAAAATTTTTCCAATTTTTATATCCCATTAGACATCAACCCTTTTGAGATGCCAAGAATCCAAACATATCGAATCACGCGGTATGTCTTGAAACATACTGCATCTTCACACGATCGCTGTGGTGCATTTCCACAATGTTAAATCGTATAATAGCAGTCTTCGTAGTCCAAACATGTGCATCATGTTCATTGGGTACATGATCCAAACCCAAGTATGGTCTCTATATAATCCGTTGATAAAAAATATGCAGATTAATGATAAATTTTAAAATAATACACGTTAAAAATAGTTGGAGTTAATAGGGATTACATACATCATCCGAGGAAAAATGGTCTAATAGATTACGATAAAGGACAACATTGAATCTTAGTTTCTTTCCGTAATTCATACCCTTTACACTATACCTAAATGAACGAACATATAATATATTAAGATTTTATATAATCAAAGACATAAATAATTTAATAATTAAGCAATGTACCTACTTTGTTGTGTAGGTAAAACTGAACGGTTGGTGGTTGACGGGATTAAGGGATTGCATTCTCCACCAACCCCATGCTTGAAGCAAGAAAGCGCATCCATTAAAAGTAACCGTGTCTTTCTTACAATTCTTACATAAGGAACTGTATAAGTTGGGTTACAACAGCAAAACCCAAACTATATTTTCCTATTCTATCAATGTCCCCAAGCAAACTTAAGTACATAAAATTTACGCTATTTCCTGTACTCTCAGGAAATAATAGGCTCCCAAACAATAACATAATATAATTTCGTGTCTTAATTATTTTTGCTTCCCTGGTGGAATTTTCATTCAAACCAAGGGAATCATAATGCGCTCTAAGTGTGGTTAAAAAAAATACACTGACCTCTTGCACTAAGACCTTCCACCATATCTCTATCCAGCATCTACTCGCATAGAGTGTTGGCTTGTTGGACTGGACCATTAACCGCCTTACCATTAATCGGAAGACCCATCAACATGTAAATATCCTCAAATGTGACGGTACATTCACTTACGTGTGTGTCTCGGGTCTCCACCTTTCGCACAATATAAGAATAAACTTTAAATCTATAGTACAGTTGAAGATTTTAATAACATCCCCAAAACCGACACGTTCAAGGTATGAAATGATAAATAGATCGGGAGCAACGTAAATATTTTGAAAAATATGGTTACTTGCATAAATATTTTTAAAACATGGTATTTGCGTTTTTTTTAAAGTTGATTATTGCCAAAAAAAAATCGCAAATAAAACAATATTTTCGATAAAATTGTCCTTATTTGTATGTAGTTTTGTTGATAGTTGAAAAATGGAAAAAAATTATGAACTCAATAAAATGTAAAATGTGTGAATGTCTTAAATTAAATTAAATTTTACTTCAAGGTAAAAAGGGTTTTCGAGTTTTTCATAGGTAAGTAGGGGTGTCTAAGGTCTAACTATGGAAATATATAAGAGATTTCTTTAGTTGTGAGTTAGGCTTGGGCCTATGGCTAAATTTGTTGGACGAATTTCGAATATCACTTTTCCATAATTATTTATACAAAAGTTTTGAAGTTTTTATTTATGTTCTACCATACTCTAATCATTTTCACATATATTTTTTTATTAAAAATATTGAACAATCTAAAAATATTATCTATATTTTAATTTAGATGATTTTTTATTTGCATGTTCCGAAATTTTTATTCTTACAAGTTCTACTATTGTGACAATTTTAAATAAAAACACATTATGGATTTATCATCAATATTTTGATTGAAAACTTAAAAGTTTATGAAATTTCAAAAAAATATTTAAGATTTTTTAATATTATTAATCAAATAAAAATAGGTGATAAATCGACAAATTTTAAACTTTCAAATGACTAATAATTTTACATTTTCCAATATTTTTAAATAAATTAAAATATAGGCGATAAACCAATAAATTTTTAAACTTAAACAAATAATAATTTCACATTATTCAATATTTTTAAAAAATTAATTACTATACACTGTCTTGGGTAATATTTTTTTACACAATCATTGCATCATAATCACTCACTAATACTATTTAGCTTGATAAAAGAAAGATAAAATAAACATGAGAGAGAGAGAGAGAGAGAGAGAGAGAGAGAGAGAGAGAGAGAGAGAGAGAGAGAGAGAGAGAGAGAGAGAGAGAGAGAGAGAGAGAGAGAGAGAGAGAGAGAGAGAGAGAGAGAGAGAGAGAGAGAGAGAGAGAGAGAGAGAGAGAGAGAGAGTCCGATTCATTATACTTTCAAAAATTGTTACAAGAGATTACAAATGAGTTACAAGAAAATAATCACCAAAATTCTCATGAACAAATACTATTTTAAACCCAAATATTTTCCAATCTCTCGATCTCTCTCTCTATATTATTCACACAAGCCTAATGTATTTAGAAGTGTTTCACAATCCCCTTAGATACCAGTAAAGATTTCTTAACCTCTATCTTTCTAAGTTTTTTCTTACTAGGATTGTCATCTTTTCTCTCTGTCATTAATTGTAAAGTTCTAAAGGTTGTGATAACAAGAATGACATATATACATATTTATAATTATTGAAATTCAACAGATCTACATCAAATCCAAAATACAATCTATTAAAAAACAAATTTATAGGAAAAAGGAAGAAGTTCAAAACACACGACCTGAGAAAATCAAATAGGATGACTAAAAACTCGAACCGTCACAAACAAACTCCAACAACCACCGCCAATTGTTGCCAATTTTTAGAGGCCATCTCATAATTGCCTTCACAACTATTTAGTTTATGCAATATCAAAATATATTTTCTCTCACTTCATCGCTTAAAATTTTAAAACATACTTCAAAATCTTATATTCAGTGTTAAATATTCTTGGATCTTAACTCGAAAGACTAACTCAAAGGATGAGGTTTCCGTCACATATTTATACATTCGAAACCCCAAGAATATAAGCAATGTGAGACTTCAAACAATTTCCAACAACACAAATACCAACTTCAACACCCACTCTCACGCCTAGCATGGGCCTGAGTCAAATGCTCACATTGCAACCCTTAACCCGACTCTGATACCATTCTTGGATCTCGACCTAAAAGTTAGCTCAAAGAGTGAGGTTGCCCTCACATATTTATACACTCCCACATCTCATGGTCGTATTATACTCTCCTTGTATCTTGATGATATGATTATTATAAGTGATGATGTTGATGAGATTAATAAGTTAAAAATTACAATTATCTAAGCAGTTTGAGAAGAAGGATTTAGGCATTCTTCGTTATTTTTTAGGGATTAAAGTTGCCTACTCCCCTAGAGGTTATCTTCTTTTTCAATTCAAGTACATTGCTAACATTCTTGAGCAAGTTCGCTTATCTGATACTCGAGCAACATATATCATTTTTGAGCTAATGTGAAATATGCTTCTTCTGATGGAGTTGTCTACCAGATCCCACCTGGTATCGTACTTAGGTTAGAAGTTTGATGTACCTTACTATTACTAGATCTGATATTGCTTATGCAGTTTATGTTGTGAGTCAGTTTGTTGTTTCTCCTACTATAGTACATTGGACAACCATTCTTCGTATTCTCTGTTATATTAGAGGGACCGAGTTTCAAAGTCTATTCTTCCTGTCAACCTCTTCCTTATTACGTGCTTACTCTAATACTGATGGGCTGGTGATCATACTGATCGTAAGTCTACCACAAGGATTTGTATCTTTTTTGGAGACTCTCTCATTTCTAAAAAGAGTAAAAAGCAGGGCATTATCTCTCGCTCTTCTACTGAAGCAGAGTATCGTGCAATGACTTCCACCACCACTGAAATAGTTTGGCTCTGTTAGTTACTCTCTGATATGAGTGTCTTTCTTTTTGGATCAACTCCTATGTATTGTGATAATAAAAGTATCATTTAAATTGCTCATAATTTAGTCTTTCATGATCGTACAAATCACAACGAAATTGATTGTCATCTCACTCGTCATCACTTTCAGCATGACACTATTACTTGCCATTTATTTCTTCTGTTTCACATATTATTGATTTGTTCACAAAAACAACCTCTAACAAGACAAATACTAACTTCAAGATTTAACATGTATGCATGGTTTATACTAATATAAAATCATAACAAATACGCATGAGACAACAACTTTTTATGTTTTCTTTTCTTTTGCCGTAACTTGCGAGAATTTTCAAAAGCGTTGCATGAGTTATGAGTTCTAGAATCATGTATAACTAAGTTTAATTTTAAGTAATTTAATTTAAAAATAAATGTTTTTTTTATGTCATTACCTCCACCTATGATGGATTTTTCAAGCTAAAATTACATCGGTAGAAAAATCATAGCATGTTGTCGTAAGTGACATTATTTAGGTGAAGCATGAGTATGAGTGTAAAACCCTCCTCTTATTAAAATGGAAAACTATGATGAATACAGCAATTATGAAATATAAAATGCTACTAATTACGTCTTTGTTCAATTGTTCCCCATCAAAAAGTTGCAATAAGATATTTCTTGTTCAACTAATGAAGCTTATGGGACTATTAAGCTTTACTAGATTAGATTAGTGAAGAAAATGTCTTCATTGTAGTATGTCGGCACACCACACACGTACCCCCTCCAAAATGAGATGTGAAAGAAAGTAAAAGCATTAATGCTTGAGGAGCATAATGACAAAACTATGTAATAAAAATGTTTTCTAATCATATTTAATGAAAATGATGTCATTATGGTTTATATTTTATTAGGTGAAGTCTGAGTAAAATTTAAAACTAAAATGGAAATTATGATGAATATGTCAATGATGGATTTATGTGTTCGGTATTATATGTCGGCACATGTACGTACTTCTCCAAAAAGAAAAGTGAAGGAAAAAGGACAAGTGTGTTCAAATTATAAAAAGTAAAGAAATAAATAAGTGTAACACCCTTAAAATAGTCCACTTTGTACACTTTAAAATAGTAAAGTGTACACCCTTAAAAATAATTCTGATCATAAATATATAATAGAATATAATAATTTAAAAATTAGACATCATATTAATTTTAATATATGATATAATATGACATAAAGATTTAAAATCGATAAGCATTGTTAGGTATGATTTACTTGATTTGTAATATATATATATATATATATATATATATATATATATATATATATATATATATATATATATATATATATATATATATATATATATATATATATATATATATATATATATATATATATATATATAATGATCAAATTACACCAAGAGTTATACTATGAGTTACACTCGTTCAAAAATGCCACTTCAGGTTAATATTTTTTAAAATCAACCGTTGAATTGAAACATATCATCATATAGATCATACCTATAAAGTTTGAGATTAATCTGTAATGATTTACTATGTCAGTGAATTACATAAAAAATAAAGTTATATGAAAAGTCATTTTGATATAACTCTTTAGGTGTAATTTGATCCCTACTCTCTCTCTCTCTCTATATATATATATATATATATAATAAGCTAAATACATTAATACTGAAGTAGCAGATAGTGTTTAAAATATAAGAAATTAAGAAATTTGTATAAGTAAGGTATTCAATAAAACAGTATTAGAGGTACTCCAACCCACTTATAAAAGACAAGAAACAAAATTCGGGACAAATGAAATTGCAAGTCAAATATAACTTAAGATAAGTAAAACATCGAGTTCTTACAAAACTCATAAAAGTTACATTTGAAATTGAAGTTTCACTAACCAAAGCCCACTTCCACGTCTTTGCCTTAATATTTTAAATGATATCGAAAATATTACCCACCTTATTGCTGAACGTAATATCTTTCCTAGCACACCAAATTCTCTATATTACTACTATTTATATCAGACCCAGAGCCATCTCAAGGTTTTGGAGGCCCTATGTAAGGTAGCCATAATTTAGCAAGGACAACATAAATTGAGGCCCTATATAATCACAATTTAATCTGACAAATATTTTATGAGGCCCTATTTAAATATAATTTAACTTTGAAAATTTTGAGGCCCTGTGCGGTAGGCCGCCTTGCACGCCCTCAAAGACGGCCCTGATCAGACCCTTCTTGTTTGGCTTGACTTTGTCCTTTCTGCAACTAACACACCACGTGTTGAATAAATCCCAAGCAATAATTCTCGAGCCCGAACAAATACCTCTCCACACTTCTATAGCCTTCCAAACAATCTTAGCACAATGATAGAGGAAAAAGAGATGCACCAAATAACACAGACATTTAAATCATCAACAAACTCCATACCTCTACAACTCAGAAGTTCCTTCGTCAACAATCTATTCAAGATAGTCCTCCACACAAAAGCTTTGATGCTAAAAGGAACGCCCATTTTTCAAAGCCGCTTAATTGCTACCTCAAAAGCAGTTTCTACCTCCAAATGATCAAAATGTTGCACCAAAACATCATACCCAGAAGTTATAGTATACCCACAATTCGAATCTGGTCTCCACAAAATTTTGTCCTGCTCGTTAGTAACTAAACCAAGACTCACAAGCAGATGCTGAAACAGATCCAAACTAACTTGTTCAGACTAAGAGAGAACATAAGTTATTCCAAACTCCACTCATTTTTCTCCCACTCCCCCGAATCCGTAACCACGAGCCCTCTATTAGTGTTGATCTGAAATAACTCATGAAACTAAATCTGAAAATCTTCCTCTCCATGCCAACCATCCTCCCAAAATCGAGCCTTATTCCCATTTCCAATATTTTACCTCCAACTTGCAGCAAAAATTGGAGGAACCAATTTTTTTCCAGCCCTACCAGATCGTTCCACCAAAGGAAATTTCCAATAGGAGATTTAGAAATGATAATTGTAGTAACATGGTTTCTAATATTATAGTACCTGACCTCGGAAATAGCGACCCACGAGGACGACTCACCAGCAAGAGTCCTCCATCTCCATTTAAAAAGAAGGGCCAAACTGAATTATGAAATTCTCTTTAATTCGAGCCCACCCTTCTTGATTGGTAAACATAACTTATCCCATCCGACCCAATGAATCCTCCTCTTATCAACCTTGTCTCCCCAAAGAAACTTGATATGGGTCCTAGTAATCTCCTTGCAAACACTCACCGTCGCCTTGAAAAAGGATAGTTAAAATATTGATAAACTAGATAAAACCAATTTTAGCAACGTAATTCTTCCTCCTAAGCTAAGAAATCTCTCTTTCCAACTCTCTAGACGAGTCCTAAAATTATTAATCACCTATTTCCACGAATTAATTAACCTGTGATTAGAACCAATGAGAATTCCAAGAAATCGAAATGCATCTTCTTCAATTCCACAAGACAGAAAATTTGCGGATGCTGCAAGAAAATTACCTTCAACATTAATAACAATCAATCTACTCTTTATGAAGTTAAATCCAAGACCAGATACAACCTCGAACCCGCGTAGAACAACTTTTAGAGCCCACACATGCTTCCAATTGCCCTTCCCTATCAACAAAGTATCATCTAGAAATTTTAAGACATTCACCCCACACTTGCCCTCCACCGAAAAACTTAAAAACTCCTCTAATTTAGCCCCCTTCTTAACTAACCTCGTTAATCTTTCTGCCACAATAACAAACAAGAAAGGTGATTAAGGATAACCTTGCCTAAGACCCTTTTCCACCTTCAAATTGTTTGTTGGACTCTCGTTAACCAATACCGACACCCAACTATTAAACACCAAAGCATCTATATACTTCATCCAACGATTATCGAAACCCATCCCATTCAGCATATATTTAAGGAATTTCCAACTAACTATATCGTATGCCTTTTCAAAATCAACCTTGAAAAGGAAACAATCCTTCTTAGACTTAATCACGTAATCAACCCCTTCGTTAGCAACCAACACCCTATCCGTCACGTGTCTACCCAAAACGAACACACTTTGATTATCTGAAATCGACATTCCCAACACCCTTTTAATTATAGCTGCCAACAGTTTTGATATCGCTTTGTATATGCAACTACAAGACAAATTGGTCTATACTCGTCAAAACTCAAAGGATTAAGCTTCTTAGGGATCAATGTGAAAAACGATGACATAATAGATTTGGATAAGATAACTTATCCATGAAAGTATTTAAAAAGACTTATAACATCCTCCTTTATGAAAATATCATAACCGTTATAGTATTCGTTGGCTGACATATATAACTGATCGATGTTGACAATTCTTAGGTTGATGTAAATGTACAAATAAAAAAATCGTGTCGTACGCCTGCAAATTGGTTGGATTGAACTCAATTTTGTTAGGTTCAAAATTTAAGTAATTAAAAATCTTTAATATGTCATCTTGTCTATTACAAACTGTTAGGGTAATTTATGATATGCGCATGTTTGACTTGCCTTTTCTAAGGATCAAAAGTAATTTTAGAGTTGTAGAATTGATTATGTGTGATTTTAAGATGTTTGGTTGTATAAATGTATAATTGATTCTACTTCCAGAATTGATTCTACTTGAAGCTATAATTTGTAGCTTCTGTTTCCACAATTGATTTTGAGTGATTTTTACACGAAATTTATTAGTCAACTCACTTTTACATAAATGTATCCAAACATAAATCAATTATGCTAAACTTAATTCTACAAAACTCAATTTTGCTTGAATCAATTTTATCCAATCCTTCAAATAGATCATCTGAATCGAATCAAACCATTTTAATTTATTCTAAACTAAATTGAACTAAATTATTAGTCCAGTGTAACGTTTCTGAACTCCGAACCATTCCAAATTGTTTAGTAAAAAGTTTTACCAAACTCACAAATAGAAAAATTGTGATCACTCTCCACAGTAATCTTCACCAAACTTCACCTCTTTCTGATTTGGATTTTTTGAACTGATCCATTTAATCCATCATCACATAATCACCATTAACCATTTTCTTAATTTTAAGCTCAGTGGGTTCATCATGATAATTTTGTTGTGAAACAAGAATAAGATAAATTAGAAGAATCAACATCCAAAAAGTTAGTCAAGCTATTCATTAAATTTAGTCACACTCATCCTATTAGATACCATTATGAGTAACATTGTTTTGAAATATAAATTCGTGAGTTTATGATTTTTGAATTTGGATTTGATTCTCATATGATATGTGATTTGGAAATTTAGGGTTGTTGAGTGAATTAGAGGTTTATGTTTTTCATTGTTCAAATATGTAGTTGTAAGAATTCCAAAATAATATGCATACCATACCATTTGTTTATTTAATTGCGGTTTGGCTTAGTAAATTTTTGTTTGGTTAACCATGGTTTAATTCAGTTATTAAACTGTTTGAAAATTAATGGTTCGATTAATAAACTAAAGGAAATTATTAAGTTATTTAATAACAGTTTAGAGAGTCAGTTCGGTTCTTTAAATTATTTGAACGCTCCTACAAACTACTAAATTTTTAGGTTTGAATTAGAAATTTGTTTGTGTCAGGCTACATATATCTTTATTTCATATCAATGTATATAGAGTTAAGATATGTTGATATCAAGTCTAATTTAAAAGTCTTACACTAAATCTCAACAGTTAACAAGTGTACATACTAAAAATACTTTAGTCGTCTCTCAGCTCATAAGTCTAAGATATGGATTTATGGTTATGAGGCCGATGTGTACTTAGGGACAGTAAGAAAAAGCCGGACCATGCTAGAAGCATCCTTACTCGAAGACGTACAAGTTGGCGACACACAAATTAGTGAAGTCTGACGTATGCTAAGTCGAATTATCAGGATGCTATACCGACTAGATGGTTACGAAAATATGAAAGTGTTTCAGGAACGTTACATGAGGTGTTATACTTCATAAATGGTGACAACGATAATTAAGGTCCCATCATTACGAGGGAACTCTAAGGGCCACCTCTTAATGATGTCAGGTCATAAACACAAATATAAATAAGGGCTCCCACCCGAGGGATAAACAAGACAATCTTTTTGAGTTGACGAGTTGACACACTTATCGTGCAACTCAAATCCCTTAAGCTCTACAATCTCTTAGGAAAAGCACACATAGGGCAAAACCCACACATACATCGAAACAATTGCAACCTCACTGGATTAATTTTTGGGAGGTGATCCAAACGTGTTTTACAAGAACATTTGACGCCCATCGTAAATCCTATGTAAAAAATTCCTACACCACACAACAACCCACCTCTCTCGTTCTCAAACATGTCTAGGGAATCACCCACAAGTGAAGACCCCCCACCGGACATGGCCCAATTTTTAGCAATGGTAGAAGCCTTAAGACAACAAAATAAAACTCTTTAAGATAACGTCTAAACACTACAGACTCAAACGTTACAGCACGAGGATGTGGAGGAAGAACATCTGGATCCTCAACCATTAGTAGAGGCCGTATAAGAGGACGTGGTACTGGAGGACTTAAAGCTCCACCATTGGCATCTTTTGATGGAAAAAGTGACCCTCATGAGCATAATATTTTTGTCAATAATCAGATGGCAATAGTCAGAGCTTCTGACTCTCTAAAATGTAAACTGATGGTCAAGACATTCAAAGATGTCACCTTGCGTGTGTATATGAGTTTGTTAAGGTTCGCTATCACCGGGTACCAAGACTTAATCCTAAAAATGGTCCAACATTTTACAGCCAGCAAGCTGATAACACGAAATCGTATCGTATATTCACCATGAAATTAACCCGTTTTGTATTATTTTGACCCGATTAACTCCCGAATATTCCGAGTTTGTCATGACTTTTTGCAGGTACTACATAACTTAGCTCAAACCAGAAGAAAACATGAAACATGCAAAGATAGCATCAAAGAACAGAAGAAAAGATGAATCTGTCAAAGAAATGCAGATTTTGTAGCTGTGACGGTCGTCAGCCACCTGCCACGACCGTAAGATACTTTTGAAGCGCGTGACGACCGTAATGCCTTGGCCACGACCGTAACACGGGAAAACATGAAACCTGCTCGTAACACACTTGTCACGACCGTAATGCGCCAATTACCAGTTACAAAACAAGTGCAGAACGTGGAAAGGTTAAAGCAGAGGAGTCAAAGACTCCTGAATCTTCTCAACCACCCACTGAAGCCACGATCAACCCACGTCCCTATATTTTTGGAACACTCAAGTGAAGCCACGAAGTTCAATTCTTCTCAACTGCCAGTCTGCATTCTTCTATAAATACCTCAGCCTTCAAAGTAAAACGAACAGTGCATTTTTTACGTTTACTTGTGCGGAAGCTCTGCCGAAATCAAAACCCGTTGCTATTTCAATTTACATTTCCTCTGCAATTGTTTTATTTCCTTGTCCCAATAACGATTTCCAACATTAGGAAGTTGTTATTCTAGTTTAGATTTTTATTCAAGCTTCAGAGTTCATTTATATTTCCAATACCGACAATCCAAGTTTCCGATCTGTGGAAGAAGGATTAGAAGTATTTGCTTTATTTTCAGGTTCTTTATTTTACATTTGTATTACAGTACATCTCAATCAATTAATTTAAGTTTCATTAATTATTTATAATGTCTGCTTTATGTTTATTTGCTTCTGTTTCCTGTGAGTTTATTCCGATTGTCATGGCTAGCTAAACCTTTAGTGTCGGTATGGGATAGTTAGAGACAATAGGCATCTGATCAAACTTAGGATAAAACCTTAATCAACTTAACTCTGGTTATAACTTTTTATGCTTAAAAATAAAACCTTTTTGTTACGAAAGTAAGAAAAGTAAATAGGTTAGGATCGAGACCACGAAAGTGTGAGATTTTCACCGGATAGCTAAAGTTAGGCATTCGATTTAAATACAGTGAAAGCGCTTTAAAACAAATTAGAATTAATTAAGTTTCCAAAAATATGTTCTAAACACTTATAGGCTAGCGAAAGCAGGTATAGGGCTTTAGACGTGTAATCCGAGATAAGACCACGAAAGCGTGAGTTGAGGGTTTTTAAACTGATTAATTCCACAGATAAACTAAGTTAACCATCCTTATACGCTTAAGTTCGATTAGATCCTTAGGTCCATCCTATTACATACCGACCATTCCATTTCATTATTAATTTAAAATCAATTAGTTTATTTTCCTTAGCCTTCCTTAAACCAAACGTGACAATTTCCGCCTTAGCTAAACTAGCATTACTTTCCCGCACTAGAGTGATTACAAAGTCCCTGTGGATTCGACAATCTTTTATTACTACCGCGATAGGCTGTGCACTTGCATTTAAGATACCGTTAGACACATTAGGTCGATCGCACATCACAAGCACATGAAGGTGTCCACCACCAGCATATTCAATGTGCGACAAGTTCATTATGAATCCCTTCGCGAGTACATGACAAGATTTAATGAGTATAGCATAAAAGTATCCCACCCAAATAAATAAATGTTTATGGAGGCTTTTCATAACAATCTGAGCGCATACAACTTCAACGAGTCCTAGGCTCAGAAGCCTGCCTATAACATGGATGCAGTTATGAACAAATCTGGGTGCTTTATCAAGGGAAAATAAAGCAATATGGAAAAGTGACAATGGAATTCCAAAGAAAAGCCGCAATTTAGGTCAGAGGGAATGACATCTAGAAATGAGCATCAAATATTCCTAACCGGGAACGAAATGCACCACGCCCAAGTCAAAAACTGTTTGACAGCATTCCCGAGTCCTTTACACCATTTAACACAAGGAGAGAAGACATATCGCATGATGCATATCATCTTGGATTGATAGTGAAGCCATATCGATCTAAGATAGTTGGCCCAGTGATAGGAACGAGGGGATGGTCTTTTGTGATCCTTTCATTGCATATAGGGACACCATACAAATGATTGTTAACAGCTAAAAAAAATCGAGATACTTATCCAGCATGGAAAACAATGTTCCTACGTGAAGGATAGTAAGGGGTCAACAAGGAAAAGATTCCTTCTCCAAAGAAGTTTGGTTCGGAAGATCCATATGCCAACAAGGGAACCATACCGAGGAAGTGCGTGAAACACGTGTGGCACACTACACCCTGAATGCTATTGTTGGGAGATATTTCGGGGGTGGAGAAACTAGCTCGACAAGGAAAAGAAATGTTCGAATATTAATGTATGTTTCACAAGACATGTCACCCAAAACTACGAAAGAAAATTCACTATCCGTGAGCTTCTCAAGGAAAGATTCGAGGGACATACTGGCTCATTAGAATGACTCACTATTAATAAAGGTTCAGATACACAATAGGAGTATCAAGCGAGTACTGATCGATCTCAGAAGCTCCACTGATGTTCTACACTAGGAGCTTTCAAAGGCATGGGAATAGATGCATAAAAAATGCTTCAGTTTAAAGGAACTCTTATCAGGTTTGCCGACGATCATGTGCAGGTTCTAGGGAACTAGCTAGTGTCAATCATGTTCAAAATTAGAGACAATGCGAATTCCATCAAAGTGAGTTATCTTATCGTGAATGCATCATCTCCTTACAATATAATAATTGGAAGACTGTATTTCAATACTCTGGAGGCCTCTCTATCAACTTTGTACCTTACCATGAAGTATCAATAACATGATGGGCGAGTCTGAGTCATCAAAAGCAATCAGGGGCTGGCTTGCAAATGTTACAAGGATAATTTGAAGATGAAAAAGAAACCGGGGATCTATCCAAAGAGGTACAAATCAAAACTGGGGAATTTCAAACCATGCAAACTGGCTTCGACTTAACACTAGAGGAGGAGTCATATAGTATTCAAACTGGCTTCGACTTAACACTAGAATGTAGTATTCATAATTGACTCAGACATTGTTTGCCACTAATTATCCATCTATCCGACGCTGAAAGTAGTGCCCAAAGGAAATGAAAGAACAAAAAAGAGAAATGGTAAGCTATATTAGAATAGGTGGGTAAGATGTTGAATGTGAGGTTCATTCGAGAAATAAAGTATCTTACATGGAAATCCAATGTTGTCATGGCCAAAAATAAAATCAGAAAATGGCGTACGTGCATGGATTTTACGGAACTCAACAAAGCTTACCCTAAAGACTCTTATCCGCTACCACATATTGACTAGCTCATCGACGATGCTTAAGGGTTCAATATAATTTGTTTCATGTAGGGATGTTCAAAATCAAACAAACCCAATAAAAAACCGCAAACCAAACCAAACCAAAACCGCAAAAAACCGCATTTGGTTCAGATTAGTTTGGGCCATCTTTTAACAAAACCGCATGGTTCGGTTCAGTTTGTGGTTTATATTTTACAAACCGAACCAAAACGAATCAAACCGCATTATGGTACAACCTAAATTTTACTTAACTCTCATCTAACTCAAACTTAAACTTATTATATATTAGTCTTATGATTACAAACAATTTTCTCATTCTTACACTTATGGTTTCAATTTCAGTCTTCTTAAATATCTCATAGCATTATCCCTCCATCTTCACCACTTACATCTTGTCTCTTCTTCTTTAATGTCTACTCTCTTATATTATTTCTTTTTCACCTTCTCATTTTTATTCAAATGTTCCCTCTTTCAATTTCGTTTTATTGCACATATTTGTCTCTAATCTCTTCTCTTTTATATTCTTTCTTTTTCATCTTCACTAATCTCTCATATCATCTATTTTGTTGTTTTATTATAATATTTTTGATATTATTTTATGCTATTATTTTATGTTTATTATTTCACTTTTGTTTAATCTAATTTTTACATATTAAATGGAAAATTATTGTCCAAATATGATGAGTTTTATTGTTATTTGATAGTGTATGAATGAAAAAATACAAAGTTATGTTGTCATCTATATGTGTATGTATGGCTCAACAAAATATTTGTAAAAAACTGAAAAAATCGCACCGAACCAAACCACATTGGTTTGGTTTGGTTTGATTTGGTTTGGTTTGAGTTTTCTTTTAAAAGCCAACCGAACCAAACCAAACCACACACATTTTTCTCTCGCGGTTCAGATGATTTTTTGTGTCAAAACCGACCAAACCTCACCATGAACACCCCTATAGATGCCTACTCAGGAGATAATCAAATATGAATGATCCCTCTAAATTACCCCAAGATGGACTTCATGACTAACAAGAATAACTATTCTTACCAACATCGAATGGACACAATGTTTAAATCCCAAATCGGGAGAAACTTGGAGTTGTACGTGGATGATATGGTAATCATATCCCTAGAGGGGATAGGCCATGTAGAAGATCTCGTCGAGACATCTAAATCGGTTCGAAAGTTCAATATGCACCTCAACCCAGACAAGTGCACGTTCGGGATGCATGCCAACGAATTCCTAGGGTTTATACTTACCCAGCGAGGAATAGACGCCAACCTGGATAAGTGTCAGGCCATAATTAACATGTGAAGTCCTACATCAATGAAGGAAGCACATCAACTGATCGGAAGGATGACTGCCTTACCCAAATTTATGTCTTGCGCTGGGGAAAATCCATTCACTTCTTCTCGGCCATTAAAAAGGATTCAAAGTTTAACTGGTTAAAAGAGTGTGAACTGGCCTTTAAAGACGCAATTCAATTTCTCTCAGCACCACCTATCTTGGTTCGGCCACTGGAGAACTCTCCCCTTATTTTGTATTTGTCTGTGTTGGAGAAGGCTGTTAGCTTGGTGGTTGGGCAAGACGGGGAGACTAGAGAAAACCAATGTATTTTGTTATTAAGGAATTGAAAGGATCCTAGGTACGGTATTAGAAAATTGGAAGCGCTGACCGTGGTAATAACTTCCAGAAAGTTGATGCATTATTTTCATGGACATCCCATTAAGGTTAAAACGAACTACCCCACAAGACAAGTATTGAGGAAACCAAATTTTGTTGGGAGAATGGTGTCCTAGAACGTGGAGCTATCAAAGTATGATACAACATTCGAGTCCAAGATCTGCATTAAATCCCAGCTCTTGGCAGATTTTTTGGTCGAGTTGAGTTCCCTTTCATCTGAGGAAATATCAAAACACTAGATACTTTTGGTGGATGGCTCATCTAATCTCAAATGCATAAGGGAATGAATAGCGTTGGAGGGCCAAGGAACATAACTCTCAAGTAGTCTCCATGCTTCAATTTTTATGCTAGTAACAACCAAGCAGAATACGAAGCGATTATTGTTGGGTTAAAGTTAGCCAAGGAAGTAAGTGTTACTCATTTTTTGGTACGAATAGATTCTCAGCTAATAGCCAGCCAGATCACTGGAAATTATCAGATGAAAGACCACTCTCTCTTGAAATACCTACAACGAATCTTTCAGTTTGCCAAGAGATTCACAGAATTCAAAGTATTATACATTCCCCGAGAAGAGAACGCCATAACCGACTTACTAGTCTAACAAGCCAGTACCGAAGGCCTGAAGATTAATAGGTTGGTCATTCAGGAAAGATTGGATTCGCCAAGCATAGAGGATGAGGAGGTCATGGCTTGAAATGCAATGTGGATAGTCGACGGGGATCAAACTTACCTTCTAATTTGTAGCTTCTAAACCAAAAATAATCCATAAATGGATAATATTCAACCAAGGTGTAAACAAAAATCCCCTCGGTGAGTTTTATAATTCTATCCTTCAAGAATTACAACTTATCCACACTCACAAAAGAACTTTCTCAAAGAAGCACTTTGGCTAAAATAATAGTGAGAGAAAGTAAAAGAAAAAGTTTAGAGAGAAAAGGGAGTTAGAGTGTGAAAGTTTCAAAATATAATTATAGATTATTTTAAATGTGGAAAGGGACCTCTATTTGTAGGCTAGAGGTTGGCTATAGAAGGAAATTAATTTTAGTGCATTTTAATATTTGCTAATCGACCAACATCTAATGCCAATCAAATAGCTAACTAAAAAATAATCGATTATAAGTTCAAATAGGAAATGAAAGATATCTATTCGTTTCAGGTCATTAAGATGCTGGCCTAACCGCTTAGAGCTCAATTTTGAATTGAGCCAATTGATTGCCAAAGACAAAACTTTACCCAGAGCTATTTTGACAGCTTCCAACTCAGATGACAAAACTTCAAGACTTTCTAAAAAATATTTTCTTGATAAATATCTATTTGAAGAGATGTTTTGTGTGTGAGTTAGCCATTCACTTTTAAAATAACGCCTTTATGCTTTATAAATAATTCACTTAGGCTAATCAGGGTAGGGCTTTCTGCACTTCAAGACTTTGTTAGGTGATTTCTTTGTGGAAACTTGCTTAAGTTCACTTGAAATGAGACTTGAGTTTTTTTCCATTTGATTTCCATCATCATATAGTAAAATTCAGCAAACTATAATACTTAAGTTTGCATCTTTGTTCGCTGAGTTGCATATGCTTGACTTGTCAAATACATTAGTTATCATCACCAAAAGTTGTGGTCTGTGGTAAAACATATCACCTGTAAAACAAGGTTCTACAGTATCTTCATGTACTTTAAAATACATTAAAGTGAAGCTTTCTAATCTATTATCTAAACATTTTCTCAAGCATGATATGTCCCATCCAACAAGAACAATATAGTGGAATGCACACAAAGGTAGTAATATAATTTTTGAATGTTGATGGAAGTAGGCTCGACAGTCCTTGCATCTCGAGTTTTGGAGGTATGATAAGAAATTATGGTGGAGCATGGGTTCACGGTTTTGAGGGTAATATTAGTTATTTCAATATCCTTCATGTCGAGCTTATGGAGATATATAATGGTTTACGTCTAGTCTAGGAACTTGGCATCAAAGTTCAGTTGTGTTATTCTGACTCAAACTCTACTATCAATCTTATCTCATAGTTTGTTAATATTTAACATCACAATCTTTTGCGAAGCCTCCAATAGGAATCATTACACTTCTGCTAGCTGAGGCTAGAACGACTTTATTTTCTAGATAATTTCATGATTTTCATTTATTTTTATTTTCCATTTGTAGCAAAAAAAGTTTAGATACTTTTTATTTATTTATAGAAGAATAAAATATTAAATCTTTTGTTGGATTTCAATATTTCAAAAATGCTGGCTGTGGGGTTCGAACCCACGCGCACTTATGTGCAGAAGATCTTAAGTCTTCCCCCTTAACCTCTCGGGCAAACCAGCTAATACATTGATTTTTTCCATAAATAATGATATATCAAAATGAAATTTAACAATGTACATATTTCCAATTTTCAACATATCAATTGAAAATTATAAACCAATTTCAAATCAATCCCATTATTATAAATCTATAATCTCAAACCGAGAGAATTCTCTTATAAAGAAGAATCCTCAAACTATCTCACATTTATTGATAGTTAATAAAAAATAAATCTATCTATCTTACTTATGTGCAGAAGACCTTAACTTACCCCTAATCTCTACGAGAAACCAGATTCATATTGACAGTTTATATAATATATCTAAATAGCATTTAACAATGTGCATATTTCCATTTTCCACGATATCATTTTAAAAATGCAAACCAATTTCAAAACAATCTCGTTATTATAAATATACATACTCTAAAAGGGATAAATGTCCTCCCCACAATCAAACCATCACACATTTATTGATAGTTAGGGTAAAACATTTGACACAATTTTTTGTACAAAGCAAGACATTGAATTTGGTACTTTGAAACGAGATTTAAATAGTCGACGGGGATCACACTTTTTTTTGGTAGCTTCTAACACACAAATGATCCCTAAATGGATAATATTAAACCAAGGTGTACACAAAAGTTCTCTTGGTGAATTTTACAATTCTATCCTTCCAGAATTACAACTTATCCACACTCATAAATATTGAGAATCAAGTGTGAGGAAAAAGTCCCATATTGATTAGAAAAGGCAAGGTTGAAAACTATATAAGTGAGAGAATCCACACACCTATCACCTTAAAGTTTTAGGTGGATATGTGGTGTATCTCTCACAAAGGCGTGTCCCATGTAACATGCTCCCTTCTTGGATATTCCCCATAACAGTAGGGTTTAGGGTTTAAGGTTTTAGGGGGAGATGTGGCGTGCCTCTCACAAAGGTGTTCCAAAGTAAATGCTCCCGCCTCAGATTTCCCCCCCCATAACAATGGTATTAGAGCCTATGGTTTTAAGATATGGACCGACTAACTTGTATCGAAACACTTCCCGAATGTGGTGGGTAGAAGGTGTTCCGTTGGAGAGTACCAACGGTGGTACAAGTGTATGTGAAAGAGAAAGTGCATGTGGAAAAGGGAGCTGTCACATAAGGGGGAAAATTGTGAATCACACTTGAGGGGGAGTGCTTTCACATGAGGGGTGGAAATTGTGACTCACACTTGAGGGGGAGTATTGAGAATCAAGTGTGAGGAAGAAGTCCCATATTGATTAGAAAAGGAAAGGTTGAACACTATATAAGTGAGAGAACCCGCACACCTATCACGTTAAGGTTTTAGGTGGATATGTGGTGTATCTCTCACAAAGGCGTGTCCATATAACATGCTCCCTCTTCAGATTTCCCCCTAACAATAAAAGGCTTTCTTAAAAAAGCACTTTGGCTAAAATATTAGTGAGAAAATGTAAAATAAAAGTTTAGAGAGAGAGGGAGTAAGAGTGACAAGTGTCAAAATATAATTCTAAATTATTTGAAATGAGGTAAGGGACCTTTATTTATAGGTTAGAGGTTGGATAAAAAAGGAAATTAGTTTTAATGCTTTTTAATATTTACTAATCGACTAACATCTAATGCCAATCGAATAGGTGATTAAAAATATTTGATAAATTCAAATAGGAAATAAAAGATATCTAGTCATTTCACATCATTAAGATGTTGTCCTAACCGCTTAGGGCACAATTTTGAACTGAGCCAATTGATTGTCAAAAACAAAACTTTACCCAGAGCTATTCTGACGACTTCCTACTCATCTAGCACAACCTTAATAATTTTTTAAAGATATTTTCTTGAGATAACTCTATTTGAAAAATAAACTTTTGTGTGTGATTTAGCCATTCACTTTTACGAGAACGCCTTTATGCTTTAAAAGTAATTCACTTAGGCTAAACAGGGTAAGAATTTCTTGCACTTCAAGACTTTTTCAGGTGAATTCTTTGTAGACATTGAGTTCACTTGAAATGAGTCTTAAGTTTGGATTCCATTTAATTTCCATCATCAGATAGTCGAGTCCATCAAATCCTAATACTTAAGTTTGAATCTTTATTTGCTTAATGCATATGCTTGACTTGTCATAGACATTAGTTATCTTCATCGAGTCCATCAAATCCTAATACTTAAGTTTGAATCTTTATTTGCTTAATGCATATGCTTGACTTGTCATAGACATTAGTTATCTTCATCAAAAGTTGGTTTCAATATTAAAGCATATCACCGAAAAACAAGGTTCAACAATATCTTCATGTATATTAAACTCGTCAAAGTGAATATTTCTAATCCATAAACTAAATGATAATATGTTTAATCCAACGAGGACAATCTTCGACAATCCTTGCATGTTGGATTTCAATATTTTTAAAATGCTGGCTGTGGGGTTCGAACCCACGCGCACTTATGTGCGGAAGATCTTAAGTCTTCCCCCTGAATCTCTCGGGCATACAAACTAATACATTGAATTTTTTCATAAATAATGATATATCAAAATGAAATTTAACAATGTACATATTTCCAATTTTCAACATATCAATTGAAAATTATAAACCAAAATCAAATCAATCCCATTATTATAAATCTATAATCTCAAACTGAGAGAAATCTCTTATAAAGAAGAATACTCAAACTATCTCACATTTGTTTATAGTTAATAAAAAGTATATATATATATATACCCGAAAAGTTACACCATGGGTTACACTTGCTCAAAAACGTTACTTCGGATTAATATTTTTTAAAATGAACCATTGGATTGAAACATACCATCATATAGATCATACCTATAAAGTTTGAGATTAATCTATAATGATTTACTATGTTATTGAAATACATCAAAATTAACGTTATATGAAAGTCCATTTTAACGTTAATTTTTGGATATCTTGATCGTATAGTAAATCATCATAGATTAATCTCAAACTTTATAGGTATGATCTATATATATATATATATATATATATATATATATATATATATATATATATATATATATATATATATATATATATATATATATATATATATATATATATATATATATATATATATATATATATATATATATATATATCTTACTTATGTGCACAAGACCTTAACTTCCCTAATCTCTACGACAAACCAGATTCATATTGATAATTTACATAATATATCTAAATAACATTTAACAATGTGCATATTTCCTTTTTCCACCATATCATTTTCAAAATGTAAACCTATTTCGAAACAATCTCATTATTATAAATATACATACTCTAAAAGGGATAAATATCCTCTCCACAATCAAACTATCACACATCTATTGATAGTTAGGGTAAAACATTTGACACAATGTTTAGTACAAAGCAAGACATTTAATTCAATATTTTGAAACGAGGTTTGGATAGTCGACGGGGATCACACTTATCTTTTATTTTGTAGCTTCTAACATACAAATGATCCCTAAATGGATAATATTCAACTAAGGTGTAAACCAAAGTTCCCACGTGATTTTTACAATTCTATCCTTCCAGAATTACTACTTATCCACACTTATAAAAGAACTTTCTCGAAGAAGCACTTTGGCTAAAATATTAACGAGAGAATATAAAAGAAGAGTTTATAGAGAGAGATAAAGAGGGAGTAAGAGTGAGAAGTGTCAAAATATAATTATAAATGATTTGAAATGAGGGAAGGGACATCTATTTATAGGCCAGAGGTTGGCTAAAAAAGAAAATTAGTTTTAATGCATTTTAATACTTGCTAATCGACTAACATCTAATGCCAATCAAATAGATGCCAAAAAAAATATTAGGTTATAAGTTAAAATAGAAAATAAAAGACATCTAGCCATTTCAAATTATTAAGATGTTGTCCTAATCGCTTAGAGCTCAATTTTGAATTGAGCCAATTGATTGACAAAGACAAAACTTTACCCAGAGCTATTCTGACGGCTTCCAACTCATCTGGCACAAATTCAAGACTCCCTTAAAGATATTTACTTGAGAAAACTCTATTTGAAAAAATGTTTTTGTGTGTGATTTATCCATTCACTTTAACGAGAACACCTTTATGCTT
This sequence comes from Vicia sativa, assembly GCA_021764765.1. NCBI lineage: Eukaryota > Viridiplantae > Streptophyta > Magnoliopsida > Fabales > Fabaceae > Vicia > Vicia sativa. Next base: position 157,045,509 of record CM038792.1, read on the forward strand.
TCTAAATAATTCACTTAGGCTAAATAGGGTTGGGCTTTCTTGCACTTCAAGACATTGTCAGGTAATTTCTTTGTAGACACTTTCTTGAGTTCATTTGAAATGAGGCTTGAGTTTGTATTCCATTTTGATTGCCTTCATAAATATAGTCAAGTCCACCAAACCCTAATACTTAAGTTTACATCTTTATTTTCTTAGTGCATATGCGTGACTTGTCAAAGACATTAGTTATCATCATCAAAATTTGTGGTTAGTCTTAAAGCATATCACCTGGAAAAAAAGTTTCCACAGTATCTTCTTGTACTTTAAAAATCATCAAAGTGAATATTTCTAATCTATTAGATAAATGTTTTCTCAAGCATAATATGTCGCATCCAACAAGGATAATCTAGTGGAATGCACACAAAGATAGTAATATGATTTTTTAAATGTTGATGGCAGTAGCCTCGACAATCCCTGCATCTCAGGTTTTGGTGGTATGATTAAAAAGTTCGATGGAGCACGGGTTCACAATTTTGAGAGTAATATTTGTTATTTAAACATCCTTTATGTTAAGCTGATGGCAATATATAATGGTTTACGTCTGGTCTGGGAACATGGCATCAAAGTTCTGTTGTTGTATTCTAACTCCAACTCTACTATCAATCTTATCTCAGAGTTTGTTAATGTTTGACATCACTATATCATTATTATTCTCAACATTAAAGAGATTATTTCAGTGGAATGGTGACTACGTAGCAAAAGATGAGGCTAGGAATGATGCAACATAATAATATTTTGTGAAGCCTCCAATAGGAATCATTACACTTCTACTAGTTGATGCTAGTGTGACTTTATTTTCTAGATAATTTCTTGCTTTTTATTTATTTGTCTTTTCCATTTGTAGGAAAAAAAACTCTTAGATAAAATAAAAAATATATATTTATAAAAGAATAAAATATTAAATCTTTTGTTGGATTTCAATATTTTAAAAATGCTGGATGTGGGGTTCAAACCTACGCGCACTTATGTGCAGAAGATCTTAAGTCTTCCCCTATAACCTCTCGGGGAAACCAGGTAATGCATTATTTTTTTATATTTATAAATAATGATATATCAAAATGAAATTTAACGACGTATATATTTCCAATTTTCGACATACCAATTGAAAATTGTAAACCAATTTCAAATCCATCCCATTATTATAAATCTATAATCTCTAACTGAGAGAAATCTCTTATAAAGAAGAATCCTCAAAGTATCTCACATTTATTGATAGTTAAAAAAAAGTCTCTCTCTCTCTCTCTCTATATATATATATATATATATATATATATATATATATATATATATATATATATATATTACTTATGTGCAAAAGACCTTAACTCCCCCCTAATCTCTACGGCAAACCATGTTCATATTGACAATTTACATAATATATCTAAATAACATTTAACAATGTGCATATTTCCATTCTACCATATCATTTTAAAAATATAAACCAATTTCGAAACAATGTCATTATTATAAATATACATACTTTAAAAGGGATAAATATCCTCTCCATGATCAAAATATCACACATTTATTGATAGTCAGGGTAGGACATTTGACACAATATTTAGTACAAAGCAAGACATTAAATTCGGTACTTTGAAACGAGATTTGGATACTCGACGGGGATCACACTTATCTTTTATTTTGTAGCTTTTAACCCACAAATGACCCCTAAATGGATAATATTCAACCAAGGTGTAAACAAAAGTTTTCTTAGTGAGTTTTACAATTTTATCCTTCCATAATTATAACTTATCCACACTCACAAAAGAACTTTCTCGAAGAAGCACTTTGGTAAAATATTAGCGAGAGAATGTTAAAGAATTGTTTAGAGAGAGAGAGAGAGAGAGAGAGAGAGAGAGAGAGAGAGAGAGAGAGAGAGAGAGAGAGAGAGAGAGAAGGGGAGTAAGAGTGAGAAGTGTCAAAATATAATTCTAAATTATTTGAAATGAAGGAAGGGACCTCTATTTATAGGCTATAGGTTGGCTAAAAAAGGAAATTAGTTCTAATGCATCTATATATTTTCTAATTGACTAACATCTAATGCCCATCGAATATATGTCTAGAAAATATTCAAGTATATGTTCAAATAGGAAATAAAAGATATCTAGTCATTTTAAATCTTTAAGATGTTGTCCTAACCGCTTAATGCTCAATTTTGAATCGAGCCAATTGATTGGCAAAGACAAAACTTTACCCAGAGCTATTCTAACAACTTTCAACGCATCTGGCACAAATTCAAGACTCCCTTAAAGATATCTACTTGAGAAAACTCTATTTGAAAATATGTTTTTGTGTGTGATTTATCCATTCACTTTAACGAGAACATCTTTATGCTTTCTTTATAATTCACTTATGCTAAACAAGGTTGGGCTTTCTTACACTTCAAGACTTTGTCGGGTAATTTCTTTGTAGACACTTGCTTGAGTTCACTTGAAATGAGGTTTGAGTCTGTATTTCATTTGATTTCCTTCATCAAGATAGTCAATTCCATCAAACCTTAATACTTAAGTTTACATCTTTATTTTCTTAGTGCATATGCTTGAATTGTCAAAGACATTAGTTATCATCATCAAAAGTTGTGGTTGGGCTTAAAGCATATCACTTGGAAAAAAAGTTTCTAGAATACCTTCATGTACTTTAAAAATAATCAAAGTGAATATTTCTAATCTATTAGATAAATGTTTTCTCAAGCATAATATGTCGCATCCAACGAGAATAATCTAGTGGAATGCACACAAAGATAGTAATATGATTTTTTTAATGTTGATGGTAATAGCCTCGACAATCCGTGCTTCTCAGGTTTTGGTGGTATGATTACAAATTATGATGGAGCACAAGTTCACAATTTTGAGGGTAATATTGGTTATCTAAAAATCCTTCACGTTAAGCTGATGGCAATATATAATGGTTTACGTCTGGTATGGGAACATGACATCAAAGTTCAGTTGTTTTCAATATAACTATTAATATTTTAAAAATGTTGGCTATGGGGTTCGAATCCATACACACTTATGTGCAGAAGATATTAAGTCTTCCCCCTTAACCTCTCGGGAAAACCAACTAATACATTAATTTTTTATTATAAATAATGATATATCAAAATGAAATTTAACAATGTACATATTTCCAATTTTCAACATATCAATTGAAAATTATTAACCAATTTCAAAACAATTCCATTATTGTAAATCTATAATCTCTAACCGAGAGAAATCTCTTATAGAGAATAAACCTCAAACCATCTCACATTTATTGATAGTTAATAGAAAATTGATCAATCTATCTTATCTATGTGCATAAGACCTTAACTTCCCCGTAATGTCTAAGACAAACCTTATTCATATTGACAATTTACATACTTACTAATATATCTAAATAACATTTAACAATGTGCACATTTCCATTTTCCACCATATCATTTTAAAAGTGCAAACCAATTTATAAACAATCTCATTATTATAAATACATACTCCAAAAGGGATAAATATCTTGTCCACAATCAAACTATCACACATTCATTGATAGTTAGGGTAAAACATTTGACACAATTTTTAGTACAAAGCAAGACATTGAATTCGGTACTTTGAATTGAGATTTGGATAGTCGACGGAGATAAACTTTTCTTATATTTTTTAGCTTCTAACCCTCAAATGATTCCTAAATAAATAATATTCAACCAAGGTGTAAACAAAAATTCCTGTGGTGAGTTTTACAATTTTATCCTTCCAGAGTTGCAACTTATCCATATTCACAAATGAACTTTATTGAAGAAGCACTTGGGCTATAATATTAGCGAGAGAATGTAAAAGAAAAGTTTAGAGAGAGAGAAGGGGGTAGTAGGAGTGAGAAGTGTCAAAATATAATTCTACATGATTTGAAATGGAGGACGCGACCTCTATTTATTGGCTAAAGGTTGGCTAAAAATGAAATTAGTTTTAATGCGTTTTAATATTTTACCTAGAGCTATTTTGACAGCTTCCAACTCATCTGGCACAACTTCAAGACTTTTTTAAATATATTTACTTGATAAAATTCTATTTGAAAATATATTTTTGTGTGTGATTTAGACATTCACTTTTACGAGAACGCCTTTATGCTTTACAAATAATTCATTAAGGCTAATAGGGTAGGGCTTTCTTGCACTTCAAGACTTTATTAGGTGATTTTTTTGTAGACACTTGCTTGAGTTCACTTGAAACGATGCTTGAGTTTGTATTCCACTTGATTGCCATCATCAAGTAGTCAAGTCCATCAAACTCTAATAATTATGTTTACATCTTTATTCGCTTAGTGTTGACAAGCAAATTTCGACATGGACAAGATGAGCTATAAAAAGCTTTCGACCACTGGGACACGCGTGCATAAAAATAAGCAAATGGCATCGACTGAGTCGAAGCCATATCAACCAGAGACTCAAAACTCAATCTCAATGAAAGGTCATCGATTGGAAAAGAAGAAGATACTGACAAGCATGTATGTCGAGGGTTAGCAACAAGCAATGGCGGGAACAATTATCAACGCACAGAGATAACAAATATCTCGGGAGTAATTTTTGACCAGTCTTCCCATAAAGCCAAACTAGGCTGGTAATCGTTAATGGTTACATAGTTATGATTTTCTATTTAAGCAAATGGTTGTATTCATTTTAGAGGTTGCATTCTTACACATTTAACAACACAATATTCAAAGTACCCGCATCTAAGAAAGAAACGAGTTCAGTGCTTCACAATGTATGAATGACTTCTACTTTTTAATTTTAAGCAATTTATAGTTTTTCTTTTACAAGTTCTTTCTTATCTTATTTATTTACTTTGTAAGCTTTTGCGTACCAACACCAATTTCAAACCAAAATCATTCTAAAACACAAGGATTCTTGGGACTACGGTAGCCGGTCCCGCAAGTAAACTTCAACAAGAGGCTAGTAGTTGTTTCATAGAGAAACAAGTTGGCACTCCCAATGGGACTGTTTGTGTTCAAGTTTTCTCATTTTGTTTGCATGAAATTGAAACACGGTAGAAAAATGGCTAATCCTAGAGATCCAAACCCGAATAGGAAACCACCCGCAGGAGGAAACAGTAGTGCGGCGGAAAGTGTAGCTTCAAGTTATGTGGTTGTGTATTCAACTTTGTCGAACATAGTTACCATAACTCATCCAATAACCACATGGCCAACGTTAGTCACCACCACTTCTGGGCAATACGTGCCTAGTTTTGTTAGAGAGATGCAAGATTCTGAATGCATGTATAGAATGCCAACAACAATGATGTCAGGAGTACATAATAGTAGTTCAACATTTGGTGGAAACTCTGCAATGGTGTTTTCCCTATATCAAGCATCAAGGCTAGTGGGAAATCAATTTAGTCATCCGACTAGACTGAGTTTTCCCCGTCATATTATGCCCGTTTTCACCCCTTGCCATGTTGTTGTCATGAGGCAACAAATGGATGAAAGTAACTATGAAATAGTGAATATGCTTACTCACCAAATGAGCACCATATTAAGGCCATTGATTGAAAATTCAGTACAGAGTTATCAAACTCTAGCAACACAAATGACTCGTATCAGTGACTTTCTTGGAGCCCTAAGAGTGCCAGTTCGACATATTGCAACTCCCCCACGAGAGAAACCAGTTCAGTATGAGGTAGTAGTTAACGAAACTGTCGAAAGGGAACAATCAATTCCCCAACATGTTGATCTCGTACTGAGGGGGATTCAACAACCTCTTATATTAGTGGTAGGTAGAAACCAAAATGTTGAACAAGTGGTTAGGCAGGTTCGACGAGAGGCAGTGGCTGAAGAACAAAATTTATGTAAGTTCCTTGATTTTAAGGATTGACTTAATTTTATTAAAACAAATAATAGCAGCAACAATGTAGTGTATAATAGAATATTTAATATCTTGTAAATCCTATTGGAATTCTTGAACATGTTGTGTTGATTAAAATCAACATCTGGAACAACTTGTAAAAGACGATGTCGTGACATCAGACATCATGCTATTGAACTGTTAAGTTTGTTACAGTTCTATTTTAAGTTGTGCAAAGTATTCTGGGAATATTGTGCATCTTATGTGGTGTGTAATGGAAGGCATATGAAGAGAAATATCAGATTGAGGACCTTGATTTTAGGAGAAATTTTCTGCGTGTTTGTTTTCTGCAGAGTTTGTTACTGCAGTTTGTTACAACTATAAGCTGTTGTTTGAAGGCCCAAATCCAGTTGGGTAATTGGTTATAAATAAGGAAATTGTAACCTAGTTTTAGTAAGCTAGAAAAATATAGAAAGATGTAATCATTAGGGTTAGCCATGTAAGTGAACCACCCGGGTTGTGGGATGGTCACTGATTTGTACCTCGAAGCCCGTAGGCAAGAGGATTATTTTACTCATTCAGAAGTCTTTAGGAAATGAGTTGAGTTATGTTCTTCGAAGAAGCTATGATGCAATTCCAAGAATGCGTTTCAAAAGTGTTTGAATGTTTTTGTTATTGGAAGAGGTGTTCTTCAAATAGGTTGTTATTGTTGCTGGGGTTTGCAACTATTAGTGGAGTCTTCTTCATGGCCTGGTAGCCCCCATATGTAGGTTGGTTTGAACCGAACTGGGTTAATAATTATGATGTGTTCTTTATGTTTCATGCACTACTGTATTATTCCTACCTTGTCTGTTTTGTTTAATGTCAGATCAGATGTCTCGACATCTCTATAGGACATCTGAGTCTGTTGTACCATAATATCAATTGGTATCAGAGCAGGCATCCGGTCTGTTCCTTGATGAGATCCTAGGGAGGATACTTTCTGGTTTTGTAAAAGGTAGAAGGTTTGAAATGGATAATTATTTGAACAAGGATGGTTCATATTGTATGGTCCCTTGAAGTGGAGGATGAACCTATTTGTGGAAGACTAGTGTGCATTGAAGACCAACCTGACCAGAACTGTTATACCTTCTTGATAAAAGAAGATGATGAAGCTGAACAAGAGGAGTTTAAAGTCAAAGGCTTAATGCGGGAGTGGAGACCTTGGATTATTTTAAGGATTAATGTTCAACTATTATTGATCAAGAGAGAAAAACTGTCAAAACCTCACGCGGGAGTGAAGTTATTGATACGGTAACTCTTAAGCTTATATGTGTTCTGGTTATGGTATTGGTGATATCTAGTATATAGCTTGGTGAGAAGCTATTGTATGTTAGGTTGATTTATTTTCAACCCTAAGCTTCCATATTGATGTTTAAATTGGAGAGTAAACATTATGTGTACATTTTGTTGAAGTATTGTTATATTCCGCTGCATGACTTTTGATGTAACCCTTTAAGTAGAAGAAGGATTCTAGGGTTATTATTCTTTTCAACAAAACATATGGCAGGATTTTTCAACTACATTAAAAGTGTCAAAGATACTTGAGAACTTTCTCAAGTCCACTCATAAAGACATTTGCTAATGGAGTTGATGAGAATCAATTGATCAATAATCCTCATGCACATCTGCATATTATTTTGAAGGCCTTGAAAATTATCAAGGACAATGTGTTCCAAAAAGATGGAACTGATGTTTTATGGGATGTTAGAACATTACTTCAACAGGTATGCAACTGCCAGTTGAAGAACATATGTTTTGGGTGCTAAACAAGAATGTATTGAACATTTATGTTTGGAACCTACTCCTGATCTGGAAGAGGAGACATCTATTCTGTATTAGTTGATCAGAACACGATCAACAAGTTATCTACTCCAGATGTCAATTTATTTCTGACCAAAGCTTATTGGAGTATAGAAGTTAAGCTCAATGTACTTAAAAGGACTCATAAAGGTACCTTCTACAATCCCTTTATGTGAAAACAAGATGAGCTTGTATCTGGAAGATCCTTATGATCATAGGAACCAGAATTGTGGAATTCTGTTCATGACCCTAGAACAGACTATTTGAAGCAAGATATTGTGATCCAACCACAATAATTAATGGTCATGAGTGTTAACTTCCCTAAATATCAGACATGTTGTAGTAATATACTGTCTTGGATGGGTATTGTCTTGAAAAATCAAGGGAGACATATTTCTTTGAAAAATATGCATATTTTTGTGTCATGCCTAAGTAAGTCTGTTCCAGAAACCTAGTAGAGGGAATCTCCTCTATAGGTACAAACTATGGCATCCATCATCTCAAAGTCAGGATGAAAGTCTGAAGAAAAGCTAATTGAGATGTGGATCATGGTAACCCCTGATTATTTTGATTGTCTGATCCTAGAGATTGATCAGTTGCTGTTAGTTGTGCTTCCTATGCCCCCCCACAAGTGTTGAATGAGTTAGTATGGATGTTACCCTGAAAACCATACTAAAATGGATGACATCGTATCTGATGTTGGAACATCATCTCAGTGTCTTCAGCCATGAAAATATGTATTACTACTTGGAAGTAAGTGTAAGTGTGAAGAAGTAATCAGTCAGGATCATCTAGTGTGAGTAGATAATTCTAATTGACAAACTGGTAGGTATTTTGACGGGAGACTAAGTACTTATTAGTATGTAGCTTAAATATCAAATGCATATACTATGTCAGGAGCTGAGTATTTATCTGATGTATTCATGCTAAAGTATGTGCTGAATGTCAATATTGAGTTTATTTTTAATCTTCACAAGTTTATAGTGTGTGACAACATTATCTGGTGAATATATGAAGAGCTGATTCAATGTAAAGAGATGCATACAAAAGTTGACAAATATCTTGATGGGAACTGGATATTTGTGTGATGGATGTGTGGAAATTTAGAATCAAAAGTGATGAAGTATGTGATGTAAAGAAAAGAATGTCCTACATGAAGATGTAACATCACAACTGGTGAAGACACCAGATATTGCAGAAGGCATATAAGATCTAGACTCATCTTTTGAAGACGTATCTTTGGTCATATGCATGGTTGATAATGTGGTTTCTGCTATAACAAGTTATAGAGTGTGGCAATCTGAATCTTGTGTAGCAAGCAAACTAAGGATTCCTAATTTGGAAATTGTAGAAAATTCTAAATAAAGAATGTTCTAGTAGTGTGAGGACCAAAATCAAATGAGTAACTCAGGGGGAGCAAGGGTATTTTAGAAAGCTCTATAGTTCTGATGTTGAGGGGGAATAACTATCCGTGTGTTAACTTTTTGCTTCCAAATGTTATTGGTGATGTGTATAAGAGGAGAAAATGACTATGTTATTGCATATGTGAATATCCTATTTGATGTTTAAACATATATTCTTTATGATGCTGATTATGCTATGCAAATATCTATATCAAGCTACAACTGAGGGGGAGTAATTAGTCTGTAGATAGTATGAAAGGATACTTGTATGGTCTTGAAAATAAGACCTTATGTTCAAGGAGCAACTGAGAAACTATTACAAACCAAGGGAGATAAGTTCTGTAGTAGTGTTGTGGATGTTCCAAATGATGTCCTTGTGAATTTGAGTATTAAAGTCTCATATGTTTATGCTAAGGAAGAAGTATGATAAAAAGGGAATTATGGGAATTTATGGACAGTTAGAAGTACAAGTGGAAAGTGTCTCATGGTAAAGAGTCCCCTGATCTGAAAAAGTTAATCACATGAAGTGAGCAGACAAAGACTGATTAAATGTCAGGATATTAGACAAAAAATGTCTCTGCATGGACATGATAAGTAAAGTGATTGATGCATGCATTGAAACTCTTTTATCTCAAAAGAACCAGTCAAGAGATATTAAAGACATTCAAAGATAGCCTAGACGGTGCACAACAAGGTATATGACAGATTCTCAGCCTAAATTAATGTACATTGACCAACAATTAATTTGCCGTTAATTCCTAAGAAACTGCTGCTCTATTTATAAGAGATCTTCGCTACCAACTAAGCAACAAGTGAGCATTCATAATCTTCATCAACATGAGCTTCACTAAAGCTTGGGTAAACTATTCCTGGATCTGGTTTGGTGAGGGTTTTCATTGTAAAATTTTAGCTAAAAAGGGGGAGAGGAATAATGTCACACAGAAAAAGCAGGAGAAAGAAAAGCAGGAGAGAGCGAAACTATGTCTAAGTCACAAAACAAAGCATATCGAATTATTTATGACTTGTGATCTGAGTTTTGAACACAACTATGACTTATGTTCTGAGTTACCTGGGAGAATTTTAGGTTACCTCTTAAGTTTCCTCTTATGCTTCTTAAGAGATAGGTTATCTCCCACGATCCTCTTTTTCCACCACCTATGACAAGAACTGGTTCTTGCCTTAAGGGAGAATGAGAGATATATTCTTCCTCGTGTACTCCTGGACCTTCCTTCCCTTTGACATGTTGGTTCAATGGAGGAAATAAAAAACACGAGAATATGTCGAACTGGATGTTGAGAAAACATCTTCAACTGACAGGCCAACATTGCAGACCCTATAAATACTACTGCAGATCCATCTGAAGTTTGCTCCATTGCTCTCAAGACATGAAGCAGCTGAAGATCCTTTTTTTTGTAAATTTTTAATTGTTATTGTTGTTGTTGTTTTGATGTAATTGTATTTATTTGTTTTATTCAAAATTTGCCAAAGGGGGAGATTGTAAGTTCCTTGATTTTAAGGATTGGCTTAATTTTATTAAAACAATTAATAGCAGCAACAATGTAGTGTACAATAGGATATTTAATATCTTGTAAATTCTATTGGAATGCCTGAACATGTTGTGTTGAGTAAAATCAACATCTGGAACAACACGTCAAAGACGATGTCGTGACATCAGACATCACGCTACTGAACTGTTAAGTTTGTTACAGTTCTGTTTTAAGTTGTGCAGAATATTCTAGGAATATTATTCATCTTATGTGGCGTGTAATGGAAGGAATATGTGGAGGTCTAGAAGATTAAATCATAAGCTGAAGAGAAATATCAGATTGAGGACCTTGATTGTAGTAGAAGTTTTCTACGTGTTTGTTTTTCTGCAGAGTTTGTTACCGCTATAAGCTGTTGTTTGAAGGCCCAAATCCAGTTGGATAATAGGTTATAAATAAGGATGTTGTAAGCTAGTTTTAGTAAGCTAGCCAAATATTGAAAGATGTAATCATTAGGGTTAGCCATGTAAGTGAACCACCCGGGTTGTGGGATGGTCACTGATTTGTACCTCGAAGCCCGTAGGCAAGAAGATTATTTTACTCACATAAAATCCTTTAGGCAATGAGTTGAGTTATGTTCTTGGAAGAAGCTGTGAAGCAATTCCAAGTATGTCTGTCAAAAGTGTTTGACTATTTTTGCTATTTGAAGAGGTGTTCTTCAAATAGTTTGTTATTGCTACAGGGGTTTGCAATTGTTAGGTATCACTAGGGAGTGAGCATAGGTTCTCTTATCTTAGATGGTCTTCTAAGATAAAGGTTTCATTGGGTAGTGATTAGGTAAACCAAAGGTTGTTTATGTGTAAACCAGAGGTTGTTTACATGAAATAATACTACTGATAGTGGAGTCTTCTTCTTGGCTTGGTAGCCCCCAGATGTAGGTTGGTTTGAACCAAACTAGGTTAACAATTCTGATGTGTTCTTTATGTTTCCCGCACTGCTTTATTATTTCTATCTTGTCTGTTTTGTTTAATGTCAGTTTAGATGTCTCGACATCTTTATAGGACATCTGAGTCTGTTGTACTAGAATTTCAATTTAGAAACCGTTGTCGAAAGGATCATGGTTAAGAATGGTGTAAATACTGGTTGCCAATGAACTACTTATATTTCGTCATTGCTAGATTTCATATTACAAACGGAGAGAATGAAAACTCCCAAAATTCACTAAGTTTGCAGGAGATGTCGAAGAGTCTACTATTGAACACGTTGCCATGTACCAAATGAAACTAGGAGACTTGGTAGTGAATGAGGATTAAGGATGAAATATTTCCCTAATTCCCTCGCAAAAAATGTGTTTACATGATTTACAACGTTCCTGTAGCGGCAAAAACTGGGAGTATAAGCCATTGAATTTACTTAACTCAAAAATAATAAAAGAGTCGCCACCGTGCTTTCATTTCATCCAATGGACTAGGAAAAAGAGCGAATAAAATCCTAAAAAAAGATCAGAGATATGGGACCGGGGGTTAGTTATGCAAAGGGAATGTGTTAGGCACCCAAAGCATCTATGGTACTCCGCAGGAACCTTTTTGAAAATTTGTATATGTGTGCTTAAAGTATATGTACAAAATGGATGGTGGGGGGAGAAAAGATGCATTTTTATAATTGTTGGTTTGATAGAATTTCTATTGAGTTCTATGCCTACATACAAACAATGTGCAATGTTGAAATCAAAACCAAGTAGTTCGGCTAAAAAAGACCAGAATTGTGTGTTGGTTGATTTTAAGAAAATGTTAGTTTTAGGAAAGCTACAAAGAGCTTAAAAGGTTTAAATGGGGTTAGGTGCTTTTTAGTCTTATGAAAAGAAAAGTTAATTTTTTATCAGATGAATTGAAAGTTTATTAAAAAAAGAAGTTTGAAAATGCATGGACCTAAGTCCAAGTTTTTTTTTATGAAAGCGGTTCGAGTTTTGAAAACAAGAATCCTTTAAAAAAGAGGAAAGTACTTGGGGATGAGATCTAATCGGGTGAGAAGACTAGTACTTGATATCAAGAACCAATACCATATTCTATCCTTTAGATTACCATATAAGCAACAAATAATCGGACAAAAAACACAAGCTTCAGATAAATCAATGCTTTTGGGTGGATTTTTGTTTTAAGAAAAACTGGGCACAGTAACGGCTGTATTTGCAGGGAATCTACTCTTAATCGAGTATAACGGAATAACCTGCATACAAAATAATAACCAAGCAAGAAAGAATAACACCAAGGGCACAAAGATCTCCAAGCTGAGGTAAGAGTACTGATTCTAAGTCCAAAGATCAAGCTCCACGCACAAGGATAGTAACCAAGTCCAATTAAGAGTTTTTTATGTTTAGGTTGAATTATTAAGTATTTTGGTATAGAAAATAAAAGTGCTCAAATGAGAAAAACAAAATGACATGAAATGTAAAAATTCTAAAATTAAAGTGCATAAAATAAAGAGCGTAAAAATAAATACGGAAAGTAAAGAGCAAAACAAAATAAAAAGCAATTAATAAATGTTAGCAAGATGACCATATTGAAACTTGTCAAGTATATCATCGATTTGTTAGTTGTTAGTCGTCAGCTAAGTGACCATCTTGGAACTTACGCATGAAGACTTGCCAGAAGCTTGATAGAATCAATGCGACCACACGACAAGTTTTAATTGTTTTTTGTCAAGTATATCATCAGATTTAGAATTATCACATTATTTGATAAAAAATGATTGAGAATTTCAAATGGACAAGGTTAGTGGATACTTGCCAGAAGCTTGATTAGAAATCAATGCGACAACACGACAAGCGCCACAAGTCTTGAACCCAGATCAAGGATCAAGTCATCTTTTGGGGCTTATGTTAGAACATTAAAGTTCATGCCACCAATTGATCACTTTCTCCGAGTCGGGACAAAAGAAAAATAAGATGAAGAAGAAGAAATAATTTCCAAGTTTATTTTGCATTAGATGAATGTACAAGGTCTAACTTCGTCAAAATTAATCAACTTTCTCGGTGGATTTGATCAAGAGACACCCATCAACACCAGAATTTCCATTAACATTGAGGAAATTTGTGACTCCAAAATAAATTCAAAAGTCAGCAAAATAAACATGAAAATAAAATCAAATAAAAGAATTAAAAATAATTTTAAAATTAGGTTATTTAATTGGATTTTATTGACGAAATACATAAATAGTATTTTTTCATCAAAATAAAATTCTAAGAAAATTACCCAAAGTCAAACAGAGTTCAACAAGTGCTGACAAATTTTTTGAGAATTTTTTAAAGTCAGAAAATATTTTTTATCAATAAAATAAAAGGTGAAATAAACCAAAAATTGGAAAAAAATAGCAAAATCAGAAATAAAAGTAAAAATAGGTCACCAATATTTATCAAATGACCATTGAGTCATTCCATAATTTTTCAGAATTTTTAAATGTCAAAAAGTATTTTTAAAACAATTAAAAACATCAAATAAAAGAGAAAAATAAAAAAATATGAAATCTGGAAATAAAATTATGAAAAAATGAAATTCAAAAAGATAATATTTCAAAATATTTTTGTGAATTGTTTCATAATTTTTGAGCTAGAAATGAATTTTATATGATTTTTGGAAGTTTAAAATATTTAAAATATAAAATCAAAAAATAAAAATAAAAGCCAAAAAAATATGGACCATCTGATCATAGTCAAAACGCGTTAGTAATCACATCCAATGGATAAGGCGCACTTTGATTGATATGGACCTCCTTGGTTTTCCATCCGGATCACAAATTAAATTAAATTTTAAAAAATAAAATCAGAAGCAATGTCACACGTTGGATTGATACTGACTAATAAAAGTAATCAGATCCAAGGGCTCCTATCACACGTTCATTGGTTGAAGACAGACACGTAGGTCATCTTCAACCTCCAGCAATCCTCCATACGTGATTTCTCAAACTGTAAAATCAATAGTAATGGGTGGTATCCTTGGATTCGTCTCTTCAAGACGATCTCAACCACATGCTCGTGAAAAAATTATTTACACTGAGTGAAGAGAATTTTGAAAAAACTTAAATAATAGCAAATAGGATTTTGATGAAGTTCTCAGTCAATACTTGATCAAAATGCAAATGGTGAAGATTACAAGGATCAGGGAGATGAGGAGAGTGCAATGATGCTTTATTTTACAAGGTTTGATGGAGATTCCTACCTGAAAGAAGTTCACTTTCAGAGCTCTGAAACTAGACTTGGATAACACGATTCAGAAAGCTTCAAGGCACAATTCTTGTTCTGTTAGCTTCAGTAAAGTTCAGGGAAGAAGAATGAATGGTTTATTTCAAACTGGAAGGGCTTTGAGAGTGAAAACGAGGTTGCAGAAAATCTGATTCGAGAGAGAGTTTGTGTTGCGGAGGTAAAGCGACAAGCAAAAAGTTTGGTATTATTTTTACCGGGTGATATATAACGGTTAGGTTATATCGTATCGTGTCCACAGAGATTGGTTTTTGATTCGTCATTCGACAATTCTACCGTTAATGAGTTTGGGATTAATTGAGTTGAAAATAAAAGACAAAAAGTAAATGAACAAAAAGTATAAAGGATAGACAGCTTGTTCGGAACGAATGCACACTACCCGTCACAGACTTAAATCTATCGTCCAGTTATTATCAGCCTACGATACTCGTCCGTGTCATCACATACCTCTCACAACCTAAGCTATTTCTAACCCAAATTGATAATCCTCCTGAATCACCTCGACATACATTTCTGGTATACCTCGACAACCAGAACTCAACTACGTCACCTCCATACCCATCTCTGGCGTACTTCACCAACATATAGGCATTAAGATCAAATATTCTATGTAAATGTCAGCTCTAAACCCATTTCTAGCATTCAGAAACTAACATATAATCATCCTAGGTAAGAATCTAAGCAATCTATCTCTAGCAAAGCTCAATCCCCTAACTTAGAGTAAAAACCTAAGAAAATTACCAACACAGATTCATAAAGCAAACTTGATACAAAAATGAAATGAAAAGGAAAGATAAAGAAAATCTGTTCCGCAAGAATCGCCTGGCGAATTAAAGCATCGCCCAACGAAACTTCTTATTAACTTGTAATTAAGCTACGTCCTCAACCTGGCCAAAATATCTACGTTCGCCAGGCGAAATCTCTTTTCCTCGCCCAGTGGCCAGCAACGAAACAAGGCAGCGCGAAACCTCAAATTGGACCTCTTCCTCTCGCCCCACCATTGCCCGGCGACGCAGAAGCGATGACCCTTGCCCGACGAAATTTCTCAGTCCAACAACATTTGTTGCTTTTCCTACATAACTTCCAATGGCTCTTTCTTTTAGCCTTATTCCATTATTGATCAATAATGCATCTTGGAGCTCCATTTGGACTTTATTCTCAATGCTCCAATAATGCAACAAATACCTAAAAAATATATACAAAACTAATCAAACGCTACAATATGTACAAAAAACGCAATAAAACATATTTACAACAAAAAGCAGGGTTATTCAACGATATTAACAACAAAAGAATAGATAAGTGCCACAAAACATATATACAAAATAACTATATTTTGGCACTTATCAACTCTCCCCAACTTGACACATTGTTTGTCCTCAAACAAAGTCAAGTAAACCTAAAGAAACAATGTATGATAATCAAAGAATCATGAATCAACAAGTTTTTAAAATAGAAAACAAATGTATGGTTCAAACAAAAATGTACACGACAAAATACAAACTTACCACTATCCTACAACGATAACATATAAACGAAATAAATCCTAAGTACAAAAATCATGCAAAACATTCTAAAACAAAACAAACTCAATCATGAATGACACCTAGAAAAAATTCATCGGTAGATGAAGAACACACAAAGGTGAGGGATACAAAAAAACACTCCTCCACAAGGGCTTTTCAAGGTTGTAATGTGGCTTGGTTAACAAATAAGTGATAAGTCCTAAAATAATCGAAACAAAAACTTGCCTAAATCTAAGGGAGTGATCAACTCACAAAGTTCCAAACAATATAATTCCAATCAAACTTCTTCTTCATCACAAATTGTCAAACCAAAACACCTCAATTATTAACACAATATTATTCATACTCCTTTTGTTTTTCTTTTTCAAAGCTTTTTCATTTTTTTTCTTTATTTTTCTAATTTTTTTTAATCTTTTTCTCAACCTCATACCAACCATAATATAAGTACATAAACATTCCTCTCCCCAACTTGAATCCAACCAACATCATTATGTGAATACTCCCTACTTTCTAAGGCAAGGTAAAAATTCATACAACAACATATAGTTTAGGGTTCAAGAAACAAAGAAATCAACATCCATACAAAAAAAGTGAATTGGCACTCACAGACAAGCATCAAGTTCAAATAAACATGGATATCGATAAAAGCTCAAAGGGGTTAACAAATATTCACACACTCACAAGGTGAATTGAATATTTGGCCAAGGTAGTTGTGCTCAAAATGAAACAAAATGCCATGATCCTTTTCATGCATTCATACAATCAACACAAAACAAAAGATTAAGCATTATAAAATCCAGTTAAAACAAGAATGTGACCTTCAATATGTAAACAATGGAAAGCTTCCTCACAATTATGGTTAAAAAGGGAACTAAAGTGATTCACTTCATGAGCAAGTAATGCAAAAATAATGAATGACATGGTAATTATACAAATGATAAATTTCCTAAACATGTTATGCTATAGAAAGCGATAAGCGAGTACCTAACGTGTACCAACTTTGAAAACTATCATTACCATACATCCACGAGTTGAAACGATCAAACTCGGAAAATCACCGATTGTAACCTCAAGCTATCGAACCAACATTTGAGTCCAAACAATAATAAAAGAATTAGAAAAACAAAATTTACGTCCAACAAAACTCCTTAAGCTAAACATGACGAGCTTTGAAATCACCCGGCTGAACTTCCGACTGATAGGGGTGTATCAATGGAGTCGCCATCGAACGTCTTTTATCTCACAACGGAGAAAGGAAAACATCGAGTAAAACTGATGGAAGAAATCGCGATCCTATGGCTGAGAGATCAAGAGAATCTAGGTGAGGGAGTTAGTTACGCGAGGGGAAGGGATTAACACCCCACACGTCCGTAGTACTCTACAATATTCACTTTCTACTTCTAGCTAAAGGGTGTGTAATATCTATCTACGCTTAATCGCTACAATGCATGCAAAAGAAAAGAGAAAAGTAAAGAAACCATGGGGAAAAGAAGGAAGTATTTACAAAGTTTGCTCGATCGAGCCCCGTGACAAGATGCCTACGTATTCCCGCGTGCAATGGGAAAGTCAGAGCGCCGTAGTTCGGCTCATTTGTTTTGGTGGGTTTTATGTTTTTTACTTGTGAAAAAGGTTTTAAACACAGAAGAAAAGCGCGCAAAGGCGAAAAAGTTGGTGTTGGTTGGTTGCTTTTACCTTGAGAAAGGAGTTTAAACCATTATTAAGTGTTTTGTTTTTAAAGGGAAAAGAAAAGCGAGTTTTAGTTTTATTACATGCATGGATGCAAAAGAAACTAGCAAAACAAAAGGGGGACTAGCTAAGTACTAACCCTAATGTTGTCATGCAAAGGTTGGACCTATGGTTAAGGAAGCAAGGGAATCTCTACCTATGTTGACATGCAAAGGATGTGGATCCTAATGTCTAGGCTAGAGAAGTTGGGGAAAAACAAGCAAACAAGCATAATCCACCAGTAGAATTGCCCTAAACGGGTCTTTAAATAAACCAGAGGGGTTCCTGAACATGCTCCAGCTACGGAAGCCCCATCATGCACCTCTATTCCTATTTCTCATGGAAAAAGAAAGCTGTAAAGTCCTACTTCTAATGATATCTAGGAAAGCTGTAAGAGAATGCGATAAATGGTGTAGAAACTACCGAACGAATATAGAATCCGAAGAGCACTGCGAGCTAAAGAAATACTCCGGAAAACGTCAAGTACTGCAGCCATGCAATAAAAGTAAACCGGTGAGAATTGTTCAAAGCATCAAGAACAAGCGGAACACGTGTCGATACGCATCCGAAACGATAATGCCTGCAAGAACAAGATTAGACCGAGCAAAACAAGATAGGAGGGATGCACACGTGGGTGCACAAGCATAAAACACCTGCAAGAAGGAAGTTAGACCCAAAAGGCAAGCAAAAGAAAGTATACATGCGTATACAAACATCAGAGAAATGTGCCGTATGCATATGCAACACAAGCCCCTGCATCAAATAGAGCTCAAATAGCAGCTAGGCATGGATAAAGCATCTACTAATTGCTATTAGAATCAAGAAAGAACAGAAAAGTACACCAGCACAGGCCATGCTAAGCCTACTGTACTGTGCTAAGTGCGACCCAAACAGAGGCCACCGCGCTTAGCCTGCCCTGGACCGCGCTAAGCGCGACCTGCAAAACAGAAGTCAGTAAGTTTGGCGCTTAGCGCGCTCCTGGTGGCTCTAAGCGCGACCTGCAACCTACAAAAATGTTGTTTTTGGTCCGAATTACCTGTTCATGATGTTCTCATGCCAAAACTCGACCCATATAGTTATGCCACAGCCCCATAGCAGATAAAAGTTGAATGAACATGCGAGGAATGTGAATCGAATCGATAAAACCAATGTTCATAGATGAAGAGTACATGCATGAGCATGCGAGGAATGCAAATCGAATCGATAAAACCAATGTTCATAGATGAAGAGTACATGCATGAACATGCGAGGAATGCAAATCGAATCGATAAAACCAATGTTCATGTGAAGATTATGATGAACGAACATGTTTGAAATGCAAGCGGAATTCTTAATTCAAACATTCATGTACAAGGTTACAAGGCACGAACATGCTATGAATGAAAGTGGAAATCATAATTCTAATATTCAAGTGCAAGATCAATGCATGAACATGCCAAGAATGCAAGTGAAATTCACAATTCTAATGTCCGTGTAAAGAAGCAATGCATGAACATGCTAAGGATGCGAGTTACGATAACAATCCTAATGCTCATGTGAAGAGGAAATGCATGAACATGCTAAGGATGCGAGTTACGATAACAATCCTAATGCTCATGTAAAGAAGCAATGCATGAACATGCTAAGGATGCGAGTTATGATAACAATCCTAATGCTCATGTAAAGAAGCAATGCATGAACATGCTAAGGATACGAGTTATGATACCAATCTTAATGTTCATAAGATGGAGGAACAATGCAAGCTAGTCATGCTATCTAGAGGTATTAAAAGCTTTCCTTCGAACCTAGGTTATGCATTAACACAAACACTTGGAATGCATGTGTAATGAATTCATGTGCAATACATTGTGTGCCTAGTGATCAAGATGCTTGGATGTCTACATGTCGACACACTTCGAATGCAAATTATGCCTCAAGTCATCATGAATCGATGCAATTAAATCAAACTAAATGCTCTCTAATGCATGATCATGTGGTGGATGATGCAAGATACACGAATTTGTGAGCTATATGCAAGGAATATAAAAATGCACAGGAACATATGCAAGCTATGTACAAAATCCTCACTCCGACACAAATAAGGCGGAAAAATCCAATTCAAATCAAATAATTCAAGAGTATCAGTTCAAGAATCAGAATCTACATGGAATTTGCATGCAATTTCAGTATTCAATTTCCAGAAAAGCTGAAAATCAATAACAACTTAAAATAAGTGCTTAATTGAACCTAACACTTACTTGAACTTGAAGTTTGAATCAAATTGATGAGGAATTCCTTGTGCTCTTCAAAGAAAATACCAAATTAGTAGCAAATTGATGATAATTTTCGGAATTAACCTTATTTTCTTGAGGAAAACTTGAAATCTTTAATGGAGGATTGAAGAAGATGAAGGAGAAATCCTTGAATCGTGAAATTGAAAAGACATCAAGATGAAACAGTTCCTTCCATGTCAAATTCTAGAAGAAGAGGGAGATGAAGAAGGAGATTTCAAATAGGAGAAGCTGCGATGGAAGAAAACCAGAAATCGCAAGGCGCTCTTAGCGCGGTCTGTGACTGAGACAGGTGTTAGAAGGAGGGAAAGTTGCAGTTTGAACTTGTTCTTGAGTTTTGCTTTTGAATTTTTGAGAGAGAATTAAAGTGTGATTGATAGTGAAAATTAAGCAAATGATTGTGTTGTTCTGATTTGTAAAGAGAAAACTCTATTTATAGTTTCTAGGAATTGGGCCTAAGAACCATAATCAAGCCTAAATCATGATTATCCGAATAATTTTCGTAATTAATCCAAAACATCCAAATTCGTGCGGAATTTGGAGTCGGAATACAAACGAAAAGCGTCCGGAATGCGATTATGCTTGCGTGAATCAAAATCCCGACTTGATCCGCTGAACAGTCAAGAAAATAAGAATTTTTGAAGTTTCAGCACCATTTTTAGACCACTGACACATGCAGAATTTTATTTGCGCTCTTCCGAGAAAATGCCTCGAACGGGGATCCTTTGATCAAAATTTGTAAACAAGTATTTCTGAGACAATCGAAGCTGACAAAATTTGTGAACTTTTGGCACTGGTCTCATCTCGTTTCGATGAAAATCGAGCGAGATATGATTTTTTGAACCTCGCATACCAAATGAAAATTGCTCGGTTCAGCCCGAAATCGACTTCAAAGAACAAAATTCTGGTACTGATCAGTCAGGGATCGGCTCCCGAGTCGCAAATGAAAGTTGTTGAGGGTTTTGATACGGAATTTTAGAAATTGGCCTCGCTCAATTCCGAATTTCCATCTAGGAGAGAGACTATTTAGTGGGTAGAACGCGCGGTTCAACACTAAAATTCGGCTTGATTCACTGGAAAAATCAACTCCTTTGAGAACCTTCCTCACAAGATCTGCTATCGGCCTTCAAACAAAAGTTGTAGACAATAATGAGAGGGAAATGCCAGTCGAAAGTCAACAGAAAATACTCAAGGATATGAGAGATACGCCTTCTAGATGTCCAAAATGCGCCGAAAACCCGAAATTCACTTATTGGGAAATAAGCGAGTAAACTCTCTTTGTTGGCCAATTGGAATACCTGGAACCTGATGATCCTCATGATCAATGATTATGCATGTGACTACATGTATGCTTATGCAATTGGATTATAAGCCAAAAATGCGGAAAAGAATAGGGTAAGTTTTGGGGTACAACAAGCTTGCGGATAACACAATTTGACAAAACAAAACGAATACAAATAACAATACGAAAAACTTGGTGAAAATGAATTAACAATTTGAAAAGTGAAGATTTAAAATTAAGAGCAAATCCTATTTCAACATGTTAAAACACAAGCCACCACACACGTAAACAAACATAAGCAAAAACAAACAAAAACATGTTTGTTTTACGTTGTAGCGAGCACTAGTAACCTCCTCTCATCATGCCATGGTATTTTTACACCGCGCAAACCTAAAGAAAGTGTCATGACAACCACACAACAAAGTTACGAATACGAGACAATTTATAACAATACGTTAAAACGAAGAAAATCACAAATATGCACAAGTATGAAAGTAAACACATAAGATGTACAAGTAACTATATACAATTTCATATACAAAGTCTATACAACATATACATTAATTACAAAACTCAAAAACAACGAAACTACCGCAATACAGAAACAATAAAACCAATCCCCGGCAACGACGCCATTTTGTTGCGGCAGTAAAGCGACAAGTAAAGAGTTTGGTATTATTTTTACTGGGTGATATATACCGATTAGGTTATATTGTATCATGTCCACATAGATTGGTTATTGATTCG
Source organism: Vicia sativa (assembly GCA_021764765.1). Classification (NCBI taxonomy): domain Eukaryota; kingdom Viridiplantae; phylum Streptophyta; class Magnoliopsida; order Fabales; family Fabaceae; genus Vicia; species Vicia sativa. The sequence continues at coordinate 157,067,888 of CM038792.1, forward strand.
TCGTTCGATAATTCTAATGTTAATGAGTTTGGGATTAAATGAGTTGAAAATAAAAGACAAAAAGTAAATGAACAAAAAGTATAAAGGATAGACAGCTTGTCCAGAACGAATGCACACTTCCCGTCACAGACTTAAATCTACCGTCTAGTTATACTCAGCCTACAATACTCGTCCATGTCATCACATACCTATCACAACCTAAGCTATTTTTAACCCAAATTGAGAATCCTCCCGAATCACCTCGATATCCATTTTTGGCATACCTCGACAACCAGAAGTCAACTATGTCACCTCCATACCCATCTCTGGCATACTTCACCAACACAGAGACATTAATATCAGATATTCTAAATAAATGTTAGCTCTAAATTCATTTCTAGCATTCAGAAACTAACAAATAATCATCCTAGGTAAGAATCTAAGCAATCTATCTCTAGCAAAGCTCAATCCTCTAACATAGAGTAAAAACCTAAGACAATTACCAACACAGATTCATAAAGCAAACTTTATACAACGCCAAAGGCGATAAATATACATGAGTAAAAGTAGATATACATACATAACCAACAAAATAGAGAAATACAAAGAGAACTTCAAAAACTATACGAGTGATGGAATTGGGAGCAAGAACTTCAAACAAAAAAACCATGAAAACAAAAATGAAATGAAAAGGAAAGATAAAGAAAATCTGTTCCGCAAGAATCGCCTGGCGAATTAAAGCATCGCCCGACGAAACTTCTTATTAACTTGGCTCAAATTAAGCCACGTCCTCAACCTGTCCAAAATATCTACCTTCGCCCGACGACGATCAACTTAGCCCGGTGGAATCTATTTTCCTCGCCCAGCGACCAGCAACGAAACAAGGCAGCGAAAAACCTCAAATTGGACCTCTTCCTCTCGCCTCAATGTCTCCCGGCGACGCAGGAGCGATGGCCCTCGCCCGATGAAATTTCTCAGTCCAACAACTTTTGTTGCTCTTCGTGCATAACTTCCAATGGCTCTTTCTTTTAGCCTTATTCTATTATTGATCAATAATGCATCTTGGAGCTCCATTTGGACTTTATTCTCAATGCCCCAATAATGCAAAAAATACCTACAAAATATATACAAAACTAATCAAACGGTACAATATGTACACAAAATGCAATAAAATGTATTTACAACAAAAAGCAGGGTTATTCAACGATATTAACAACAAAAGATTAGATAAGTGCCACAAAACATATATACAAAATAACTACATTTTGGCACTAATCAGTTTGGCAGGGGTTTTCTGGCTATCAAAGCTTGAGGAAATGAGTGGAATGTTCCTCTTATTTATAGGAGAAGTGAATGAGATCAAAAGAGAGGTTGAATGATGCAATTAGGAGCGAAATCATGCACACCCGTGGTCATGAAGAAAGTGTGATTTCATGTGCATCAAAACTCAATCATTCCTTGCGTTTTGATGTGCTAATTAATCATGGGAAGTTCTTAATCATACTTAGTCACGAAAACAAGGCTTAGCTTGACTTAAAATCAAGTTACACGCGCAAATGCACAAACTGATGGTGAGCTCGAACCAGAATTTTGCACAAACTTTGAGCTGAGGCCAAATCCAATTCCCTTGTGCGTTTTCTGATTTTCCTTGAGCCAAATGAAGTATTCAAAGAGTAGAACATAATGAAAAAATAATAGGATCAAATGGATACTTGAGCTGAGAGATTGAGCCTTTAGGGTTCTTGAAAAATCGTTGATTTTCCTGGCCAGGCCTTGGTCAAGCATGCCACTTTCTAAAAATGACCTATAATGTTTCTTCTTCAAACTTGCTCTTCCACTCAAAATTTTCTCTTGATTTACAAAGATGATATTAATTAGACCTCTCAAAGAACATTTGGCAAAAATAATCACTCAAAAATTCCAAAAATTGAGAAAGTTATGATCTTGTGAATATGATGAAAATTTGTGAAGTGGCCTATAATCTTTTGACTTCTTCAAGCAACTTCCAAACACTTTAAATCTTCAAAACTTAAATGGAGATAAAGTTCACATCTTCAATATTGTTGTGAAAAAATAATGACCTCAAGATGATAAATGATGATCAAGATATGATCTTTTGAAGTTGATTGTCCAACAATTGAGAAGTTCATCAAGGACTTGCAATATTTTGACTTCATAAGCAAACTTCCATACATTTTATCCTCTTACCAATTGAAATAAGTTGTATTAGACATCCTTAGATTCATTGGGAAAGAAAAATGAGCTCAAGGAGACAAGTAATGACCAAGTTATGGTCCTTTGAAGTCATACAAGATGAATTAAGCATCAATTTAGAGAGTGGACAATCATAGACCTCTAAAACAATATTTTCATCGATCATACTCCTTGAATCAAAGAATATTCATATTAGAAGTCCTCTTGAGAATCAAATGACTTGGAAACATCCACAAACTTCACACAAACACCAAGATATGATCCTCAGAAGTCCAAAACCCTAATTTTAGGATATATGGCCATAAAATGGAGAGTTCTTTGAATTTGATTATCTCTTTCCAATATGAAGCATGCACTCAAGATAAGAGACTATGGTTGGTGACAAAAGAAGTATTTAGTGTGAGAAAATACTTATAATATCTTGAGAATTGAGGAGAGAAGGCATGAAAATAAACACATGAATCTATTGACTCCTTGAGTAAGAAACTTGTGCACCATTCACCTATAACATTTAGAGAGAAAAGTGCACACATATCATTGTTAGCCCGATATAAATTAACACACACATTCAAATATGCTTGGTGGTATCCTAAAGGAAAATTCAAAGATAAGAGGGAGGTAGATTCAAAATTGTGATCTTTGTGTAATGTGAAATCACCGGCGGAACCTCCGACTGATAACTAGTATCAAATAGAGTCGCCATCGAACGTCTTTTATCTCACGAGGGAGAAAGGAAAACATCGAGTAAACCTGAGGGGAGAAATCGCGGTCCTATGACCGTGAAATCGAGATAATCTAGGTAAGGGAGTTAGTTACACGAGGGGAAGTGATTAGCACCCCACACGCCCGTAGTACTCTACGGTATCCACTTTCTATTTCTAGATAAAGGGTGTGTTATATCTATGCTTAATCGCTAATCATGCATGTAAAGAAAAGAGAAAAATAAGAAACCACGGGGAAAAGAAGAAAGTATTTACAAAGTTTGCTCGATCGAGCCCCGTGACAAGATGCCTACGTATTCCCGCGTGGAATGGGAAAGTCAGAGCGCCATAGTTCGGCTCACTTGTTTTGGTGAGTTTTGTGTTTTTTACTTATGAAAAAGGTTTTAAACACAAAAGAAAAGGAAGCGCACGGAGGCGACAAGAGTTTGTGTTGGTTGGTTGTTTTTACCTTGAGAAAGGAGTTCAAACCATTATTAGGTGTTTTGTTTGCAAAGGGAAAAGAAAAGCAAGTTTTAGTTTTATTATATGCAACATGAAAATGAAACTAGCAAAACAAAAGGGAGACTAGATAAGCACTACCTCAATGTTGTCAAGCAAAAGAAATGGATCCTATGGTGGAGGATGCGAGGGAATCTCTACCTATGTTGACATGCAAAGGATGGGAATCCTAAAGTCTAGGCTAGAGAACCTGGAGAAAAGCAATCAAAGCAAGCACAAATCACAAGTAGAATTGGCCTAAACGGGTCTTTAAATAAACCAGAGGGGTTCTTGAACATGCTCCAGCTACGGAAGCCCCATCATGCATCTCTATTCCTACTTCTCATGGAAAAAGAAAGCTGTAAAGCCCTACTTCTCATGATATCTAAAAAAGCTGTAAGAGAATGCGGTAAATGGTGTAGAAACTACCAAACTGATATAAAATCCGAAGAGCATTGTGAGCTAGGGAAATACTCCGGAAAACTTTAAGTACTGCAGCCATATAATAAGGGTAAACCGGTGAGAATAGCTCGAGGCATCAAAGCAAAGGGAATGCGCGTTCGTACGCATCCGGAGCAACATTATCTGCAAGAAGGGAGTTAGACCCAAAGAACAAATAGAGGAATGCACACGTGGGTGTACAAACGCAAAACACCTGTAAGAAGGGAGTTAGACCCAAAGAACAGACAAACAGATGTATACGTGGGTATACAAACGCACATCAAACTGCGAAAAGGGAGTTGGACCCAAGAGGCAAGCATAAGGAATGTATACGTGGGTATACAAACATGAGAAACCTGCAAAAAGGGAGTTACACCCAAAGAACAGACAAACGGATGTATACGTGGGTATACAAACGCACATCAAACTGCGAAAAGGGAGTTGGACCCAAAATGCAAGCAAAGGAACGTATACGTGGGTATACGAACGTGAAACAATCAAAGAAGTGTCATATATGCTTACAACACATGCCCTGCATCAAACACATGTCAAACAGTGCCTAAGGATGTTAGAACACCTGCTGTTTGCACTTAGAAACAAGAAATAGCAGAAAAACCAGACCGCGCTAAGCGCTAAGCGTGACCTGTAACACACAAGTCAGAGAGTTTGGCGCTTAGCGCGCTCCTGGCGGTGCTAAGCGCGGTCTGGAACCTGCAGAAATTCTGTCTTTTGGTCCGGATCACCTGTCCATGAAGCTCACATGCTAAAATGTTGATCCATACAGCTGTACAATTATTCCAATGCTCATGTATGCAATGTTATGCATGGACATGTATGGGAATGTAAGTTGACAAAATGGTTTCAATGCTCATTGGTGCAATGTTATGCATAAACATGCGCGGAATGCAAGCGGTTAACCATTCTAATGCGTACAACGGAAGTCGGTGCCTGGATGTGCTTATGATGCAAGTTGTACCAACCACCTAGTGTTCCACATACAAAGTATCGATGCAAGCATGACGTACCACGAAGAAATAAGGAATGATCATGTCGAATCATAATAACACATTAACACAAACACTTGGAATGCGTATGCATGAACTATGTACAATGCATGCGGAGCATAATGAACGAAATGCTTGGATATCTACATGTCGAAGGCAAATTGCGCTCCAAGTCAACATGAATCGATGCAAACAAATCAAGCTAAATGTTCCCTAATGCATGAGCATGTGGTGGAGGATGCAATGTGCATGAATTCATGGCTTATGTGTAGGAGAAACCTTCATGTGCAAGGACCTATGCATGCTATATACAAAATCCTCATTCCGACACAAATAAGGCGGCAAAATTCAATTCAAATCAAGGAATTCAAGAGAACAAGTGCAAGACCTAGAGTCTACATTGAATTTGCATGCAATTTCATTATTCAATTTCAAGAAAAGCTGAAAGTCCAGAACAACTTAAAATAAGTGATTATTTGAACCTCACACTTACTTGAACTTGAAGTTTGAACCAAATTGAAGAGGAATTCCTTGAGCTTTTCAAAGAAAATACCAAATCAATGACGAATTGATGATAATCTTCGAAATCAACCTTGAATCCTTGAAGAAAAGGCTTGAGGTCTTCAATGGAGAATTGGGGAAAATGAAGGAGAATTGCTTAATTCTTGCAATTGAGGAGAAAATCAAGATGAATCCGTTCCATCCAATCTGATGAGCGCAGAAGGAGGAGAGGATGATATAGATCGAATAGAGAGATGTTGCCAAGAAGAAAACCAAAAATCGCAGAGCGTGCTTAGCGCGATCTGCAGTGGTGGCAGTTGCTATGCAGAGGTCCGGTGGCGGCCTGTGGTGATTGCTTGGAGGGAAAGCTGAAATTTGACTTCAGTTTGCTTTTTTGGTTGAGAGAGTTTTTGGAGTGAGTTGTGGTCAAATTTTTACAAATGAATCCCCCCCACATTTGTGAAGGCAAAATGTATTTATAGCTTTGGATCCATAATCAAGCCCAAATTATGATTATCTGAATAATTTTCATAATTAATCCAAAACAGCCAAATCCGTGCGGAATTTGGAGTCGGTATGTAAACAAAAAGTGTCCGGAATTCGATTTTGCTTGCGTGAATGAAATTTCTGACACAATCAGATGAACGGTCAAGGAAATAAGAATTTTTGAAGTTTCAGCACCATTTTTAGACCACAAACACATGCAGAACTTGATTCTTTTTTTTTTGTTTTGCCGCTTGGACTACCTTGAACTAGATAAACTCATGATCAATGCTATGTATGCGACTACATGTATGTCTATGCAATCAAATTATAAGCCAGAAAGTACAAGAAAAAGGAGGGTAAATTTTGGAGTACAACATAATGCAATGGTATGAAGTACGAGTGAATCTTAGGGGCAAAAATTGGGGTACAACAACTCCCTCCATAGTTAGTCCAGACTTACTATCAATTAGAAAAATTGTTCCATGGATAGTTCCATATGGGACAATCAAAAATAAGTTTGACAAAATTGTCTAATGTCAAACAAAAGAGTTTTGAGTCGATAGACCAATATCTCAACAAGTTTAGACTTTTGAAGGCACGATGCTTTAGTCAAGTCCCTGAACATAAATTGGTCGAAATGACTGCTAATGGGTTATAGTACTCCATTAGGAATAAATTATTAGATACCCAATCATTAAAGGACATGGCTCAATTATCTATAAAGTTTCGGCTGATCGAACATTTGAAGGCTGAAAAAAATAAGCCAAATAAATATCATAAAAAGGGGAAGGTCGCCTATATGGAAAACAATGAGTACTCTTCTGATGAAATGGAATCATAAGAAGAAACAAAGGTTAAAGTGGTTGAACTTCATCCTGGGCCTCGTTATGCGTGTAAACATTTGGAGCCTTCTAACGGGAGAAATCCCGTCGAGACCGAAAAGAACGGCGAAGTCGTCCCCAAAACTTACACTTACGACATAACAAAATGTGATGAAATTTTTTATTTGTTCGTGTCTGATAGTCAGATTGTGGTCCCCCGAGGCCTTACAAATCCTCCACTTGAACAAACGAATAAGAGGGGATTTTGTAAATTTAATAATTTTCTTGGTCATAAAACCTATCAATGTGTTCTTTTTAGGGATTTGGTGCACAAGGCGTTAAAATAGGGCAGACTCTAGTTTGGCAAAAAGCCAAAAATGAAAGTTGACACCGATCCTATGAAGGTGGAAAAGGCTTTATCTTAGAGCCTCAAGACTACATGATGGTCGAAGCTACTGAAGGCCATAATAGAGAAGTGATAATGATTGATGATATAGAAGTCATGATGGTCGGAGCTACTAAAAGTTTTAACGTAAAAATGGAAGAGAAACTACAAGCATTGTATCCTCAACCTAAATAAAGCATAGCTGATTTTCAGGAAAAGTGCAGAGTAAAAGACACGAAGGCAAAGTTATGACTAAGATGCAATGCTATGTACGACGAAGAAGTGGATGAAAAATATGAAGGTGCCAGAAAAAGGCTCTAAAATAGGAGAAGCCTCCAACTCAAGATTTGTGTTTAAGAAATATGAGACTCCTCGACGCAGCAAGGAGTATAGAAGATTGTTCCAACAACCACGACCAAAGACTTTTCGACCTCCGTCGGATACTCCACAGGAAAAATGGGTGGAGCCAGTAAGTCAGAAGGGGGAAAAAGGCCCAAATGGAAAGTGATTGTCCATGAAGCTGAAGCTCAAGAGAGAAAATTAAAGTCTAAGGGTTACAAAGTTTCTCCCAATTATAAGGGAAAAAAATCCTATAACCAGAACATAGTAGAGGTGTTATCAAAGGAGCAAGAAATATGCGAGGGAGACATCAACATATTAGTCTAAGCTAGTCGAAACAAATGATTGTATCGAAGATGTGCTTCCAGCATAGGCCACAAAGCCAGTGAATTTTCCAATCCCAGAGGTGTACTATCCAAAGTCGAGATTGGTTGAAAAGGAAAATGGTAGCAAACCAAAGAATGGCTATGGGGTGGCACCTTTGGGAAATACATGGGTACTAGCTACACAAAATATGGAGTATACTCCTACCAATGATTATACTCCTACGTCTAAAGACGAAGGAGAAAAAGAAGAGCCAGATTATGAGCCTTCACCAGAGCATGACATGGTAGATGACGATTATGGTGAAGATTTCATCATTAATTGTGGAATCGTGTCAATCCTTCTAGCTGAGTACGATAGAGTATCAGAAGTTTCAGAAAATGATGAAGATTTTACTCTTGATGAAACAACCAAAGATAAGCCTTTATGTTACTATGTCATGAATAGTTGTGTGGTCGAAGAGCAGAAGGTTGTATTTGAAAGACCAAGTCAAAGAACGTTATATCATCTCAAACCTTTGTTCATATGTGAGAAGGTGGGCGGCGTGCCTATGAACAAGGTATTCATCCACTGTGGGGCAGTTGTGAATTTGACTCCATATGCCTTATTTAAAAGGATGGGAAAATGTAGATCAGATATTCGTCCTCACAATATAGTTTTATCAAACTATGAAGGAAAAACCAGCAACATTTAGGGATTTATTCAAGTCGAACTGGCTATTGGAACAACAACCAGGCCAACATTATTCATGGTCATAAACTCTATGGCAAATTTTAATTTGTTACTTGACCGTGAATGAATACATGGAATTGGTGCAGTCCAATCAATGCCGCATAAAAGGATTTCAATTTGGAAAAAATATGGTGTGGTAGAGAACATCGAGGCCGACCGAAGTTATTACAAAGTTGATGAAGTAAAAGGTGAGAAAAGGTGTTTTGACCAACACCTGGCAAATGTGGCATCCTATGTCAATCAAGATTATACTCCAAATGAAAATTGAAAATCATTTTCTAAGTTTGGATCCTGACCGTGGTTTCACATGGGATTATGGAGAGATGGAGGAGCCAAAGGATTCGATTACATCCACGGGGTATCCCATAATTAATGATGATGAATAGTGAGTCAGAGAGTTTGGCTCAGATTTTTGCCTATGTGGCTAAAAATAAAAGAAAATCGTCTTTAGGGGCTGAGAGGTTGCAAAATATGGTTGTTGAAACTAATGCTAGAACTCAAGAACAAGACCATTAAAGCCTAGAACAACAACTTCAGAAAGACAGAGGCTAAATTTAAGCGTTTGGGGCTTAAAAGCCACTTGACAAATAGGTGCAGAATTTAGATATAGCAATGTTGGAAAGTTGTCTCTGTGATTGTACTTTTCATTTGTTAAATATTAATAAAAGTTCAAGTTTGTTGGTATTTGTTTGCTCTGTCTTGTTATGTTAGAATTAAATAATTTTTTTTGGCACATGTTATGATTCCATTGGCTTTCGCTGTCAAAATTGTCAATCCCAAAACTTGGGCGGAAAGGTATATGCGTTTAAAAAAATATAATAAATTTTTTCGGCGAAGATCAAAGTTTTTCCACTAATAATTTTTCAAATAATAATATGGCAAAAATTGATAGGAATAAGAAAAGCATTAGTCGAGAATATCAAAAGAGTACTCATAGATTCACAAAAAATGTTACAAGGCCGCATACACAAGCCAACAAACTTAGGCAAGAAAACGGGGTTTAAAATCTTCAAGCAGTTTCTCTCAAAGACAATCTTGTTGTCGAGGTGTGATTTCTTCGTCAATAGTTCACTAACCCTACTTTTGACCTGAAGAGCCTTTTCACCACGAGAAATTCCCCGTTGGATTTCTTCATTAATTGCTTGTTGGTTTGGGGGCGTTGTATTGGAAATGTATAAGCCCTTTTAACCTTGAACCTCGTCAACCTGTTTTTGAAGATCAACTATCTTAGTCCTCAAAGAAGAGAGTTTTTGGTCGTATGCACAACATTTTTCCTCATGCGCTCGATTGTCATCTTCAAAGGAGGTTAGTTTTTCCTCACAAGCCTTAATCAGGTTCCACTCATCTTCAATTTCCTCAGTATCTGTGACACCCCAAATAATTCAATTGTTAAATAATTATAATTATAATTATTAATTTAACTAAAGGTTTAATTATTGGTATTTTTAAATTAATGGATTTAATTAATTAATTAAATAAACGGGAGTGTTGGGGGTGTGAAGTTGTATTGGAGGGTGTGTGGAGTAAAAGACTCTACTTATTCTAATTATGTTATTTTTTTTATTAATTGGAATAATAAAAGGAATAAATAAAGGAAAAAGTGAGAAGAAAATTAGAGTTTTCATTCTACGTACTTTTGAGAAGAGAAGAGAAAGAAGAAAAGTCAAGGCGTCGGAAGTTCGAAGATTCATCGCGAGGTAAGGGGTGATTTGGTTTGATTAATATGCCTTATAGGTTTTTATAATCAATAGGATGATTTGATGCGTTAGGAATCTCGAATTAGGAATTCTAGGTTGTGCCCTAATGTTATGATCCGACGTAAAAACTTCAATTGGAATTGATAAGAATGATTAATTCGTGCAGGATGATTGTAGGCTAATTAGAAAGTATAATTTTGTAGTTAATTGGATATGAAAATGCATGATTTATTACTATTCTGTTGTAATATGGAGGTTGGTGATGAATGAGATTAATTGGAGTTGGAAAACAGTGGTAACAAACTGGTTTTTGGTGGAAAATCGCAGTATGGGTCGACACAAGAAGCTATGAGTCGATGCAAGTAGTAAAACTTTTGAAAACCAGAGGCGTGGGGAAAGCTTGCATCGATGCATAGAGTCTTGCATCGACTCATGTGGCAAAAATTGAAGCTATGCATCGACACATACGTGTTATGCATCGATGCATACTGAACAAAAATGGAAAAATATAAATTTTTAAAACGTATGCATCGACGCATACGATACTTGCATCGATGCATACTGTGTGAAAACAGAACATAACTTTCTGAAAACGGTTTCGGTCATATCTTTGTGACCGTAACTCCGATTTAGGCATAGTTGGTATCATTGGAAAGCTTAGAGCATGTACTATCTATTAAAAACATTTTAAAACCCAGTACCTGAATTTTTAGGGATTGACATGGCTCTCCGTAGGGAGAATTCGTTGTAATTCGTAATTGTTCGTCGTTGACGTGGTGTATACTTGCTGGATGTTAATTCCATGTGTTGTAATTAATGTTATATGTTCATGATTATGCTGTTATCATGTGTTGTTGGTGGTGTTGGCTATGTATGGAATTATGTGGTGCTCATATTCCGTTAATTGAATGTGGCATGCTTTTGGATGTGCATGCATTTGCATTCTGGTGGAGTTAATTCCCATTGTGTAGAATTTGGCTCGTATTGCCAATAACCGTACCCGGGTGATGATGGGTGGTGAGGTTGGATTCCTGTCTGGGTGATGATGGACGCATCGATGTTGGTGACTTAGTTCACGTTTTGGTACCACATGCATTGAGTCTGTATTGGATATGGAATTATAATATGTTAGGATGACTTCTAGTGTTATAATTTCATTGATTGTTGTTATGTGCATATTGATCTGCGTGATTTGTATTTGTGAACTGGAATCTGAATATACTAATGAGGGTGGAATAATGTATTGATTGTTTTATTATTTTAAAGAAACGTATAATGCATTTTAATTGTTGATGAAATCTCACCCTTACTTTGATGATTTCAGATTGAAGTGTTAGCCGCTTAGGAGCTGGTAGCTTTGAGTTGTGCTATTTAGATTGTCCGCGTGTCAGTGTCAAGCTCTGGTAGTTGTAACACTGGGAACGATTGGAGAGTTATCATTAAACTCTGCTTTCTTTTGGTTTATGTTTGGAATAATTATGAATTAAATTTATTCCGGATTTTTATGTTATTTTCCGCTGTGTAGAACATAAGCATTGGTTTTGAATTATTTAATAAAGATCTTCAGTAAAAGCATGACATTGTTGATGAGAATTTCTGTTTTAAATAATTGTGACGCCCTTTGTTATGTTAAACTCTGATTAAATGTATAATTCGCGGGGTATTTTTAGAAGGGTATCAGCCTTGAGCTGACTATCAGTTTTGTTACACTGAGAAATATCATTGATAGCTTGGCGAAAGAAATCCTCTAGGCTGAGAAAATAGTTGACCCAGTCCTTAGGAAGGGTGTATCGAAATATTTCATCAAACATATTGAAAACGTCAGTCGCCAAATACGTTTCTTTGACAACAATAGATAGAGAGTCGTCTGTGAGTAAGTATGTTTTTAGTTGTTGAAGGTTGAGGGTCAGACCAACTTTGATTGTATCAACGGGAACATTTGTGGAATCCGAAAGATGAGATATAGAAGGAATTTGGAGAATTTATTGAAGCCTCTGTAACATCTCAGCTGGGTTCTTCTGCTTCCGTGCCAGAATATCTTCTTAACTTAAAGATCTGTTGGAACCACTGTCTTGGGAGACTTGAGATCGTGGAGGAACAAAGGACAAAAATACCAAATTTTTGTTAGTAAAGGCTTGTTGTTCGACGTTTTCCTGAGTAGGAATATTGGAAGTGGCAGTTTCTTGGTTGGTGTCGCCATCATACCCACCCGTGCGGATAGGAGAACTATGAAAATGATCATCCACATGATTTGAATGGAAGGCAACGTCGACATGTTGTTCTTCCTCGACCTCCAACACGAACCTATCCTCCACCAAGGTTGTTTTGAACGAAGGGGAAGCTTCAACTATGGGTTCGTGAACCTGCACCTGAAGATAGTTAGGAATTTAGAACAATGCCAGCTGATAAAAAGAGATGGTGAAGGAAATAAATACTCCCTGTGTCCTAAATTATAAGAGAAGTTCACTTTTTAGATACATTGAATAATTAATGTATCTGGTATACATATGGACCAGATACATTAATTATTCAATGTATCTAAAAAGTAAGTTTCTCTTATAATTTGGGACGGAGGGAGAGCCTCTTTGTTTATTTGGGTGTTTTTCTCCTCTGAAGGAGGAATCATTGAAGGTGGTCGAGGCGGTGAAGTCTTTTCTTGCTCCTGGTTAGAGAGAGGGGAAGCATCGCCAACATTGGCCGTTGGAGCTTTAGATTTAATGATTATCTTCTTAGACCGCTTGGGCCCTTTGGATTTGACGGGATTTGAGTTTTTGGAGTTAGAAATGATGTGTGAGTCATCATTGTCTTTAGAACAAGGTGGATCAACATAGGGTGTTGGTTGTTGCTCAGATGCCTAAGAGAAACAACAGGACTCTGATACTAAAACACTAGTTATACATAATTCAAAATAAGATGGCATTCATGTACCTGAGTTGTAGAAACTTTGGCCTTCTTTGAAGGTTTGGGAGCTACATGCTTAACGTTCGAAGACCGTTTCTTACCCTAAAAAGAACCAGTAAAATCAGGGAAAAAGGAGAATGTTATTAAGTAAACAGTTGAAGGAAAACAACAATACCTTAGCGGGTTGAGTTTCTTGGGTTTCAAGAGGATGAAGAACATAATGGCTAGCACCTCAGAGTCAGAGTCGATGGAAGGTCGATTAGCTTCCCAAACGGCAAAGGCCTTCATTAAGGAGCTGGGCAGAATTTGGCTAAACCCAAGGAGTCAAGAATTACCTCCATACGACATTCGACAATGCAGCGGCTCTTGGACTAGTCTTAGGAAATGAGGCTTGAAACCAGGAAGGACCAATAATCCTCTTCACAAATGGAGCCATGGCCTCAATGAAAGAAGAGGTTTCTACAAACAGGTTAATGTATTTTATAAAAACATACAAGTCTGAGGGCTCATGAGGAGTAAGGGATGATAATCGTAAACCTTCTACTGATCTATCATCCAAGGAATGTTTGACCTCTTCTAACAAAGGGGAATTCAGCCGACTCTCAAAATTGGCATTCAACCAATGTTCCCGGAGCCATAAAGGTCCCGAAAGGGTTTGTCATTTAGGATTTCTAGAGAGATTCTTAATCCTGGATGAAGCCTCAGCCAAAGTATGATAAAGGTATGCCGATAAAAGTTTGTTATACGAAACCTGTCGACCTGCATGAATTTGAATGGCTAAAGGAATAAAACCTTTAGCCACTTGCAGAGACCCAGGAAAGAAGAGGTAATAAGAAATCCAGAGAGTAAGAAAAGCAATGTGTTCCTCATCAGATACATTGTCGTTGTCAGCCACATAGTAGTCTTTAATGAAGTGTGAAAGGACGGGTCTGTCGAAACGAAATTTGAATTCTGTCGACATAGTAGGATCGAAGATCTCATCCATGGGAGATAACTTGTAAAGGCAGCCAGGTCAAAGAGATCAGGGGTTAGAATATCATAAGGAATTGGAAAGTGTTAGTCGAACCCTCCCAAAAAAAGATCGACGCCGTGATCATACACAAATTAATTTTGTGTGTATTTCTTGATAATTGAATCGCATCAAAAATAGCATACACTTTCTAAGAAGATTACTTTTTAGCGTCGACCTTGTAACGCCCCGTTTTAATTAATATTATATTTATATTAATATTTTCGAGTTACCGATCGATATTTATTTTGCGACGAGAATATTTATATTAATCGTTATATCTGTTAATATATTTGGCGACGTTTCGATTCGGTCCGGTTTTTATTTCGTTCGGTTCGGTAAAATATTATTCGGACCGATATTTAATTCCCCAGAATTAATTTAATTAATTGAGTTAATAATATTATTAGATATTATTAAGGTGTTAATTAATAAAATAAACTAGGGGTGTGAGGACTACTTTTCTAGGATTGAGTTTATACCCTTGGCTAGTAAGAAAACAACATAAATACATTATTTTTCCTCATTCTTCCATTTTCAACACAAAAACCTATCATAGAAGCTTAGAAGCAAAGAGAGGGTTTTGGAAGAAGAAGAAGAGCAAGAGAAGATCTTGAGGATCGGGTATGTGAATCATCAAGAACCATCCAAGCACTTGAGGTAAGGGGTTTGATTTTCCACTTCCTATAATTAGGGTTTGATAGGTATATTGTGAATTTGGGATAGAAATTGATGTTGTGGTTCATGAGTTGTATGTGTGATTGTTGAAATGACTTAGAAAGTGTGAGTTAGGAGTATGGATTGTGAGTGTTTTAGGTGCTAGCTTGTAGAAATTAGAAGTATTAAAAATGGAAATTAAGGGAACTGTAGGAAGAAAAACCAGAAAAATAATACAGACTGAATAATAGGGAAGGAAGAAGAACGGTTGGAGGGTGCAGCATGGGGGAGGCGCCCACCTCACAATGAGGGGCGGCCGTCCCCCTCCTAGGGTGCACACCTCCCTTCCAAAAACAAACATGGGACGAGCGTCCCTTCTTGCTGGGGGATGAAACGAAATTTGCATTCTTCTGTTTTCTGTATACTGCATTTTCTGTTTTCTACATAAACCTGTTTCTGCATAATTTCCCAGTTTGCTTCTGTTTCCTTCCAATTTCCTAATTCAAATACTACTAGTTAATATTAATAAAATATAATTGGGACATAAGTTAGCCGATTAAATTTAGAACCCGATTATGTTCCGACTTTCGATTTTGATAAATTCGACGACGGAGCAAGTTGCTCCGAATTCAACAAAAATTGACGTGCTAGCTAAGTTCGACGTGTAGAACGTAGTGGTGAGGTTAGTTTTTCGAAACTATGAGTTTTTACGAAATGACCCGAAATAGGCCTAATTACGGTTAAATTGAATCGGATTGCGTTTTAGTAGATTTAAGACACATATGGACAATCCGATTGCGATGTTGACGATTATGATTAATGCCGGTTATTAGGAATGGCTTTCGCGGAGATTATAGGTATTTGACTATTTTTCCGTATTTGGAATTTAGTGAATAAATTGATAATGATGTGGTGTGATTAAACATGATGTTTGCGACGATGTATTTATTAATGAATACTTGATGATATGCGATGCGATGATATGTTTATCTTGATGTGGATGAATATGGCGACGTGGACTTTATGTCAATTTTGATGAGCGATGATGATGTTTTGTTATGTTGTTTTATTGTCGAGTCACATACATTGCATTGGCGACGAAGGCTTTTATGCCAAGCGACGAGGGCTTTTATGCCAAGTGACGATGGGCTTTATGCCAAGTATTCCTAATTATGGACAAAGCGACAGGTACCACATGCATAACATAGTCGTGTCTCATGGAGTCGGTTATGTTTATGTTTGAGTTGTTTGGCGTTGGGTTTTAATTGATGGATGATGTTGAATTGCGATGATATATGATGCTTTGTTTGGTGATGATCTTTATGATGAACATGAAATGAATATGACTTGATAATTTCATGATAACTAGGCGATGAATATAAATGATGAGTTTTGCGATGATTTAACTTTGATGAAATGCTTAATGCAAATATGATGTGATGATGTTTGTGACGATGGGTTTTTATTCCAAAAGCGACGATGGGCTTTAGCCAACTGGTGATGATTTTATTTATTTTGCTTATGTTATTAGCATTGTTTGATGTTGTTATTTATGTTTGTCGTGTTGATTTGTGACGTATTGACTTGTGATGATTTCGTGGTGATGAACATTTATGTGTTGTTGTGACGATTTATGTCGATGAGGTTATGACGATAAAGTGTAGATTATACACATTAGAATGACGATTATAGTGAGTGAGTTTTGGATATGTGTTGGAATTGTACTTATTAATCTATACCCTTTATAATTCCGAAACTATATATATATTTTATCATGCCTTTAATTATATGTTTTGGAGTATCTCACCCTTTACTTGTTTCGCCGTTACCTTTATACTGGTAACGTGAAGGTTATGAAGACGGAGATTATAGCTGCTATTAGTCGAGTCGGTGTCGCTCTAATACGTAGCACTCGAGGGGAATATTTATGTCGTTTTGTTGTTGTTCTTTTATTGTTATTCCTTTTGTGAATAAGAATCATACTTTATGAAAACATGATTTGAATGAGGAAGTTTAATAAAGAAGATGTTTTGATTTTTAAGAATTGATTTATGATTTCCGACGATGCTATGTATTCGAGATTTATACTTTAAAGAAAACTGTTTAAAGTAATTTGGTTTTGAAGGTGTGACGTCTCAGTATTGAATTTTTGAAATTTTAAATTACTCTGATTTTTTACATATAAAACCTTGGGTAATATTGGGGTGTTACAGACCTTGTCGAGCTATGCTGGATAAACAGGTTTCCTAGGAGTGAGAGTAGAATGAAAGGGTATAGTGAAAGTGTGTACAAACTTCATATCAAGGGTAACATCTGGATTAAATGCCAGCAGTTTAGCAAGAGTGTAGCAAGGAAATAATCCTTGGGCCTTTTTTGAGTTATTCTTCAAGGTTGGATATGGCCCATGGAAAGCATGAAGCTTTCCAGAGATAGAAAACAAAATAAGAATTTGGTTCTGCCAAACATCGATGGTGTGATCATTCGTAGAGGTTGGTGGTGGAACGATTGGCAAAGTAGCCTCATCAGTAAGGGCATAAGCTATAGGGTTAGCACCGATAGAAAATGCTGAAGAACTAGATGCTGCCATTGTGGAATTTTTTTGGAATAAGTGTGAGAAACGAAGGGTTTTTTTTTGTAAGCAAGAGGAAGGTGAAAGCGATAGAAAAATACTGAAAATCCAAAACGGGTATTTAAAGGAAAGTAATGCTTGTCGATCATCGACAAGTGGAACCAAATTTGACGCTGATGAAGCCAAAGAAGAGGGAAAGTTGGTAGAGTGTGAAAATCCACGCCCTAAAACCTAGGAAGTAATCATGAAAAACTGTTCGAAGTGACATTGAGAACTGATGCACAAAAAGTTATCATGATGACTATTCACGTCATCCTAGGAGAGCATGCAGTCAAAAGTTTGGAAGAGAAAACGCCAAAGTCCTCCTATCGTTAAAGATTTATTGAATATGGCATTTTGGGGGGAAATTTTCTTACAAGCATATTTTGACAAGGGAAAGATAGGCTATAAAGAGATTTTGACCACCAAGACATGCATGGACAAAGAAAAGCAAATAACGTCGACTGATTCAAAGAGCTACCAAACAAGGACTCAAAACTCCATCTCGATGAAAGGTCATCGACAGACAAAGAAGAAGATGTCGACATGAATGGATGTCGAGGGACAACAACAAGAAATGGAGGCATGGTTATCAATGCACGAAGCCAGCAGGAAACATGGGAGTTGTTTTAGAGCAATCTTCCCTCAAAGCCCAACGTGGGATAGTAACCGTCAACAATTACATAGTTAGAATTTCCTATTTAAGAAAATGGTTTTATTCATTATAGAGGTTGAATCCTTTCACATTTAACATCACAATACTCAAATTACACGCATCTAAGAGAGAAACGAGTCCAATGATTCACAATGAATGAATGAATTCCACTTTTTAACTTTAAGCAATTTACAGTTTTAAGTTCTTTCTTGTCCTATTTATTTACTTTGCAGTTTTTTGCTTACCAACACCCAATTCAAACCAAAATCATTCTAAAACACAAGGATTCATAGGACTATAGTAGTTGATCCTGCAAGTAAACTTCAACAAGAGGGTAGCAATTGTGTGCATTCCACTAGATTGTTCTTGTTGTATGCGACATATTATGCTTCAGAAAACATTTAGCTAATAGATTATCAAGTAAACTTCATCAAAGTGAATATTGATAATCTATTAGCTAAATGTTTTCTGAAGCATAATATGTCGCATACAACAAGAACAATCTAGTGGAATGCATACAAAGGTAGTAATAAGGTTTTTGAATGTTGATGGCAATAGCCTGGGCAACCTTTGCATCTTGGGTTTTGGTGGTATGATTAGAAATTATGAGGGAGCATGGGTTCACGATTTTGAGGGTAATATTGGTTATTTAAACATCCTTCATGTTGAGCTGATGGCAATATATAATGGTTTATGTCTGGTCTGTGAACTTGGCATCAAAGTTCTGTTATGTTATTCTAACTCCAACTTTATTATCAATCTTATCTCAGAGTCTGTTAATGTTTGACATCACTATATCATTATTCTTCTCAATATTAAAGAGCTTCTTTCACTGGAATGGCGACTACCTAGCAAAATATGGGGTTGGTAATGACGCAACATAACAATCTTTTGTGAAGCCTCCAATAGGAATCATCACACTTCTACTAGTTGATGTTAGTGCGACTTTATTTTCTAGATAATTTCTTGCTTTTTATTTATTTTTCTTTTTCATTTGTAGCAAAGAAAAAACTCTTAGGTAAAATAAAAATAAATTATTTATAGAAGAATAAAATATTAAATCTTTTGTTGGATTTCAAAATAACTATTAATATTTTTAAAAAGTTGGTTGTGGGGTTCGAATCTACGCGCACTTACGTGCAAAAGGTCTTAAGTCTCCCCCCTTAACCTCTCGGGCCTACCAACTAATACATTAATTTTTTTTCATAAATAATGATAATATCAAAATGAAATGTAAGAATGCACATATTTTCAATTTTCAACATATCAATTTAAAATTATAAATCAATTTCAAAACATTCCCATTATTGTAAATCCATAACCTCTAACCGAGAGAAATCTCTTATCAAGAAGAAACCTCAATCTACCTCACTCATGTGGAGCACACCTTAACTTCCCTCTAATCTCTATGGCAAACTAGATTCATATTGACAATTTACATAAGTACTAATATTTCTAAATAACATTTAAAAAGGTGCATATTTCTAGTTGCAGCCATATCATTTTAAAAATGTAAACCAATTTCGAAACAATCTCATTATATAAATATACATACTTTTAATGGGATAAATCTCTTCTCCACAATCAAACTATCTCACATTTATTGATAGTTAGGGTAAAACATTTGACACAATTTTTAGTACAAAGCAAGCCATTGAATTTGGTACTTTGAAATGAGATTTATATAGTTGACGGAGATCACACTTATCTTCTATTTTGTAGCTTCTAACCCATAAATGATCTCTAAATGGATAATACTCAACCAAGGTGTAAACAAAAATTCCCTAGGCGAGTTTTATAATTTCAAATAAGAAATAAAAGATATCTAGTTGTTTCAAAGCATATATATGTTATCTTAGCCTGCTTAGAGTTCAATTTTGAATTGAGCCAATTGATTGGAAAAGACAAAACTTTATCCAAAGCTGTTCTGACATCTTCAACTCATCTGACACAACTTTAAAACTTTTTTAAATATATTTTATTGAGAAAATACATTTGAAAATATGTTTTTGTGTGTGATTTAGCCGTTCACATTCACGAGAGCAACTTTATGATTTACAAATAATTCACTCAGACTAATTAGGGTAGGGCTTTCTTGTACTTCAAGACTTTGTCTGGTGATTTCTTTGTAGACATTTGCTTAAGTTCACTTGAAATGAGGCTTGAGTTTGTATTCCATTTAATTGCCATCATCAAATAGTCAATTCCATCAAACCCTAATACTTAAGTTTGCATTTTTATTCGCTTGGTTGCATATGCTTGACTTGTCAAAGATATTAGTTATCATCATCAAAATTGTGGTCCGTGTTAACGCATATCACATGCAAACAGGGTTCCACAGTATATTCATGTACTTTAAAACTCATCAAAATGAATATTTCTAATTTATTAGCTAAATTTTTTCTCAAGCATAACATGTTGCATCCAACAAGAACAATCTAGTGGAATGCACACAAAGGTAGTAATATGATTTTTGAATGTTGATGGCAATAGCCTCGATAATCCTTGCATCTCAGGTTTTGGTGGTATGATTAGAAATTCTGGTGGAGAATGGGTTCACGATTTTGAGGGTAATATTGATTATTTCAACATCCTTCATGTTGAGCTAATAGCAATATATAATGGTTTACGTCTGGTCTGGGAACTAGGCATCAAAGTTTTGTTGTGTTATTATGACTTCAACTCTACTATCAATATTATCTCAAAGTCAGTTAATATTTAACATCACCATGTCATTATTCTTCTCAACATTAAAGAGCTTCTTTCAGTGGAATGGTGACTACCTAGCAAAAGATGGGAATGGTAATGATGCATCATAACAATTTTTTGTGAAGCCTCCTACAGTTATCATTACACTTCTGCTAGCTGGTGCTAGTGCGACTTTCTTTTCTCGATAATTTCTTGATTTTTATTTATTTTTCCTTTTCATTTTTAGCAAAAAAGTCTTAAATAAAATAAAATAAAAAATATTTAGAGAAGAACAAAATAATAAATTTTTTGTTGGATTTCAATATAATTATTAATATTTTAAAAAAATGTTGGTTGTGGTGTTTGAACCCATACACACTTATGTGCAGAAGATCTTATGTCTACCCCTTAACCTCTTTGACAAACCAACTACTGCATTAATTTTTTTACATAACTAATAATATATAAAAATGAAATTTAACAATGTACATATTTCCAATTTTCAACATATCAAATTGTAAACCAATTTCAAAACAATCTCATTAATAGAAAATCAATCTATCTATCTTACTCATGCGCATAAGACCTTAACTTCCCCTAACCTCTTCATCAAACCAGATTCATATTGACAATTTACATAAGTTCTAATATATCTAAATAACATTTCGCAATGCACATATTTTCAATTTCCACCATATCACTTTAAAAATGTAAACCAATTTCGAAACAATCTTATTATTATAAATATACATTCTCTAAAAGAGAGAAATCTCTTCTCCATAATCAAACTATTCCATATTTATTGATAGTTAGGGTAAAACATTTGACATAATTTTTAGTACAATGCAAGACATTGGATTCGGTACTTTGAAACGAGAAGTGGATAGTCGACGGAGATCACACTATGTTTTATCTTATAGCTTGATAAATATGTATGAAGCAACTTGTACAGTTTTGAAAAATATGTAAGGAAAGGACTAAATTATGCTTCACATGGAGACACTGATAGTACTTACAATTACTTGAAGGCATTTGAATTCATATTGAGATTTTATCTAATGAAAATAATTTTGAGGATGACACATATGCTTTACCAAATCTTACAACAATCTTAGGAGACAGTAAGCGGTATGCATGTGGTTTGTACACCAAAAGCTCTTATTCAAGAATTAAGAGAAAATGGTTGGGGCAAAGTTTTTACTTGTGTGAAGTCTTTTTATTATAAGTATGATATTGAGATTCTTGATCTTAATAATTTTCTTTCACCAACAAGATTTTGATATTTTTGTCTAGAAGATAATCAGGTAACCATGGAGAATTATTTTAGATATGAAATATTTTCCAACTTCCATTGACAAATAATTACAAGTGTTTAATAAGAGATTTAGTGAACAAGTAATTGATTTGTTAACTTTAAGTTATGATTAGTCTCCCAACAATTATAAGTTTTAAACTTTTATTTGTGCTCTAGTTGAAAAATATAACTCATAGATTTTAATGAGTAAGAAAGAATTAATCTGTAATTTAAACTTCAAAATTTTATTATTGATTCGTCAAGCATCAAGACTTATGTTCATCTTTGAGTGCAACAGAAAAATAAGAAAATTTACTACTTGAATAATAGACTGAAATGCGTTGCCATTACTCTCCCTATACTTATAACCACTTACGAATGATTTTTTCAACAAAGAAAATTATGAAGACAAAACTGAGAAGCGAAATGGAAGTCAATTTTCTAAAACATTGCATGACACTTAATATTAAAAAGGAAAAATTACTACAAATAATAATTCTAAGTCTATTATTAATTATTTCTAGCCACTCAAAGACCATAAAATATTATTTTAAGATATTTTTTAGTCATGCTCTTTAATTATTCGATGTTCAACTTTGTATTTATTACTGTATATATTTTAGATATAATTTGAATATTTGATCTATAATTATAATTTAGATTGGTGGCCACCCCAATTTTTTTAAGTCAAACTCCACCATTGCCAGCATGCAACTATAAAGATTAACCCCTCAAAAAATAAAAAACTAGAATAGACAACAAATCTTTCTTTCAAAAGATAAAGGACCTGATTGAACGATTTTTAAAAAAATTTATTTTAGTTTTTAAAAAATTAAAATTTAAAAATTTATTTAAATATAATATTTTGTAAATGTGTTTTTTAAAAAGTATTTTCCATGTTTTTCAATTTTATAAAAAATAGAATAGTTAAATTATATTTTAATTTTAATTTTTTAATTTTTAAAAACTAAAAAAAAAACTATTTCAAACAGTTCATAAATTTAACTCAATAGCTCTTATTAAATTTGAAAGGATCATATTCGTGTGTTATTGAATAAAGAAGGGTACTAGTTGAAAAACAATATTAAACTAATTGTTTAATTATTTTTTTACATTTTATATTCAATAAAACAAACAAACCAAATAATTATTTCTCTCTCTATTTTTTATCATTTAAAAATTATTATACTTTTTCAAATTTTTCTATACATATCTTACATCTACTTCCCCCATATTTTTCCCATTTGAAGAAATAGTGGCTAGCAAAAAAAGTGAATATTATTGTACCAAAGAAAAGAAAGAAAACTATATGTTTTCTGTTCCCCCAACAAGTGGTGTGAGTGACATATGGTGCACTGGAGCACTGGAAGAAAGATGCCACTTGAAATGGGTGGTCATTTAAAGTAAGAGGCCCAATTTATAAGGATTGTGGGCCACAATGCCCATAATTGTTGAGTCCATAGATGATAAATGACTGGTCTAGTTCATTTAAAAAAAAAGTCATGAATGTCTACGTTTGTGTCTGGTACCAGCACTTATTTCTATTAAATTTTAGTCTAAAATTGTAGGAAAATTGTAGGAAAATTGTAGGAAGAAAGAAATAAAGAAAAAAATAAGCATCATTTCTGTTATGACACTTTAGTTGGTAGTGGTATCAAGTCAGATGGTAAAACAATATGACTCATCAAACATTTTCATTAAAATTTTGAAAGTTTGATTATTAGACTATTAGACAAAATAAAATATAATATATAAATGTCATCCTATGAAGATTTTTCTTTTGTCAATACTTTGGTGGCTTTGTTTTGGTTAGTTGAACTATAACCTTATTTATTAAGCAAAAAATATAAGGATCATCTAGATGTTTAGGCTATATATTTCTTAAAGAATAAAAAGAGGTTGGGTGGTAAGTGATTTTAGTGGATCCTAGATGACCCCATTTAGGTACACTTTCATATTTGTTTATAGTATACAATTGTGTAAAATGAAATCATGGATGGCTTAGTTTTCTCCTAGCTTAGGAATAACACAAATCTATGAAAATAAAAAGTAGTACAATTTTTTTTATTAAAGCAACTCGTACAATCATGCTTTGATCATGAGACTCATTTACTTGAAAAGTGTTGGTAGTTATTTCCGAAGAGTAGAAGAATGGTCTCCTTAAAGTGATAAATTGGTATTTAAATTCCTTTAATAAGTGAAGCTGAAAAGAAATAAAATTCCTTTAATAGTAGAACTTGTTGGGAACTTTTATGAGTACGTATATATTAACACTTTATTTTATTGATTTCCTTTTTTGACCTCTTCCCTTTTTGATGTGTACATACACACATTGTCACTTACTCTTGTTGCTAAAGAATCACAGAAAGAAAATCATATATATTTCTTTGATTCCTTATACATATAATTTTTTTAATGATAAAGAGGGCTTTCACTTGAGAAAAAAAATTAAATAGAAACTAATTTAAGAGTTGTAAAATTCTTCTTATCTGTCTCCATATACGTTTGAGATCTTTAAGACACTCTTTATAAGAATAAAATTATTTCCACTTGAAAAGTTGAGGTACGCTAAAGCATCCGCAAGGAATTGGCCTCCCTGAAAATATGAATAATCACAATTTTTCAATCCACTCCAACAACCGTTTAACACAAATTATAACCGTATAACCAATAGCCGCCCTCGCACTACCCTTCCTAACATCCTCAACCACCTCCATACTATCAAGTCTAACCTCGACTTTCTTAAATTTTAGCCGCCACGCTAGCTTAAGACCTTCTAATAAACTCCAACATTGCTTTAAATACGGATCACCTCATCCTATAATTTTTAAAAATTTTATACGAATCATTTTAAGCAATGTACATTTCTTAAAAAATTAATCAGTTGTGTTTTTTTTTAAGAAACCTATTAAAATGAGTATAAATATTCCTCCCAAAAAACAAACTGGAAAGCCCCTACCTCCCGAAACAACGGAGATGAAGAGTATTCCAAATGTAAAAGTTACTATAATCAACTAATTTACAACAAGATAAAAGTCATATTCACGACCTAAACACTATAGCTGACATACACTTGTCAAAGTTGGGGACAACATATTTGAAAATTACATAATTTCTCATCAACCACAGACTCCACACAAAAACTAACCAAATCTTTCCCACAATATTCCTCATCAAATTATTCTTCACCTTCTCGCAATTAAAGAAAAAAATACTTGAACTCCTCCAAAATCAATTCCGCAAGGGATCCTATTCACGTATAAACTTTTATCCAAATATTATCCGCAAAAGAACAAGACCCAAATATATGTGAAACGTTCTCATCTTCCATCGAGCAAAACACTCATCTAAGATCATTAATATCTAAAAGAATACCTCGTTTGAAGAGTTGATCTTTAGAAGGAATCCTATTGAATAAAACTCTCTACCTGAAATAAAGAAATCTTGTTGAAGCTTTAATCTTCCACAAGTGGTTAATGGTCTTGATAACTTCACTAGAAACAATAAGACCTGCCATAGCCACAGAGAAAAAGAAGTAACAAAATTTGACTGGAAAGTTTCATTCCTCTTGTAACAATTATTCATGTCTATCCTTGAAGTCCCTAATCAATGTGACATCTCCCAACAAATAGTAAATATCCTCCTTCCAACTGTGAACTGTAGATTTAACACTGTCCAGCACAACCGGGAAGTTCCAATTTCAAACCGAGCTATTCCAAGAATCTGCTTCGACCACACAGCTATCGTTGTTGATCTCTAATTCGGAAACGCTTATGACCGAGTTCTCAACCATTTAGAATGCCAAAACGATGTCCCCCAACCATTTTCCACCTTACTAAACAAAAATAATTAATTGTGTTAGATAAAATATTTAATGATGGTGTGGTATTATTTGAAAAAAATTAATAAATAGGGATAGATAATTTCAGATTAAATATATTTCAAATATGCATTGCTTCCAATAAAAATCACGCCAATTAAAGCCCTTCATATTAGGAAATTTCTCATTACACTATAAATGTTTTTTCTCAAATTCTGCATTTTCGAAATTATGTTTTTCGTCTTACTACATTGTTGATTTGAAATAATAAGAAATTTATATGTTCAGATAATAGTACCCAAACAACAAATTACATAGTTTAAATTTACTATTTGAAGCGTTACATTTATAGTAGAATCAATTTCATAAACCCTCTCATTCAAGACCTTTATTTTTATAAGCAACGAGGTTCATTAATAAAAGAGTACAAGGGGTACTCCGCCCAATAGTAATACATCAGATACAGTTTAGAAAATCTACGGGCCAATGGCTCCAAAGAGTGAAATTACAAGTGACATTAGTTGAAGAGCCAATTACATTCCACATCCACGAAAACAATTTTGTTCTATGCACTACTTCTCCTACTTAGAATACTTTTGCCTTGAATTGAATGTCGTTCTTTATACTCCATAATGCTCATCTCGTTGCCAACCAAATCACTAACCTCTTCCTTAAATGGACAATCCCTCTCAGAACTTCATTGAAGTAAAACATATGAGCCATAACCCCTGTTATATTACCCAATACTACTCCCAAACAAATTTCCATTTCATTCCAAACCAGTTTTGTGAACTTACAGCTAACCAGCAAATTCTCTAAAGGTTAAGACTCTAAAGAACAAAAAACACAAACCTTGTCGCTATTTTCTGTTAAAATCCCCCTGTTGGCCAATTAGTCTTTAGTTGCTAATTTGTTTCTCATACACCTCCTACCAAAAACCTGAAACTTTGATGGAACCATTGTTTTCCAGATGGTGTCCAAAGCCACCAAGTTCTACAATGTTAGAACTAGAAATGGCCTACAACCTGCATACTCTTCGTAGCCTGAATTTACAGAATATACACCGTCCAAGCTTTTGAACCATTTGAAGTTGTCATTTGTGCCAACTTGTGGAGAGATTTCATACAGAATTTCTGTAAGTACATTCAACTTTTCACCTTCTGAATTTGATATTACTTGCTGATTTGGAAGAAACTTCCAAACCCAACTATCCCCCTCCAAACATCCCATTTCTTCCACTGCTGTACCTTGGCTATTGGATAAGTTAAAAATATTCGACAAAGCCAACATTAACGAAACACCACCTAGCCAATTATTCTTCCAGAACCTTATCCAACGACCCCCGCCCAATTGACACGCGATGCCCTTCAAAAAATAGTCTAACTCCACTCTTACTAGCTCGGTATACACTGTGTCCCTCCACCACAACGAATAATGTTTCAATGAACCAATTGGAACCCCTCCCAAAATCGCTACTTCCAAACTGCCACATCTAAACTCCAAAATTGACCTGCACAGAGCCTCCTTACCCACAAAAAATTTCCATTTCCATTTAGACATCATTGACATATTAAAAGCTTCCAAAAATCTAATACCTAAACTGCCTTTGTCCTTTGCGCAATAAACTTCTAACCATTTTACCCAAGTTATCCCCTTCTTATCTATGTCGTCGTTCTAAAGAAACTCTCTTTGGATTTTTATCATCTCTTTTAACACCACTTTGGGAATCTTAAAAAATGAGAGATAATACATAAGAATTGAGTTTAGAACGGGATTTATCAATGTGACTCTACCGCCTACTGACAGAAACCTCCCTTTCCACGATGAGAGCCGACACTTCATACTCCAAATTATTGGCTTCCAAACCGCTTGCTGCCTATGGTTTCCCCCACCTTAATACCAAGGAAATTAATTGGAATTGTACCTGTACAATAGGACAAGAAAGTTGTTGCCTCTTGTCGAAATGAATCTTCCAAATTAACACCTAACATACTACTTTTGCATAGATTAACATTTAAACTAGATGCAAGTTAAAATCCTCTTAGTATCGCTTTGACGCCCCACAAATGTTTCTAAGATAGTTCACAAATTATCACTGTATCATCTATGAATTGTAAGAGTTCAAAATCAAGACCTTCAGATAAGCTGAACCCCTTTAGTATACCCAACTCTACAGCTCGAGAAACCAACAAGGCAAGCCCCTCCACAATCAACGTGAACAAGAATGGAGATAACGATTCTTCTGGATGTAAGCCTTTCTCCATCTTAAAATCAGAGGTTGGACTACCATTTATGAGAATCGATAACGATGCTGATCAAACACATGATTTTATCCATCTGATCCAACGACCCCCAAAATTAAAACTTTCCAGAGTATTCAACAAGATGGCCCACTTTACATTGTCGTAAGCTTTCTCAAAATATACTTTCAGAATCAGACATTTCTTTATGTACCTCCTAGAAAAATCTACAATTTCGTTCAAAACCATTATCATGTCTTGTATTTGTCAACTTGGTATAAAAGTTGTTTGAGATTTGGGATCCAAATTCCCCAAAACTAATTTAACCTGTTTGCTAGTAG
This sequence comes from Vicia sativa, assembly GCA_021764765.1. Taxonomy (NCBI): domain Eukaryota; kingdom Viridiplantae; phylum Streptophyta; class Magnoliopsida; order Fabales; family Fabaceae; genus Vicia; species Vicia sativa. Next base: position 157,096,223 of record CM038792.1, read on the forward strand.
CTTTGCAATAATCTTTTAAAGACTTCCCACCAGGCTAATAGGTTTAAACTTCGATAACAGTTGAGGGTTGTCAACTTTGGGCACAAGTGCAATGAACGAAGTCGAAATAGCTTTTGGTAGATTCACCTTATCGTGAAACTCAGATACAAACTTTAATATATCCCCTGAAAATGATTTCCAACACTTAGTTATTAAAGTTATAACCATCGGGTCTCGGGCATTTATTCCCATCAAAATCCCTAAGCACCTCCCAAATTTTAATCTCCAAAAAAGGTTCCTCCAGAACTGAAGCTTCCAATGGGGACAGTTTTGCAAAAGGGACACCATTCAAAGATTATCTACGTAAGGGCATCTCCTTGAAATTTTCTTCAAAGAAACGCTTAACCACTTACTTGACAACAGAAACATCTTTCACCCTTCCTGAGAGAGTTGCAACACTGCCTATAAAATTACTCATAACTTTTGACTTTATCACGTTATGAAAAAACCTTGTATTAAGGCCCCCTTACCTACGCCACTTCACCCTAGACTTTTGTTTCAATAAACATTCGCGCCTTTGGAGGTTGTTCCAAAAAGGCATTGTTGTTGAAGATCGCTTCTTCAAGATTTACTCAACAACCGCAACATTGTTGTCTTCACCTTGAACACCCTCCTCCCCATATAGAGTTATGAAATTTTCATCATAGACATTAATTTCTGAAACCGCGTTCTCCACACACATATTTATCCAGTCGAAAACCTTCTTGTCCACCTTGAGATTTTTTCAACTTTTCTTTTACCATGAATGTTGTAGAACCTACATACTTCATGGTCTTCCATTCTTTTTCCACAAGTTCTACTATACCAGGATGTTCAAGCCATGCATTTAGATACCTAAATGGCTTTGGACCCCAGTTTAAAGTGTTACAATTTAGCCAAAATGGGCTATGATCGTGTTCGCGTTAAAAAGTGTCGTGCTAGCGAATCGAATATGAATTCAGATTCTCTGGCTCGAAACGATTTACTCTTTTGATTTGTTTATAAAGATGCCGCGAGCATCAAGCTTTATTATTTTCAACACAAGAAAGATGATTTAATGATTATGAAAAAGGGGAAAGTTGTTAATACCCTCAATTGATTTTGATATGCGTAACGACTAGCGCAAACTAGACGCAACGCATTAGATTCGAGTAAGGGGTTTGTTATATAAAGGAATAGATGGAGCACCTAAATATATATAGTTATCTATAGCTTTATATATGAATATGTTTGATATGTTTGTGTGTTTTAATTGTTATTTCTATGATTGGGAAAGTTTCTCCTTTGGGATTTTAAGAAGGATAGATTATGTGGGATCCTAGTGTTTGTTATTATTGTACTCGCAAAGATCTGTGGATCTTCTGCATACATATCCCCTAGTGGGAATCAGAGCATTTGTAGCTCGGGTCTAAAGGGACCTATGGTTTGTTTGGTCTGAGGGAGAAAGAAATTTGCTCGGCAAGGATGAGACCTTGTGCCTACTTATTCTCAAAAGGATGTTGAGAAAGTCAGAGCAATCGTAGTTCCCACTTATGCTAGTGGAAAGCAACGGAATGTTAGTAAGAGACAGACAAATGTCATCTTAATGAAAAATGTATCTAATCTATTTCATCACATACATTTTGAAAAGTTTGTCTGATAAAAATCTTTCATCGTAAGTTATAGGTGTTTTGCTTGAGTGTACAAGCGTTACCACTTACATGTTTAAGAAAGATATTTGAAAGATGATTGAATCTTTAATTGTAAGTATTAGGTGTTTTGCTTGAGTGTACAAGCGTTACCACTTACAGATTAAAAGATGTTTTTGTTTGAAAAGAGTGTTTGAAAAGAGTTTGATTGAATGTGATGTGATAGATGAGATACTTCTTCCATAGAGATGATAAATGTCTAAATCTCAAGGAGAAATTGATTGGATTAAGGGATGCTTTTAAGAAGCCCATGGGTCCTTGTATTGTTAGCCCAAGAGGAGGCATTCCGAGGGTCATCGAGGGTCCTTGTATGAAGCTCAAGAGGAAGCTATAGGGTATGGCTGGTTTTGGCTTTAAAAGGGATTTCACCGGGAAACCATCCTTTTGGAATTAAGAGCAATTTCACCGGGAAATTATACTCCCTGGGTTCTATCCTAACGCGGGTGATTCTTTGTATTGGAAGCCCAATAGGAGGCTGTTAAGAGATTTCCTGGTCTCTTTCATTGTATGATGCCCAAGAGAAGGCTAAACTCAATGAGGAGTTCTTTTGAACGAAGCCCAAGAGGAGGCTGACTCAACAGGGGAGTGTTGTCTTATATGAAGCCTAAGCGGAGGCTAAACTCATATGAATGAGTTTTCTTATATGAAGCCTAAGAGGAGGCTGAACTCTGTGGGAAGAGTTATCTTGTATAAAGCCCAAGCGGAGGCTACAACTGTGGGGAACCTATTGGTTAGACTAGTTGTTATGTTATAACTAGACAGTTGTATAAACAAGTGTGTGTGTGTGATATGTATTCGCAGGAGTTTATGAAGGAAATATAAACAATGCATGATGTTTATTTACAAGAGTTTATGATATAAACAAGTGTCTGTGAAACGAACGTTTGAAACGAGCGTAACTTGATTATTAACAAGTTTGAAGGTGTACAAGGGAATGAATATATACACGAACGAGTATTTATGTACGAGAGGATGTGGATGTACATAGGAGGGTTGGGACTTACACCATAAGGGTGGTCCATTGGTTTAAAAGCAGTTTCACAGGGAATAATGCTCCTTTCAATACCAATGGTATTCAATGTATATACAGACGAAATGGAAAACAAACGATCGAAGTTTATCCGTGTTTGAGTAAAAAGTATCTGTATTATGTACAGATAAAAATTTGTATGAAAAGAATTTGATATGTACAAAGAAATAATTATGTACATAAAAGAATGTTTTTGGGACTTACACCGTGAGGGAGGCCCATGATCGATTAAGAAATTCGAGAGAAAACGAATTCGGTTTTATCGTTTAAATCGGATCGATCATGGTAAAGAGATGTAAGTTTGATGAAATGTTTTGAAAAATGTTATTTGAAAGTGTTTTTGAAATGTGAGGTTTACTTATGAGAAGTTTTGAAAAGAATCGAGCTTTGAAAGTTTGAAAAATTCACCTTTTAAAGGTGTTTTGAAAAGTGCCAAAAGTGTCGTTTTCGGCTCGATTAAAACATAATCAGATGAAAGTTTTTTCTGAAAATTTTTGCACTATCATAAAATAGATGTATTTATTGACAAGTGTACAAAAAATCACCTCAAAATGAGGAGTTTTGATTGGTTAAAAAAAATGTTAAAGTTTGTGAAAAAATATGAAGAAAATCACAAAGTTTGAAAAAAATGGTCCATGGGAGGTTTGAACCCAGGACCTGTGGGTGGCATACGTGGCACAAACACTTACGAGCGAGCTGGCAACCGCTGGGGCAAGAGTGCATTCGTGTATTGAATTAAAACCACGTGTTAATATTATATTGGAAATTTTGAATTCAAAAAAACGCGCGTAGACCTTCATTATCTTCACCAATCTTCAACCAGCCATGGATTTCGTGTTTCTTGATGAAATTCAAAAATGTAAACATGAAAGTTGATCGTTTTTTAACAAGGAACATGATGATGCTCATTAATTTCATTTATTTTTGGTTTAACATGGTTAAATTTCTGATGAACACGAAGAACCCTAGAAATGAAAATTGTAACACCCTAATTCTACCCCGCGTAATTATATAATAAAATCAGAGTTTCAAAATTCCATTTAATAAAATTGAGGCATCACATCTTCGCACTTCCAACAATTAGCATTATAATGCACATCAAAAATCGGATATACCGAATCATACATAATTCATCATATAAACATATGAATATTCACAGCACAGCGGATATGTTTACAAAATATACATAACATCATGTTGTCATCAATACACACGGTTATCACATGATAAGATAGTATATACAAACTATCCTATCAAAACAATGACGTCGCCCAAATCCCGAGTGTTACTACGACCAGAGAAGAACGACACAAAATAAAGTGACTCGAGCTAATCCTCCTCATCCACGGGGATCACCTGCACGTTACCAATATATAGGTAACAGCGAAACAAGTAAAGGGGTGAGATAATTCCAAAACATATAATTAGAAACAATGATGGAATATATAGATAGTTGGAATTATAATTGATATAAGTTAAATAAAGTATATCAACATATATCTAAACTTACATACTTTAAATTAGCATTTGGTGTATAAATCAACACATCAACTTCATCACATAATCATTATCTTCACATCAACACAAAACACCATGTACCGTCGCAATTCAATTATCATTCATCAATCAAGAACTTAATGATAAACATAACCGATTCCAAATAAACATAATGGACTCCATGAGACACGACAATGTTATGCATGTGGTACCCATCGCTTTGTCCGTAATTAGGGACACTTGGCATAAAGCCCAACTTCGCTCGGCATAAAAGCCATCATCGCTTGGCATAAAAGCCCTCTTCGCTTATGAAATGTATGTGACTCAATGCATAAAGACCACATAACAACATATCATCATCGCACATCACAATTGACATAAAGTCTACTTCGCCATATTTATTCATATCACATAAACATGCCATCGCATCGCATAAACAACAAGTATTCGTAATTGTATACACCATCGCAAACATCACCGTCAATTAATCCATTAATTCCCAAAAACGGAAAAATAGTAAAAACATCAATAATCGTCGCGAAAACCATTCTTATTTACCGGCACAATTTATAAACATCAACTTCAAAATCGGATAGTTCATATACGTCTTAAAATGACTAAAACTCAATCCGGGTCAATTTACCGTATTTTAGCCTATTTCGGGTCGTTCCGTAAAAACTCGCAATTTCGAAAAACTAACTTCACCACTACGTTCTACACGTCAAAATTAGCTAGCACATCAATTTTCGTTGAATTCGGAGCAACTTGCTCCGTCGTCGAATTTACCGAAATCGGAAAATCGGAACATCATCGGGTTCTAAATTTAATCGGCTATCTTATTCTCTAATTATATTTTATAGATGTCACAGTTTGCTAGATGGAATTTAGGATTTATAAACATACAGAATGTATTTCCTTTAAAAAAAATTATGCAGGTTCTAAAAATTATGCAGGTTCTCATATTACAGTAAAACAAAAAGCATGCAAATTGACAGAAAATGAAAACGCACAACTCCATTCCACCAGCAACAATGGGACGAACGTCCCTCTCTTCTCTTGCCATTGGAGGCGGCAGCCTCACCATGCCCCCCCCCTAAATCCTTCCAAAATGAAATTTCGTTTAAGGCTTGCAATTTTTTTTACTGTTTATCTTCTTTTAATTTTTCCCTGCAACTTTCATATACTCTCTTATTTCTATTTTTTTTTTTGTTTCTTTTTCCATTTACTTACAATGTTTCATTCCTATTTCCATTTTCTATACTAATTCCAATTCTATTTTTATTCTTCAACATCATACAAACAACAACACTTATATAATCTACACCAAACTCAAATCTTCTAAACCCTCTAACAACCACCCAACACAACTCTACACTATCTATCAATTTTTCCCAAATCAAACTAAAATCCATCAAGCCCTAAATAAATGAAATGGAAATCAAGCCCCTTACCTAGAAAGCTTTGGGTATCCAAGATGATTCTTCAAGCCAAGCTTTGCTCTCCTTCTTGCTCTCTTCTTCTTCCTCAACCAACCCTAACTTTTCTCCAACTTCTTAACTTTGGTGTTTTGTGTTGTGTTTGGAAAGGTGGAGGAAATGATATAAATATAACATGTCATACTAGCTAACTTAATTAAATTTCTCAAATGCCCCTCAACTATTCTTAATACACTACACATACCATCTAATTATATTTCTAACTTAATTTGTTAACTTAATTCCGGTAAATTAAATATCGATCCGAAAATATTTTACCGAACCGAACAACACATCGCTGAATAAATTAATAAATATACCGATTAATATAATTATTTTTGTTGTCAAAACAATCGTCAAACGATAATCCAAAAATAATAATATAATTTAATATTAAATAAAACGGGTGTTACAACTCTCCCCCACTAAAAAGGTTTCGTCCTCGAAATTACCTGACTCGAAAAGCTCGGGATATGAATCCCGCATCTTACTCTCTAATTCCCATGTCGCACTTTCACCGGCTGCTCCAATCCAAACGACCTTGACCAATGAAATCTCCTTGCCACGAAGGGACTTCATCTCACGATCCTCAATCCTCAAAGGCATCGTTTCCACCGTAAGATTTTCCCGAACTTGAATGTCATCCATCTCAATCACATGTGAAGGATCCGGGACATACTTCCGAAGTTGTGACACATGAAAAACATCGTGCAAGTTTGAAAGATTTGGCGGTAACGCCACCCGATAAGCCATTTTTCCCACCTTACTAGTAATTTGATAAGGACCAATAAAGCGAGGAGTTAGCTTCTTCGACTTCAAAGCTCGTCCCACACCGGTTGTAGGGGTAACTCTCAAAAACACATGATCACCTTCTTGAAATTCCAAATCTTTTCTTCTTTTATCATGATAACTCTTTTGACGACTTTGAGAAATTCTCATCTTTTCCCTAATCATCTTCACCGCCTCCGTAGTTTCCCTAACCAATTCGGGTCCAAGCACCACACTTTCACCCGACTCATGCCAACACAACGGAGTTCTACATCTTCGACCATACAACGCTTCAAAAGGTGCCATTCCAATACTTGCGTGAAAACTGTTATTATAAGTAAACTCAATCAAAGGAAGATATGTATCCCATGAACCACCATGTTCAAGAATACAAGCGCGTAACAATTCTTCCAACGATTGAATCGTCCTTTCCGTTTGACCATCAGTTTGAGGATGATAAGCCGAACTCAACCTCAACTTAGAACCTAAATCCTCTTGCAAGCTTTTCCAAAATTCAGAAGTGAACCTCGGATCTCTATCCGAAACAATACACAAAGAAATACCATGCAATCTAACAATCACATGCGTATAAATCTCCGCCAACTTCGATACGGGATAAGTGATGTTAATAGGAATAAAGTGAGTCGACTTTGTGAGCCTATCAACAATCACCCAAATCGCATCGTGTCCTCTTTGTGTATTCGGCAACCCCGTTACAAAATCCATAGAAATGCTATCCCATTTCCATTCCGGATCTCCAACGGTTGCATCAACCTGCGGTTTCGGTGCTCCACTTAGACTTCTGACAAGTCAAACAAGCATAAACAAACTGAGCCACCTCTCCTTTCATACCCGACCACCAAAATAGTTTCCTCAAATCTTGATACATTTTGGTCGCTCCGGGATGAATACTCAAACTACTCCTATGACTTTCTTCCAAAATCATCCTCTTTAAATCAATATCATCGGGAATACAAATCCTACTTCGGAATCTTAAAACACCCTGAGCATCCAACTTGAAATCTTCACTTTCAGTTTGTCCAATACTAACCAACAATTCCACAAGTTTCACATCAAGCTTTTGAGCTTCTCTAATGCTATCAAGGAAATCGTTATTGATCTTCAACATTCCCAAAATAACACTCTTCTTCTATCACAAGACTCATATCTCTAAATTGTTCAATCAATTCCAACTCTTTCACCATCAAAGTGACATATGCAAAGTCTTTCGACTTAAAGCATCGGCCACCACATTTGCTTTACCAGATGGTAATTCAATCCAAATCATAATCTTTCAACAATTCCCCACCTTCTTTGTCTCATATTAAGCTCCTTTTGATCAAACAAATATTTCAAGCTTTTATGGTCACTAAACACTTCAAATCTAGAACCATAAAGATAATGCCTCCAAATCTTAAGCACAAAACAACCGCGCAAGTTCCAAATCGTGAGTAGGATAGTTCTTCTCATGAATCTTCAATTGCCTCAAGCATAAGCAACCACCTTGCCACCTTGCATAAGCACACCACCCAAACCCATCATAGAAGCATTACAATAAACCACAAACGGTTCTTCAGGATTAGGTAAAATCAAGATCGGTGCCGTTGTCAACCTTTCTTCAATTCAACAAAACTTTCTTCACACTTGACATCCCACACAAAAGCTCCTTTACAAGTTAACTTTGTCAAAGGAAGTGCCAACTTAGAAAAACCTCCAATGAACCTCCTATAGTAACCAGCCAAACCCAAGAAACTTCAAATCTCGGTAACAGACTTAGGAGTCTCCCATCTTAACACAACATCAACTTTAGAAGGATCAACCGCAATGCCATCACCGTAAATGACATGCCCTAAAAGCTCACTTCACCTAGCCAAAACTCGACTTTGACAACTTAGCATAAAGCTTCTTCTCCTTCAGAACTTCCAACACAATGCGCAAATGTTCTGCATGCTCTTCCTCCGATTTAGAATAAACCAGAATATCATCAATAAAAACAACCACGAAACTATCAAAGTAAGGATGGAAAATACGGTTCATGTACTCCATGAATACTCCCGGTGCATTAGTGACACCGAAAGGCATCACCGAATACTCGTAATGTCCATACCTCGTCCTGAAAGCAGTTTTCTGAACATCATCTTCTTTCACCCTTATTTGATGGTAACCCAATCTCAAATCAATCTTACTAAACATGCGAGCACCAACCAACCGGTCCATCAAATCATCAATCCTAGGAAGTGGATACCTATTCTTGATAGTTACCTTATTCAACTGACGATAATCAATACAAAGCCTCATGCTACCATCTTTCTTCTTTACCAACAATACAGAGCTCCCACGGTGACACACTTGGTCTAACAAACTTCTTCTCGAGCAAATCTTCTAATTGACTCTTCAATTACGCTAGCTCCGTACATCCTGTATGGCGCCATAGAGATAGTCAGTACCGAGGACAAGATCCACAGAAAATTCAACTTCTTTACGGAGGTGCACTAGGAATCTCATCAGGAAACACTTCGGGAAAGTCGCACACCACCGGAAAGTTTACAATAACAGATTGACTCTCCACAGAAAGAGTCACCATCAACAAGAAAACCGATGCTTCATCTTTCATGAACTCCTTCAATTGTTTCGTTGACACCAACGTAGTTTGGCTTTCCTCCGTTAAGGAAGAAAACCTCACAGTGTTGTCATAGCAATTGATATGGACATAGTTAGCTTTCAACCAATCCATACCCAAAACCACGTCCAACCCAACAAGGGGTAAGCAAATAAGATTCACCACGAAGTCTCTACCAAAGATTGATAAAGGACAATTTGCACACACAAAAGAAGTAGTAACCGTTCCCTTAGCCGGAACTTCCACCACCATATCTCTATCTAGAGATGACAAAGTAAGACCCAACCTCTTAACACAATCAGCAGCAATAAAACAATGAGTAGCACCAGTATCAATAATAGTGTTAGTGTTTTAAGTTGGCATCAATTTTGGTAAAACTAGGCTTTAGAAATGTCTTGATAGATGTCATGACATTCAGAGATTGAAGATAAATCCTACTGGACAAGGATGGTAAAAGTACAGCTCAGGCGGGAAGCTAAAGGCGTCTTTGAAGAAATCGATGTCATAATGGATGTTATGACATTCGAGCGACATTAGAATCGCTTTTCCGAGATTTTTCGAAGTTTGTTGAGCATTTTATTTATGTTTTTCATTATTAGAAAGCATGCTCACATGGCTGCTAGGTTAATCTTAATTAAACCTAAATTGGTTGTTGAACAAACCATGTTTTTAGGAGAGA